>BMAV01015759.1:0-17817 GCA_019973955.1 Trichonephila inaurata madagascariensis | reverse complement strand
TTTTTTTTTTGGGAAAAAAGGGAAAATTTTCACAGAAGAAATTTTTCAATTGATGAATAAATCAGATTAAACTTAGATCAGAACTTAGTGATCTCTCGGATGATGACAATGCTGAGAACAAAACATATTAATCGCGTATACTGGAAGGAGAATCAAGTTCAGACAAGAGCAATGAAGAAACACATTGGAATATTTGAAATGGAAAGACAATTTTGGATCATTCTTTACCATAAAAGTCTCTTGAACACATTCATTACATTGATTTAGCTGTGTCTAATTCTTGGTTTCTGTGCAAACAAGATGCAATATCAAATAAAATTTCTCTAAAAATCAAAATGGATCGCTTAAAATTTAAATTAGAGATAATTGAAGCCTTATCAGCCTTCTCCAACTACAAACAAAATTATTTTAACTAATGATGAAGATAACAGTGTTGTAGTTCCACTCGTAAGAAGATAGAAGCGTTATAATCCACCTGCTATACATGTCATGGCTTTTATCCTGGCCATTCCAGGATAAACGGCTTGACATGTATAGCCACAGTTCGAACAGTGACATGTATATACAGTGACATGTATATACAGTTCGAAAACATGTTGTGAAAAATGCATTGGTTATTTATACGGGTAAAAAAAAGATTTTTGTAGTAAATAAATAATGATTTAATAAAAGAGTTACTTATACATCAATAATTTTCTTATTTGTAACAATTTTAGTTGAATTACGATTGTTTTTTCTATAAACTTAGAGCTAAAAATGTATAAATCGTAAAATTTCATGGGTGACCTGTTTCACAGATAACGCGCCCAACCCGCACGAACGTGCGGGTACCGTTTACATTCCAGTGGGAAGGGGTGAGTGAGAATTTTTTTATTATTTTTTCCAATGTAATTGGGATCCATATAGCATTAATTACCAGAAAATTTAATATTTGAAGATAAAAAAAATTCAGGTCTTAAAGTGGTATACAGGAATTTGTCACAGCCACGCAATTTTTTATTTTAAAATTAAATAATCATTAATTGGCCCTTCCATTATTTTCTTACATGTTTGCGCCTTAAACATGGTTACATTCAATGAAAAAAACTCTTTACCAATCTTCAATTTTTTTTTCTTCAAAAGAACGTATATTTAATTTGCATCCTTAAACTTTCCTCTCTGGATATCTGGTTAGTAGCGCGTAACGAACAACGTATATTTCCAGGAATATCCACACAATTCAGGCGATAACAAATCGTAAATAAATTCAGTAACTAAAATGGTGAAATACTCATTTTTCAGTACAGTTTCTTGACAAATTTGAATCTTTGTATGTTTGTCAAAAAATTTCTAAGCAATTGGTTTGAATTTGGTGTTAAATATTATTTATATTTAAATAAATTATTCAAGCTACGCTACTCGCGCTATGAATTTCAGACTTCAAAGTGAAAAAAAACTTCTTAAAGTTAGTTTAAAGTTTAATCTCTTCTGAAATTTTGTCTTTCCCTTTCAACAGCGAATTGTATCTAAAACATCAAAAGGCTACCTAAATAACTACATGGGAAATGCGATAAATAAAATCAGATTAATCCAATAACAAAGGAACGATGTACGGACACTGATTTTTTATCCTTCTTTCTTTAATGTGTGCATAGTTTTAATTCTTATGTGGTATTATTTAGTGCTGAATAGATGAAAGTTTTGAAATGTTGATGCTGTTTGCTTAAGGTACTGAAATTACTTTTCATCCGACATTTCTGTTTTACATTTTACAATGTTTTTGTTTTCAGTGACTTTTGAGATATCAGGTAACTCAAACCACAAAAGCACTTTTTTTGTGAAAAGATGAATAAGATTTGGATTCAGATTCAGAACTGTCTGCTAATTATTTGGATTATTCTTCAGCATAAATCAAATAATCAGCAAATTTCTAAGCCCACGCAAATGCAGTCCCAAACCGTTTGAAAAATTACTAACAACAAACAGTTTCTCAGAAAAATCCAAAAACTTTTCATAGCATGCAGAGTGTACTTACAAAAAGCAAACATTAAAGAGTGTTTGTGTTTCACGCACAACTGTAAAATAAAAAATGGTGTAAAATCTTTAAAATAAAAAAAAAATTCTTCCATTTTCGCATTCTATTAATTACAGTTTTTAGTTAAACACAATAAAATATGTGACTCTTTTTAAGGACTTTCGGTAAAAAAAATAACCTGCTAAGGGTTCAATTAGAAATACTATTAAGTGTTAGAATTACTGTCATACAAAATAAGTGCGAGAAATATTCATTTTAATGCAATTTTCGGGCTCTAAAAAGAAAACTCATTTTAGAAAACCACTACAAGGCTTTAAAAGAAAAAAGAACCTAAGTGAACATACGTATTTTATATCATCAATATTGTTATACAAAATTCAAAGTACTTGCAGAAGACATTTTACATTTAAAATGAAAAACGCTAACAGATAAATCTAATTAAGCAAAAACTGACATTCATTCACAGTTTTTGTGATTTGCATTTTCAAATAACATATTTTTTTTTTAAAAAAATCCTAGAGGATAATATATACTTGTAAATAAGTAAAAAGGCTATTACCCGAATCTTCTTGCATGCGTTTAAATGTAAATATATCTTTTTTTTTTAAATATCTCTTTATCATTACAGCGCGAAAAAGAACCTAATATTTAAATCAGTTTGGAATTAGTTCAGAAAGACAATGAAAAATATTCTCTTGGGTTCTTTTTCTTTAAGTTATTTGGTTGTCTAGAACAGTAATCACCAAATTTTTAAACCTCATGGACCAGTGAATTCCTAATTTAAATATAATATTTAAAAAAACTAATAAGATTTTTTAAGTGTTAATACTTTTATAAAAAAAATTGTGATCTAAGAACACTTAAAATGTAAATATTTAATAAAATGAAACTATTAATTGTAACCAAATTATGGCTTTATTAATAAACCATAATAAATAAACAAAAACTGTAAAAACAAAGCAATTTAAAATAGTTTAAAGTCTATCAAACTTCTAGCATTATACATAATGTTAAAACAACAGTACTTACAGAAACACACTCATTTGGCACTGTTCTACCCGGTGCGAGCATCTAAAAAGGTCAAGGGCCTCCCGACGCTCTTCGCCTTCCACCAACCTCACGAGAGAACTTGCAGCTCGATGGCTATTCAAAGTACCCCCATGCTGCAAAAGTACTATACATTTACAAACATCCATGCTTTTTTCCAGGATTAGTAACCAGGCTCTACGACACCGCAGTCAGCTTCATTAACTACTATATCATATGGGCGGCAAAATACATATAAACAACACTTTCCTTAACTGATTTCCTTTGTAACTTGCTAACCAAATACTTGAAGTTATTATAGCTTATTTCCATCCTTATATTATGAACCTAAAATTATTTACATTGTCTTCATAGTTGAGACCTCAAGCTCAAGGATAATTTTTAAATGGCTGAATTCATCAAGAGCAAAGGGATAGTTTGGAAACATGCCGATATATTTCTCAATGTTATATGAAATGTTTTGATTCTCAGGAAGTATATCACGGCAAGCAAATTTTCACGGCATCGGTAGTTCTCCAAGTTGGGGCAGTTTAATTTTTCCAATGGTGCAAAACATTCCTTTTGTTTCTCCCTTAAACTTCAGAGTCTTGCAATAATGAAGCACACTTCAATAGTACGTTGATGAGGTTTGGCTACGAGAGCTCAATCAATATTCTTCTGCTGGACTGGACATGAAAACAATGTGATTGTTATCGTGTGATTACTCGCCACCAAGTCATGTTTGACAATGAAATGATGTTTCTCGATATCTTTCAGCCATTCGTAACCTATTGTGTTCCTTTTGTCAAGAACAGAGCAGACCTGATGTTGTAAAAAGCAAATGATTTGCTCGCAAACATGCATCCTCAAGTCTGGTTGCATATTGCTCTGCCGCGTCCTCAGCACATGTATTCGTCTGTTTTATGTTTGATATTCTAGGTATTCGTTGCACTACTTTTTCTAGCAAATAAGACATCCTAAGTACATTTCCTACAAAGCGGTAATTTATGAACCGAAACTAAGTGAGCTGCACTTAAAAAGGAAAAAAAATTAATACAAAACAAAAAAATTTCAAAACGTTAAAAAAAACCAGGACCAAAAAGAAACGGTAAAATAAAAAAATACTCTCTCTAATTAAATATTTAACTTCAAATGTACATAAATCAACACAGTTCTAATCTAACGCAATGAGAAACAGATTATTTCATTTCACTCCAACAAATCACTATTTTACTATAGTGAAAGACCAGGTGCTGTTGCAAAAACACCTATCAGTTTATCGAGAAAAAAAGTGGTTAGGAAACTCCAGCCGACGTTTGAAGGTTCATACGAGGTTATGCGTGTAATGAAAAATTATGTGGTCATATGGAAAGAAAATAAGCCTTTAATAGTCCTTGTCAACCAGGTATTGATTTATCACCCGAGACAGAATTAGGGAGGAACGTTGTGACGGGCAGTTTGAGTGATGCAGGGTCTCGAGAAAGGACAAATTTGAGGTGAGAGAAAATCAGGTCAGGAAGCAAACTACTAAAGGGGGGGGAATTTCATGGAAAATGGATGAGACATAATTCTTTGACATTGTCTACACTCTTTAGAGAGTTTGAGTGACATGAATTGGGAAAAAGTGTGAAAAGAAGACAGTCGGAAAAAGTTAACTGGAAGAAGGAAGCATCTCCGCTGCGAGATGGAAGGAGTATGAAAAGACGACCACATTAAAACCATCATCTATAAGTAGAGAGCACCATTGTCTTTGATACAAAATGGAAGATGTGTGAAAAGATGAAAAAGGAAAAAAGTCAACTGGAAGTAGATGACAGCACGACTTTCACCGCAATCCAGACCACAGATCAAGATGAGACCCAAGGGAAGTCGAAGCCGGGAAGGTTTGGCGTCCAAAGGAGAATAATCGACAGCTGGGATCCAGAAGGAACCAAGGAGGGGATTTAGCAACAAGTCCCTATCAACTAATGGGCCGTGCAGGATCCAGGAGGAGAGAAGAAGAGGAATCAGCAACGACGAGCAAGGAGATACGAGCTAGGCCATACAGCTTACGCAGCCATGCAGACTCCAGGAGATCAAGCTTTTCCTCGCCGAGCGGGTCTTTGTCCTGCATGAGCTTGCCAGACGGAGCAGCCAAAGATCACTCAGTGTAGAGGCTATCAGTGGTGACTCATCAGGGAATCTTTACGGAAAATGCCAGGTTGTACTGTATTTTTATTTCTTCTCACCAGCAGTCAGGCATTTTTTGCACAAATCCAAGTCCAGTTCCATAATTATTTCTTTGAGAAAAAGTTGGTCACCAACTGCATTCTTCTACCACTTGAAAAATGAACTTTTGTGTTAAATCTCTTCCAAATTTTGGAAAACAATTGTTATTAACAATTGTTTCGCTATCAAGAGACTTGTCTAGTAGGTGAGTATTCCTTGAATTGCCTGTGTTCATTGCATATTGTATTTAAAAAATTGTATTTATTCTTTGCATGTATGTAGTTATGTATATAGTATCTGATTTTGGACGCATAAGTAGGGACAAATAACCATAACACTAACTGCGCAGCGTGAAAAGAGGAGGATTTATTTTTTGAAAAAAACAGATGGTGTTTATATCTGAAAATGTGTATTTAGAATTGATTAGTCCAGTGCTTTTCAAACTTTCAATACCGGTGACCAAATTTTCAATTATTATTGTTATTGCGCCCCTTACACAATAATAATGTATTGAATGCAATAATGTTGCACTTTGACGTTAAGGCTGTAATACGATTTTAATACCCCCCTTATAGGGTTATCATACCCCCCAGGGGGGCGCCCCATAGTTTGAAAAACGCTGGATTAGTCTTTGAAGTGTATGTATTTAGAATTGATTAGTATTAGAAATGTATATGTATATATATATATATATATATATATATATATATATATATATATATATATGATTATTTAGTGTTAAGAAATGTTTGCATTTATAGTTAATTAATATTACTAATGTATGTATTGATGAATGATTAGCAACAGACTCTGATGTTGTCAAATGTCGTAGCTGAGAAGCAAGTGGTGTTGGAGAGAAACATAGTACATGAGCAAAATGTGGCTCATTGTTCTGTTATCGCTATTATAACTATTATTGTATATACAAGGCTGGAGAGTTTTCCTCCAGAGGTGGGGGTTTTCCGTAAGTCCTAGCCCGAATGGGGTGTACTTGTATGCTAATTTTCTAATAAAATTCTAAAGAAAATGCACTTGCAAATAATTAATTTAATTTAAGGTAGAAAGTAGGTTAGTTGAATTTTAATGCGTGAGGTCGCGAGTGCGTAACTGGTCAGGAATTAGGGTAAACTTAGAAGTTTCGACCATTTCCTGAATCAGTATTGAAAGTTAGTCACATAATTTTTGTCGGGTCATTGATACCCACCTATAAATCACATTTTCTCTACGGGGATAGGGTAAAAGGTCAATCCGCAATTCGGCCATTAATCCTCTTGCATAAATTTAATCTTTTTAACTATGATTTTTTAGTTCAAAACCTCTCTCAGTGAAGAAGATGGGATTTATACAACAGAAGACTGTAATAGTGGCTCTTGATTGATTCATTGAATAGTGATGTTACACTATTCTACACAAGGGATTTTGGTGACAGACCTCGCAATTTTGAACCATGGCCAAGTGACGAGGATGACACCTGAGCTGTCACACCTAACTATCACACCACACCAACTGGAGGTCGTTGCAGAATCTATATCACTGAAATTATGTTTTGTGTCATCATGGTGCTCCTGTGGAATTCGGTTCAAAGTTCATGCTGTTTGCACATGGCTAAACACACTTGCTTTAGCACGGTCGTGAGTGAGACGCAAAAACATTCGGTATTTTAGAGCACCACCCTCCCTTGGTAGCCTGGTGATTGTGGTCATGAACTCTTGACCGGCGTGTCATGAGTTCAAGTCAGAGTGTCACTGAAGACCCAAATATTTAGAGGGGCTTATACATTTTTTTTCGAGGCTGAAAATCCTCCCGTTGGTGTGGTGTTGAATTTCCAAGAAGGGATTTTTCAGCTCAGGTATTCACTTCGTCACCTGACCATGGTTCAAAATTCCTAGATCTGTCGACAATAGCTATCTTGTTGCTTTATAACCCAACGTTATTAAACCCTCACTCACAATAATTATTATTCCACGTAACAATTTCAATGCAAAAATAAAAGGAAATTAAAAGATATTTGTAATTGTTTGCAGCATGTCGTTTATTCCATTTTTTAAAAGTTGTAGGTTAAAAAATACATGCTAAAAGAATTAATACTAAATAATACAGAATTAAGAATTTCTTGCTTATGCTCCATTTTGGATTAAGATACTTTTGCGTAATCTATATAAATAAAAATGTAATGTGTGTTTGTTCAAAGCCGCTAATCTCGAAACTACAGGACCATTTCCTCTGAGAACGACATAGCGTTACATTTTGAATCCGGACGGGTTCTTACGTACTTATTAATTCGTAATTCTTTCTAAATTTTTTAAAATTTAATTTTTAAGTAATTTTCTAGTGTTATGACGTCATATGATGTCACGTTTCTCACTAAGTTGAAAATTTATACTTTACACGCAGTTTTTCAAGATTATTACATATTTTTACTTTATTTATGTTTATCGGTTGGAATATTTGTCCAATTTTTCTTCTTTGATACTTAATTAAGATTATTTTCGAATAAATCATTTTTAATGATTATTCTTTTAACAAATAAATTTTGTTTTATAGTTTGGCAACATTTGGATAGTATTATCTTGAGGGATGTTTATAATATTGTGATTTTAACACAAATTGCAGCTTACTTTTCAGAAATTTCTCATAAGAATTTATTAATTCTTGAAAAGAAGCGGACATTATAATTTTACAAACTGAAACTGTATTGATAAGGGTATTTCAGTTTTTTTTTATCACTGCAATTAACGTTAGTATTGTATTTCCGTTTTCGTTACCTGCTTTAGATAGTATGAAATTAATATCATGAATATTAGTATTTTATCTTTCTCTCCTGTAATCCTTTTTAATTCAATATATAATTTTTCCTTTTTTATATTTTTGTACTTACGTTTTTCCCTTCTTTTTGCTTCCAATTTGCGATGTTTTAATTTGGCCAAATTAATCGACGGCATTGTCCTTAAATACGTTTTTTTATCTGTATCTGATATTTTTTAAAATTTTGATGTTCCTCTGAAATATGAAATAAAGATTTTCTAATATATGTTTTGTGTTTGTACGAAACTGTTTATGTTGATTTTATCAAAATATTGAGCCTTATTTTATTTTTGATTTCTTCTTAAGATTTAATTTTATTTTATAACTAGCTGTACCACATGTTGCTGTGGCTCAGTCAGGTTAAAAAGACTGGTGCGCCACAAGGTAAATAATAGTCAAAAATTGAAACAAATAAAAGAAATGGTTCTTACATATTATTGAAGCAATCATCAACTCTATTATAACTCGCCAAGTTGGCAGCACCGATTTTCTATGTGTTGAATTGGCAACCAGATGCTTCATTTCATATAATGTCGCCAATAGGTTGCGATAATATGTAAGTACCGTTTGCTTTTGTCAGGTACATAGCTACCACAGTATCAGCCGTGCCATATCTGAAAAGAGCCCCTAAAAGAATTTTGATACAGGGCCCACTCAGAGCTGTTTTGCAATTTCATATGTCTTTATTTTAACTTTTAAGTGTGTGCAATTGGCTTCAGTGCATAAAATTGCTTTACAGAAAATCTAACTTGAGTCATCATACTGGCCAAGTAAAAGCAGTGTTGGTAGTAATTACATATCAAACTGGAATAGGCATCGGAGAATGAGCAAAGCAGACAAATGGCTTAAGTACCTGTTGATGAAGCAGGTGGTCGTAAGATTGTAATTATTTTTGGTACTTATGTTCTATCACCAACATTCAAAATAACTTGCTAAGTTGACAGCCCCAATTTTGCATGGTTAAAGGGAATTGGAAATTGTTTCGTTCATATAATGTCACCAATGGGTTTTGTTATTGCAAGTATTTATTTTTTTAAAATTAGGCTTTTGCATTGATAAAGATATTTTTTTATGTCAGTTAATTAGTATTGTATTTCTTTTTTTAATTTTTTTTTTTTGCTTGGGATATAAACTTTAGATGATTTTTTTTTACATAAAGTACTAATTTTAATTTAGTACTTATTTTATATCCTTCAACCCCAAGTCAAATAAACCCCCCATTTTTGGAACCCCAATTTTTGTATGTTCTGAATGGGCAATCAGGGGCCATTTCCTATAGTACCAATAAGTTGGATAATATAAAACCTTTTAATTCTACATTACTGTAACATTAGATTGGCCAAACACATATTTGGTTGATTTAAAAAATCATCCCAAAAGGGGAAACCCCCAATATGAAATTAATTTTTGAGGTTATTTTAGCCTTTTTTATCTTTCTCCCAGTAATCCTTAATTCAAAAAAAATTTTTTTTTTTTATTTAGTGCTTACTTTTTTTTTGCTGATTATGTACCACAAAAATATTTTTAATTTTTTAGTCTTTGGAAAATTAATCAGGGGTTTTTTTCTTAAATTTTTTTTTATCATTTTTTGGAATTTTTTAAATTTGTTTGATGTCTGTCTGAAATAGAATAGCAAAATAAATATTTTATAATATATATATATATATTTTACAAAATGTTTATATTAATTTTAACAAAAATATTGAGCCTTCTTTTTTTTTTTGATATTTTTTAAGATTTAATTTTATGTTATAACTAGCTGTACCTGCTCATGTTGCTGTAGTTCAGTCAGCTTAAAAAGACTGGTGCCCCTAAAGTATGCCATGAGGCTTACAAAAGTAATAATACAAAAAAATTCAAACAAATAAAAGAAAAGGGTATTTACATATTGAAAAACCCCGTCTATTAATAACTTGCCAAGTTGGCACCCTTGTTTTTTGTGTTGTACCGCTAAAATTTTATATACATAAAACCTATGGTACTACATTTTATATAATATCACCAATAGGTTAAAATTTTGCAAGCACCAAAATAATTTCAAAGTACATAAATAAGTTCATAAAATAATCAAAACATATTATTGAGGGTAGTTTTATACTAAAAAAAAAATTACATTAATTTGAATCAAAAGCTGTTTTAAAAAAAATATACCCAAATTTGATGAAATGGCTCTACTCTCTGAAGTCCATGAGGGCAAAGGTTTAATTTTACAATTATTATTATTATTATTATTTTTGTGATGTATTGCATTGCTATTGATCATTGTCTTTTACCATAGTGTCAATTTTGTGTGAGTATAGTTTTTTTTTTCATTTTTTCATTTAGTTTTTTAATTTTTTTTCTTATTTTTTAGTGAAATTTGGGGGAGAATTCTGTTCTGTCAATTAATTTTCATTTGAAATCATGGTAAAATTACCCTTTGAAGTGATTTGTTCAAGGGAATGAAATTTTTGTTTCCTGTTGACAGAATATAGCTATGTTGATTGAGTTGCATTTGAAGTTAAATTTTTTGTTGTATTTTTTTTTTTTTTTTCCTTTTTAATGTTTTAACTTTATATTTTAAATTTAATCTTTTTTTTTTTTAAATAATCGGGTTTCCCATGTCTTTACATTTTGAATGTGGGAGTCACCTTAGTTTTTTTTTGATAAATTTCATTGCTATTGGGGAAAAGCTGTGTTTTTAAACAGGGTGCTTTTTTGGGCAAGTATATCAAAAAAGTACAAATGCCCCAATTTTTTTTGGATCATGAAAATTTCTTATGTACCATCAATTTTGTACTTTCTAGAACACACAAACTTTTTTGTATATTAGCATCACCATAACAAAATTGGTCCCATGAAAAACCCATCTTGATATCAAAAGAACAAAGATTCTAAATTTTTTTATATGAAAAAAAACCAATCAGTCAGATTTGGGGAAAAAGTGTGATTCCATGGTAATTTTGTAATGATGTAATAAAGTGCCCCTAAAAAATATGTCCTTGAAAAGCAGTCTGTGTCTGATATAAAATTTGTTATAAAGATAGGCCCTTTAAAAATTTTTGAAACAGTTGCTAACTAATTGAATTGTGAATCCAAAATTATCAACACTTCATCATACATTTTGCGGGAAAACCATGTTTATATTTGAATTTTCCTTGGATTTACGAAAATATATTCAGCCCACTACACATGTATGGTTTATATTTTCCCCCAACCGTTGAGATAAAGAATATATGATTGCAAACAATGCACACCAATTTTATTTTTTTTGTCACATGTTACCTTTATTGATGTTACTTCTCAGTGTTAAGAAATTTTTAATATAGTCCCTTTTAAATTTTTTTTTTTACATTGCATTGGTATTGCTGTCTTTTACTATAAAATTTATTTTTTTATGAGTATAGTTAATTTTTTTTTATTGTTTTTTATTTAGTTTTTTCTTCACATTTCTAGAGCAGCTGGCAGAAATTGAGCTGTCCAATTAATTTCCATTTAAATTCAAATTATTTAGTAAAATTGACCTCTTCAAGTGATTCATTGGAGGGGGAAAAAAAATTCTGTTTTCTCATTTATTGGAATTGAGCTGTGTTGATTGATGTAAAAGAAATTTAAAAATTTTATTAACAAAGTATTTTTTTTTGCCCTTTCTTTTTTTCCTATTTTTTCCCTTTTTTTTGCATTTTGAAATTTTATGTTTTTTTTCAAATTTTTTTTTTTTTTTTGGCAGTCATTTGGCTTCAGTACATAAAAATAATGCTTTGTAGGAAAAAAAAATTTAGGTCATCCTATTGCTACAAAAGTATTAACGAAAATTGCATACAAATGGAAAACGGGGGGAAAACCGCCCTGAAGCGAGCGGCAATATGCATGTTTGCAGGCACAGCATTTGCTTTTTTCAAAAATCAGGTCTGCTCTGTTCTCAACAAAAGGAATACAAAGGGCCCCAAAAGGCTGAAAGATGCCCAAAAGGGAAAAAGGGATTTCATCGTCAAACATGCGGTGGCGAATAATCCCGATAACAGTCACTTTATTCCAGTAAACCAGGGAAGATTATTGGTTTAGCCAGTATGTTCTCATCAGAATTACAAATTATTTTTGCAAGACTCTGAAATTTAAGGGAGAAACAAAAGAAAAAGGTTTTTTTCCATGGAAAATTAAACCCCAACTTGGGGGAACCACCTTATCCATTAAAAACTTTTGTTGCCGATATATTGAGAATGAAAAATTTCCCATATAACATAGAAGTAAATTATTAAATAATTTTTTTTTCCAACATAAGGATGAAAATAAGCCATAATAACTTCAAGTATTTGGTTAAAAAGTTACATAGGGAAAACAGTTTAGGGAAAATTTTTTGGGATATATTTTTCAACCCATCTTATATAGTAGTTAGTGTTGCTCACTGCTGTGTTGTAGGACCTGGGTTCAAATCCTGGAGAAAGCATGAATGTTTGTAAATGCATAGTATCTTTGCGGTGGTGGTGGTGGGACTCTGAATAGTCATCGAGCTGCAAGTCCTCTCGTGAGGTTGGTTGAAGGGGAAGAGAGGTGGGAGGCCCCTGACCCTCCCTCAAAATTGGGGTGTAACCAAGCCAAATTGTATTGTCACCTGCGTGATGCTCAAAGCTATAGCTAATGACAGGCATACATCTTAGCCCAATGCCACAATGAATTCTGTGGGCCTCGATCCGACACTGTCAGACAAATGGCATTAAAAAAACATTTATAATTTTTTTTTATTACAAAAATTCATACCTCAAATGCAAATGTCGCGTGGCAGGGTACAGCTAGTATACAATATTTTATTTATAATATATTTATTATAAATATTATTTATTAATATAAAATATATTTATATAATTAAAGTAATTTTTTTATTTTATAAAATACAAAATTACAAAAAATATCATTTAATATTTAATAAACCTTTCATAAATAAATTTATTTAATTAAAAAAAATAATTAAAGGAATTGAAGAAAAAAGTTGATTCTGGCCATGGAATCAAACCCTAACCTCCAGCATAGAAAGCAGGCGATTTACCAATCAAAGCTACTGAACTTCGTTGGGGAAAATTAAAATTTAATTGTATAAAAGCTAAGCATGAATTTCGAAGGCTGATTTCTCCGAATTGACTGGCCATTCGACGGAATTACATTGAGGGGTGAATACCCTAAAAGTGTACTACTATTGCACCAAGTCTCGATCCGAAATGAATTTCCTTAGTCGTGCCCTCTCCTTTTTAGACTAATTCCTATCTATAAAATATAATTATTTTTCAAACAAATATGCAAATAATAATTACATTACTTTTAATTATGGACAGCAGTATCAATAGTATCACATGTATTTCAAAACTATTCAAATTTTTAATGAAAAAAGTACAAACGAATGAATAAATATTACAAATTTTTTTTCCTGTCGCGTTTTCAGTACAAATTATGAAATATATCAACTTTGATAAAAGCGTTGTATAATAATAGACATGATATATTTTATGCTGCATATACATATAAAAAGTTTTAAATCTCGTACAGTTATTGATTTTAGTATAACAATAACATAAATTTAATATTTATACCTTTGGATAACCATAAGAATATTTAATTTTTACACATATTTGCTAACAAAATAATAGTTTCATTTTATGCAGGAATTCAGAAAATACGCTGCCTAATATATACAAATATCTTGTGCAGTTTTTCGATATTCTGTTCAAGAACCTATAGGTGATCACGGTAGCCAAGAGGGTCATGGTCACGAATTCATGGTCGGGACGGCGATGTTTAAGTCATGGGTTCGATTTCTGGTGCTATTGAAGACCCTCCAAAGAGGGGTCCGTGTCTCACAGTCCTCATGTTGGGGGATGTGGAAGTTTGAAAACTGGGATGCCAGCTCAGGTACTGTCCTCGTCCCTTTACTGAAGTTCAAAATTACGAGGTTGTCGATAGTCCGAGTGTAGCTTCAAACTTTGAAGTTAATCAAATAATCATTCGATAGTATGTAGATTTTATTTTCTCTCCTATATCTGTCACTTTTAGTTTTTTGCTTTTAATAGATTCCTCTGCTTCAAGTGGCTCTCTCAAAGGCATATCTCGTGGTGCACTTCCATCAAAAATTTCAGCAAAAACACATTCGAAATAAAAAATTTTTAGTTTGGGAAAAAGTTCTTTCTAAAACTCTTTGTTTGCCGTTATGCACAGAGTTAGTGTATCTTTTTTACACCATAAATAAAAGTCATGCCTTTTATGTTGGGTAATGAATAACTGACTTGTATTTGATACTAAAATCTATGATTTAAAGCAAATTTCATTCTGTGCTTTGATACCTAGACTTTTTTTTGTAATTAAAAATTCGAGTAGATTTGTTTCAAATCTTGCAGAATAAGTAATCTTATTTTTTAAAGGTATTTTTACAAATATAAAGAATAAGCTGAATTAAAATTCCTGTAAGAAATAAACGTTTCTACTCAAAGTTCAAAAAGTGACTAAAACGAGCAATATTCAACATATTTTACTTCAGTCAGAATGATTTTCCTACGCCAGGAGTGGCCAACTGGCGGCCCACTTTGAATAATTTTTAAGCTCGCGAGATTCATTACAACTTTACAAAATACAATGATTTTATACAATGTTTTAATTTTTAATGTTGTGTTTTGTAACAAAAATAAATCCCATAACTGTTTCTATTTTATAACGTTGCTTTGTACCGAAATGATGAATGGTTATTGAATTTGTTTTTTTATTAGGTACCAAAAAACTCAATCATTTAAATACATAATTACAAGGAAAAGATAATCTGATAATCGATGCATTTAACCACATCAAAGCATTTCAGAAAAAATTATTATTTGAATCTCCATTAAAAAACTATAGCTTTAAAAACTTTCTATTGATTGAAGAATTAAAGAATTCAAAATGTATCAATTACATCAAATATGCTAAAAAAAAATTTGCGAACTTGCAGCTACTTCTGAGAGACATTTAATTTAGACAAATACAAAAAATTATTTGAAATATATTAATCTCCCTTTCATGTCGATGTCTAGTGAACTGTAGAATATCTCCAAATGAAGCTGATTGACTTACAATGCAATAATGAATTAAAAAACACGTTTGGGATACATCAGAATCATAAATAATTTTTTATAACACATGTCACCAAAGAACAAATTTTCAATTGGAGAGATTTTACACAAAAAGTTGTGAGCTCTTTTAGATCAACTTACACCTGCGAATGGTCCCCCTGAAAATGAAATTTATCAAACAAAAATTGCGCCCAGCTTAACGGACCGAAAACCTACAACATCAATTACAATATACAAAAACATGCATTGAGATCGATTTGCAAAAACTGGGGAAAGAGTTGAGAAATATATATCTCACTAATAAAATAAATTAAATATTATTTGATCATTGCATTATTATTATATTATCTATGTTTGTATACATAAAAAAATAATGAAAGCAATAATAATAATTCTGTTTTAAATTTTTATTCCAGTAAATGCTTGTAATGGTTCCGATTTTAGCACAGATATATATTTTTTGTGACCTGCGGAATCGTTATGTTTTTTCGAAGTGGCCCGCAAGGTCATTTGGGTTGGACACCCCTGTCCTTTGCAAAAACCCCATCAATGGCAATTAAACAAAGTAATTTATCATAAATTGATTATAATGAGTTACAGATTGTTTTAAAATAATAATTTATGGTAAAATAGCTTTGTAATAATTAAATTGACATACAAGTTTTCTAGTGGGTAGATTCGATATCCCCTCTCCCCAAAAAAGGTTTAAAGTAAAATTTTTTAGCTCAAAATTATTTGAAATTTTTAGAAAATTAATTAAATTTTCTAAAATTAAAAAATTTTTTAGTTTTTAATTTTTTAAAAACTAGTGTTTTTAAAAGTTTATTCAGCAGATTATTTTTTTGTGAATGCTTTTTTTTTCTAATTTTAAAAAATTTTAAATATATATATGTAAAAGTTGTTGCATCTTTACTTATATAAATCTTTGTTTTGTAAATTTAAATTTTCATGATTTTGGCAACAAAAAGTTGTGACATTTTTGTAGCCGATGTAAGAAAAAAAAAGAATAAAAGTTTAACGATCTAAAATAGTTTTCTTCTTAAAAGGATGAATTAATTCTAAATAATTATTTTGCTTATCTTATATATATTTGTAACTAAATCGCTACAAACTGGTGACCCGACTTTTTCAAATGATGGATGAAAATAATGAAAGGGCCCAAATTAAATCAGGAAACATTCAAGCTTAAGGTAAGCGTTAAAATTCCTCCTTTTTGGGAAGAAAACCAGAAAATGGTTTTCAAGTTGAAGCTCAATTTTCCATTGCTAATATTAAACAAGAAGAAACTAAGTTTAATTACCTTGTTGCTCAGTTAGGTACAAAAATTTTGTAGAAAATATATGGGATATCATTCAAATGATGAAAAAATAAATATTCTTGTGCTAAAAAAAGATTTTAAGTACTTTCAAAGAAAAATGAAGAAAATGTATTAAAAAATTTACTGGAATCTCATTAGGTGACACTTAAACCCGTCAACTTTTGAGAAAAATGAAATTTGTGGTTAATTTTCTCCAAAAAGTTTTAAGAACTTATGGCTAGATAAATTACCAGACTCCAAAAAATATTTTAGTTTTAGTTCGGAAAATTTGTCAGTTATGGCAGATAAAATTTTGGGAAAAAAATTCATCGCCAGAAATTTATTCTGCTACTGCAGATAATTCTGCTATGAAAAATATCCTGGATAAAAAATCAGCCTTTTGGAGAAACGGGTTTCGGAATTATCTATCAACAAGAGAAAATCAAAAAAATTTAAAATTCAATCAAACACGAATTAAAGTCATCTCGTAAGCGTTCAACCTAAATGGAAAATACTGTTATTTCCACTTCATGTTTGGTAATGTTATCCTGATAAATGTAAAAGTCCATGTTCCTGGAATAAGGCATCAGAAAACTTAGAAAAGCAGTAGATTTGGCGGCAAGTTCTGCTACAGAATACAAAGATTGCCGTAATTACTGTTTATTTGTAACTGACAAAAACACACCGGTTTACGCTTTCTTGTTGATAGTGGTGCTGATTTATCAATAATTCCTGCCTCATGTAAAAAAAAAAATTTGTGATTCTTTTAAGCTTTATGCAGCAAACGGGTCAGAAATACCAACTTTTGGTCATAAAATTTTAACTCTAAATCTAGGGCTGCTCTGAGTTCCAGTTTCCTTTCATTATTGTAAAGTAGATAAAGGAATAATTGGTGCTGATTTTTAAATAAGTTTAACTTGTTAATTGACATCCCAATAAACAGTTAATAGATGGAATAACTAACCTTCATGTTAAAGGTGAAATTTCTTCTATTTTGCAAGAAAATAAAATTAACATAATGGATAAAACATCAAAATTTTCAAATATATTACAATATTCAGATTTAATGAAACCAAATTTGTTAGCTACTAATACAAACCTGATGTTAAACACTTTTTGCTACTAAGGCCCACCGGTTTACTCAAAAGCTCATCAATTGGAAATTTTTAAAAATTAGAAATAGCCAAGCAAGAATTTAAATTTATGTTAGATAATGATATCATTTGACCTTCTAAATCTCCATGGCAAGCCCACTCACAATCTTGTGAATAAAAAAGATGGAAGTGTTAGACCCTGCGGTGATTATAGACGTTAAAAGCCCAAACCATTCCTGACCTTTCCAATTCCACGCATTGAAATTTTCTAATTAATATTTTTAAAGGAAATTTCAAGATTACCCA
>BMAV01015758.1:0-40020 GCA_019973955.1 Trichonephila inaurata madagascariensis | reverse complement strand
TTTTTTTAAAAAATTGTAAAAAAAATATAAGGAAGAATAGTTTCCAATGGTGTTTTTTGACTTCATTTTAAGTAAATTAGACAGATAAAGAAAATCGTGTTGAGTCTTTATTTAAAGAAATGCGTGATATTAGAATCGATGACAATTGCTTGTTTGAAGAAATTGAAAGACTGAATGCATATTTAAATTCTGATAAATTATAACAATGGGATAATCAGGATGTTGAAATTGATAAAAGGTAGGTGCAAATATTTAACTATCTCAAAAATGAGCATATTCCATATGAAAATTTAGTTACGTTGTACTCCTTGGAACTAATGCAGCAGTTGAAAGAGTTTTTTTTTTCAGTTGATAATGATTTTTGGACAAGTAAGAAATCAAGATTGAGTGTTGAAACTTAAGCTGTGTAACACTTACCGTTAAGTTCAATATGAAAAATATATTTCTTGCTCCGAAATTTCCGATACATTAGAAAATAATATACTGACATAAAAATTCATTGAATGGAAAAAATAAATTAAAAGGGATGTAAGAGAGCGTAGTTATAGTCTATTTTTGTTTGAATTAACATAAAGTTTCATGCTTTTATGTTGTAATAGTTTCTTAAATTTTTCGTCCTCCTTTTCATTGTAAAAAAATTGGTCACTTAATATTAACAGGGCATTAATAAATTAATGTAGTTTTTAAGATCATGAAAGGGATTTTTTAGTGTCTAATTCTTTTGAAACATATTAACTTTGAAGATTTGAATTATAAAAAATAAATATAACTTAATTCTGATGAACAGTGTAAAAATGCACTACAAAGAATTTTCAAAAAATAAATACATAATAACATAAAAAATTTATTCATATAGGTCAGTTATAAATACACATACTACCAATTAAAGTTTGTAACATTCTTTGTAAGTAATGTTACAATTGAAAATTTGATAAATTAATATTATCTAGTAATTAATTAAGATTTTTTAGCTTAAAATATTTCTTAAACTTCAACAGTGAAAAGATGAAATTTTCTTTTCATTTTCTTTTTTCGAAAAAATAAATAAATAAATAAACTAGAATCAAAAAAAATTAAAAGATTACCATTTTAACATTTTATTCATGCGTTATCACTTCACATTGTTTTTACTCTACGGTAAAAAAATTCTTAATTTTTTAGGAACAAAATAGTTTGTTCTCTGCAAGAACAATTCTTAATTAAGAATGAATTCATATAAAAACTTAATGGCATGTCATAAATCTAAGGTTTTTTCATAAAATAACCTATTTGATGCATTACTAATTATTTTTGAATTAATGGAAAAGTTACATTTGATGTGTATTTTCATTTATTTTTATCTGTAAAAAAGTAATAATCAGAGGGGTACTCAATTTTTTTTAACTCATGCTCTCTGCTTTCTACTCATGCTTCAACTCTGATAAGTGTATCACTTTATCCAAAAGAAATTAAATGGAATATATAGGTACGATTAATTCAAAAGATTATAATTCCTTTTATTTTTATAATAAATATTTTTGCATTTAAATGTTTTCATGAAATTGGTCACATTATACAATTTAAACAGAGACTTTTGCTCAATTCCATCGCGTGTTAATTTTTTCCCATAAAAAAGAAAAAAAATCCCCTTTATTCTAAAAAAAAATAAAAAAAAAAAAATGGCGGGAAAAAAATTTTTCCGAAAACAAAATTTCAAGACGGGGATGCAACCCCAAAACCCTGCTCGACTAAACGGAATAAAAGAAAATAAAATAAGCCAAAATTTTTTCCCCCTTTTTCCCGCAAACGGCATCATCTGTTGTTTCCAAAATTCTAAACCATCATCCCTTTTAAAATTATTGTTTTCCCTTTTTTGAAAAAAAAAAGAACCCCTTTTCCCTTTTTTGGGATTATTTTTATTAAAATTTTAATTCTAAACTTCCTAAAAGGGGGGGTTTTTAGTGGGAAGCTCCGAATTAAGCAGTTGAAAAAGTGTTTTATTTTTTTTTCCCCCCTCCCACCCTTTTTAAACTATTAATTTTTTTTTCAGATGAAAGATTTATGCTTTTAAAAATAAATTAAATCGGGGTTTTTTTATCAAAGAAGGTTGTTTTTTTCGCTTCCTTAATGGATAGTTTGAGGTAAAAAAAAACTAAAAAGTTATATTGTCTTACTTCACCACTGCAATATGAAAATTTCAAAAGAATAAACTCGTTTAAGAGTATGATTTCGACAAAATTTTATGAAACTTTCTTCATTTTCAAACATAAAAGTTTTGTTTAAAAATTTTCCCTATATAAAATTTAAAAAGTTTTAGAAAGAGATTTTAAATTTTCCCCCTTTATTTTAAAATTTTTTAAAAAAATAATTTAATTTTTGGAAAAATTTAAAATAATTTTTTAAAAATTATATAGTATTAATATTAAAAAAATCCGGCGTTTTAACCCCAATTTTAAACAAAAAAATAAGACCGAAACAAGGGTGCGCGTTATACCCCGGGTAAAAAAAGTAACCTTTAAAAAAAAAGCAAAAGATATGAACAAAAAAAATTTTTTTTTCTACATGCATCGAAACACTGTTTATTTAAAAGAAACGACTTCCCATAAACCCAAAAGGTAGTAGCTCTAAAAATTATACTTTTTTTTTTCAAAAGTTTGGGATAAATACCTCAAAAAAAATGATTTTCAAAGCATAAAAAGAAATCCCAATTTTTTTCCGGATTTCTTCTTTAAAAAAGGGGGGTGCGCGTTAAAAGGCGAATATACCAAAAAATTAAAAATCAGCTTGAAAGATAAGGCGCTTTTATCCCCCGGGGTGGGGTTTATATGCCGGATTTTCGGAAAACCTTTTTTAGGAATATTAAAAGACAAAATATTTAGCAATCCCCCAAAGAGCAGATTCAAAAGTCAGGTGAAAACTATTTTTTTCAGGAAAGAGAGAGAGGAAAAAAATTTTTTTTTTGTACATTTTTTTTAAATTAAAGAAAATTCTAAATTGATTACATAATTTTTTTAAAGCTTATATTTTCTTTTTTTGCGGAAAAAAATTTATTTTAATGAAAATTTTTTTTTCCTAAAACGGGGGGTTTTCTAGTACATTTACTAGAAAATCGGGCAATCTAATTATATATAAAATTGTAAGCGATTGGGTGAAATTTAAAATTTAAGCAAGTAAATTTGAGGTTTATTGTTTTAGTTCTTTCCAATTTATATAATTATTTTGCCCCAATTTTAATACCTGAGATATTATCTATCTCGATTTATTATGTTTGAAAGAAAAATGTTGTAGCTCATTTTTATCATTAGAAAAATTTTCAGCCGCTTCCCACTGCTCATTAAATATTTAGATTTCTTATTAATTGATATAAAAATAAACCCCTTTTTTTAGTTTTAAAAGTTTTTATGTTTAAGTCCCAATTTTTGTTTTTAAATGTGTTAAGTGTTTAAAGGTTAAAGGGTTTTTAAACCCACTTTTCGGAACCGTGTTTTTTAAAAAAGGGTTATAAATGGATAATATTTATGATATTTGGGTTACTTAGATTAGAAAATTTCATAAAATTTTTTTAAGAATAGTATTAAAATAAAAAATTTTTTAAAATTTACAAAAAGACAAAAATAACATAAAATTTATTCCTTTTTCAAAAAAATTTCCCCTTTTTGGAAAAATTTTCCTATTATAATAATATTTTATTATATAGATTCGGCCCTTTTCTAAAAAAAGTTTTCCAACTAAATTTTTTTGAAATAAAAACAGAAAAAGGTTTACCCCATTTTTTTACGACAACGGGGGAGAAATTTTGAAAAAAAAACGCCGATAATTTTTTCCCTTTTGGTTTTGTAACCTGAAAAAAAGGGTTGAATCTTTCAAAAATCATAGTTAAAAACCTGTACAGAGGTCTCTATTGGGGCAAAAAAATTTTTATTAAAAAATTTTTGGGTCAAAAAGGCTTTTTGAAAAAGGTTTTTTAATTTAAATTTTTTCACCAAAAATATTTTTTTTTTAAAATTTAAATTTTTTGGTAAAAAGGGGGTCCCAAAATTTTTTTTCCCATGTATTTTTCCAAGCAAACCAAAATCATGTTATTTTTGCACTTTTAAACCGGTTCCCAAACAATTGGATATCTTAATACTCGGCCCCCCTAACTATTTTATCGCCGCAGACCATTCATCTTTTTGAGGGTTTTCACCAGGGCCCCCCTGAATTTTGGGAAGTTGTGGTTCATATTTTAGTTTGTTTTGATTTAATGATTTTAATTTAACTGTGCATTTAAATATATTGTATAAAATAGTTATACCAAGAAGAATATAAAGTTATTTAATATGACATAAAAAGTTATTTACACGTGGGCCAAAACCCTTGAGGATATTTGGGGGGGTTTCAGCTATAACATAAAGAAAATTGAAAAAAAAGGGATCAAAATTTTAAAAACTTGTAATTTTGAATTTCATTTTAAATTTATATTAAAATTATCAAACTCAACTCATAAAAAAATAATTTTTTTTTCCCTTTTTTTTCCCAGAAATTAGGGAAATTTTTTTCTTTTCCATTTCATCCTGATCCCCCCCCCTTGTTTGCATTCCACTGCCATAAATCAAAGCTGCCATGTATTTTGATTGTTTTATTTTTTCTTTTGATGAAGAGCCTCACTTATTTTTATTTGATATTAATTTATCATGCGCAGGATAATAGCAAAGAGATTTTACTGAATTCTTACTGAAATCAGAATTATTTGTTTAAAACTGGTTCAGACTTGCTTGTGCATTTTGTTTCAGATTTATTCAAATATTTTTTGATTTTACTAAGAAAAAATATCTGAACATAAAAAATAAATTTTTATAAAAGAATCGGCCATTTAAGAAACGTTCAACAATTTCTTTATCAATTCATAGGGTTTTACCCTTTAACCTTTTCCCATTTTGTTTACGATTTTTAAGAAATTTAAAAAACAAATTTTATAGCATATTTTTTAAACCCTTTTGTGAATTTTTGTGAATTACCACAGACAAGACATTTTTTTTGTTTTGTTGAAAAGAATTTGTTAAAAAAAGTCAATTTATTCCCCCCTTTAAAAAAAATCCCCCAAGAAACAAAATAATAATTAAAAGTTTTGGGAGCTTAATGGTATAGTGGCGAACGAAATTACATTTTTTCAATATAGCATTTTTACTACAAATCAAGCAAGTCGTTGATCCATGTTTGTTTTTCTAGGGAAATAGCCCAAGATCCCAACGTTTTGGGAAACAACATATTTCTTCAGATTTTTTTCGCTTTGAAGACATGGGGGTTAATTAAAATTAGTTTAAAACCCAAAAATGGTCGCTACTCCATTCTTATTTGTTTATCCCCTAACTTTTATAGTTAAAAGAAAAAAATTCCCTTTCGCAATTCTTTTTTAACACGATATCGATAGAAAAAATTGATATACTTGATTGGGGGGAATTTCTCCCCAAATTTTTTAAACCATTATTTTTTAAACCCCAAACCCCCAGTTGCGCAACACCCCCAATGATTTTCCCGTGCGTGACCTTTTGGACGCTGAGATGCATGGGCAGATGCCCCGATCAGGTGGTCGGTCTAAAGCGAGCCCCCCAGTGTTTAAGCCCCCAAAAAAAACAATTCTCATTTATCGACCCCCACTGCAGTAGGGATAAAAGGCTGAGAAAAACCCTTTGCCCCACCCCCGGGGAATAAAAAGGGGGCCTTTTTAGGCGTAAAAAGCGGGGATACGCTCCTTATTTCCCCCACTGGGCATCCCCCATTATTCTTAAGAAATTTGAATTTTTTTTTGCAACTTTTGGGGGGGGTCCGGTGGGCCACGTGGGCCCCCGGGGGTTTTGGGTTTGAGTTTCGGGGATCCCAAACCCATATTTTAAAAGGGGAAAATGCTTTTTTAAAAAAAACCCGTGATAAATAGAAACAGGGGTAACGTGCACCCCCACATCGTGAGGAAGGGGCAGAATTCTAAGGGACCCAAAGCTTGACTGACGCCAAGTAAGGCTTGGGGCCCCCAAACCGAACCCCTTTTCCCGGAGGAGGGCCCCAATTTTTCTGTTTTGCCGCTGAGAAGTATCATTAGATCATCCTACGATAACACTAGGAAATAAAAGTATGAATTAGACTGAAAAATATTCTTTTCGTGAGTTGTTCAATTGCTTGAATTCAATGTGTTGGAGTTTTTAAAGTTCTAAAACACTAAAATTTCCACTGAAACTTATTTAAAAGTTATTTGTCGAGATCTTGAAATAGATTCTTGACGCTTAAAATATGACAGTAAAATTACCATGAAATAAGGATTTAATTAAAGCTAATTGACTAAAATTATGACTATTGAATGAGCAATAGTTAAGAAATATAAAGAAAGATATAACAATTTTTTTAAAAATTAAAAAAAATAAAATTTTTTTATTATTCCCCAATTTAAAATTTTTTTAAATTAAACTAAAAAGGGGAAAAAGGAGGAGGGATTCAAAAAATCGGCTGACTAAAAAAAATAAAATTACATATTCAAAACTTGTTTTTTTTTAGAAAACTTATTTTTTAAAAAAAATTTGTATTTCTGAAGTATAATTATTTCCGTATAAATAAAAGTGTAAATGTATATTATTAGACTTGCGACAATGAATCTTTAAAAATTAATTAAAACATTTCATTTGGGGGATTTTAAATTAATAAAAAAAGCCAAATTAGTTTGATTCATTTTATTTAATTTATCTCATAGTGCGTATTTTAAAAAGATGAATATACTTTTTAAACGAATAAAATACAATAGGAATTGATATCCAATCAATATATTTAAAAATAAGTGTTGGTAATGCTACTTATACTTTTGAAATAAAATTTATTTTACTAAAATTTATTTATGTCTCTATTGAGCCATAAATATCTTCATTCCTACAAATATTAATGTACTGAAGACTTAATGTAATAATTTACAAATTTAAGTAAATTTGTTATACACTCTCTAGTCGTCTTTACCATTATTGACTTATATATATATATAGTTACCTTTTCAAACGAGAGATGAACCTCCATCAATCGGGAAAATTTTAAAAAAAGGAAAGCTGGTATGGTAAAAATTTTTCTGACTTAGGACGCTTATATATAAAAAAAATTTATATTGGTAGGGTTGGGGAAAATGTTTTTTCGGTCAAAACCCCCCTTCCCCCCTTTTTGTTAATATTTTAGCAGAAATCATTTAAAATGGAAATAAGAATATCTAACTAAATCCATTCAAAAATAGGGGGAAAACCTAAAAAATTGGGAAAATTTAAAAAAAAGGCCGCGCTAAATCTTTAGTGCAATAAATTGTTATTTCCAGGGTTTTGGACCCCAAAAGCGGGGTTCCCATTGTGAATATTTGGGAAAAATTTGCACTTAACAAAAAGGGAAAAAAATGAAAAAAAATTAAAAAGAGGTTTACAGACTACCAAAAACTTTAGTGACATTTGTTATATATAAAAATAATCAATATATACATTAAAAACTTTTTTTTTAAAATCCCCAAAAAAAAAATACTTCCCTTTAAATTTAAAAAAAAATTAAAAGAAATTTCCCAAAAACCTGAATCTTACCAATTTTTATTTTATGGTAATGTTATATATTCAAAATTATTAAAAATTTAATTCTTATAATAAAAAATAATGTAATTTACTTTTAAATGTGCATAAAATAACTTATATCTCTCTTTATTCATTTTATCCCCCTGCAAAAAAAGGGGATTTTTCCTGTAAATTTTTTTTTAAAAAATTTTTTTTGAAAATTATTTTAATATATATCTTCAAATTTCTCGTATACTGTTTTTTTTTTATACATATTTTTTACTTTAAAAGTGAATCAAAATTATATTCTTTGAATTCTTAAAATTGTTTCCCAACGTAAAAAATCGTTTTTTTCTATTTTCTAACATCCCTTCCATAATAGAATCATTTTTAAAAAATCAGTTAGGCAATAAAAATTTAAATTCCAGGGTTTTCCAAAAATTTTTTAAGACTATTATTATAACACTTTTTTTATATAAATTTAAATTATTTCTTATTTTTCCCTTTTCCCCTTTTTAAATTGACCCCCAACGTATTTTTAAAATCCCTTTAACGAAGAATTTGTTTTTAAAAAATTAAAATATTTTAAGGGCCCTTTTTAAAGGGTTTAAAAACATTTAACCCCAAAATTAAAATATAAAATATATATATATATGTAAAAAAAATATATATATAAAAAAAATATATATATATATATATATATAAATATAATTTTTAAAAATTTAAACCGGGGCTCTTTTTAAATTTTCAAATTAAGAAAAAAAATTATTTTTCTATCTTAAATTCTAATAATTATTTCCTCTTTTATTATTAATTTTTATTTTCAATCAACTTCTTTAATAAGTTCCTTGCAGAAAATATAATAGATTATTAAACAATCATTAGCTTTTATCATTCTAAAGCATTTTAATAAATATTTATTCATCGTCATTTTATAATCCTTATTTTTATAGTTATTTTTATTTGTCAAAATATTTTTGTACATTATAACTTTTCACATAATTAAAAGCATATTTTCGTAATTATATAAAATAAATTACCCTAAGCGAAATTCGCCAGGATCTAACACGTATTTCATTCTTGAAAACCGTATTCTCAAAATTTATGTTTAACATGCAAAAATAATTCAGCATTAAAAAAAAACTGAATGCTGGAATAACATTTACTGTAAAATTTTGTCAAATTAAATTTTCGATGGAACAGCATCCTATAATGTTATTCTCCATTCAAATTTTAAATTTTCTGCGATACATAAAAAAGACATTAAAAAACAGTTGTTTATTTTTTTAATTCCTTTAATGCCCAAAAAGTAGAGGGGTATATCGGGAAACCGGAATTATCATATAATCCATTTCAAAAAAAAATAAAATTCAAAATAAAAATAAAAATAGATTGATTCGATCCTGGATCTGTCAAACGAATTTTCAAATAGAGATATTATAACAGTAAATGCTCAGGATTTAAATACAAAATATCAATAAATAATAATAATAATTGAATAAACATGTTTTCACTACACTTTTCACGACACTAATAATGAACCCCCCTCATATAATTAACACGGAAAAAACTCAAAACCATAAAAATTTATAAAAACAAAAGGGTGTTCTCACTACGGCTTCTGACTTCTAACTGCAAGATAAACAATGGGTTGGGTGAATGCTATGGGAAAAGTGTGAACAGTTTTTATTTTTGTTATTCTTCTGTTTTTGCATTTTTTAAACTGGGGTTTTTTTTCAATTCCCACTATTATGACCTTCCCTAGGTATGTGTAAAGGCCCTATATATATACATTGGGTTTAAAATTTTTAATCGTTAATAAAAAAACTTTTTTTTCATCCAAAAGAAGTTCAAAACATTTTTTTTTTTGTAGTGAATGACGGGGTCAAAATACAGTTTTTTTAAAATTTAAATTTTATTAATTAAATTTTTTTTTTAATTTTAAATTTATTTTTCATTATTTCACGAAGGGGTTTTTAAAAAAACACCAAAAAGATGGCTCCAGTTTGTTTTTTTTTTAAAAGAATTTTGTCTTTTGGGTTTTTAAAAATATTTTTTAACTTTTTAGTGGACGACGCTTGATGTTAATACAGTTTTCTTTTTAATATTAATTCATTAATTAAATTTTTATTAATTAAAATAAAAAAATTTCTTTGTTTTCCAAGTTAAGAATTGGGGTTAATTTTTTTTTTATATTATTTTTTTAACCCACCAAAGGCCCCTTTTTTTTAAGCATTCAATGCTCGCCCATGAACCCCCAGAAAACAGTGTTTTAACCTTTTTTTCGCCGGGGACCGGTCAACTTATGTTAATTTTACCCGCGACCCGCTGAGGGGGGGTTAATTGTTTCTTATTTTAGACTTTTGATTTAATAATTTTTTAATTTGGTTTTTTAATCGTAATTTTTGAATAAAAAATATTTCACCAAAAAAAGAATATAAAAATGATTTAAAAGGGGTAAAAATGATTTTCATAAAAAAAAACCCCAAACCCCCAAAAAAAAATATCCCTTAGTAAAAAAGAAAAATTTAATTTTTTTTGAACCGGTAGATTTGACCCACGGACCAGGGGGGGAACACTGCCCGAACCCCCAAAAAAAAGGGTTTCCCCTTTTCTTTAACGTTTCAAGCCTTACTGATGTTTTTTTAAAACCCCACTTCTTGGGGATCAGTTTTCTTATCTAATAAGCAGATTTTTTCAAAAAGAAAAAAACAAATCTTCGTCCCCAAAAAATCTAACAAAAATTTCTCTAATTACTCAAAAATGTCTTATGCCTTTCAACGGTTTTAATTGTTACCCTTCAAAATAAAAAATTGGTCTTTATGTGATTCAAAATTTGGAATTTTTGTTGAATCATAACTGTGGAGCATTGCTTAAATCATCATAATTTTAAGTCATCCCTTAAAAAAGTACCCTCTTTCCTTTCTCGGTAAGTCGGGGTTCCAACCTTTTGGGAAGGTGCATTACTGTTAAAAAATAATAAAAGGGACCCACTTCCAGCTTTTCCAACAAACAATTTGTAAAGAAAAAATTTTTACTTATAGTTTATTGGGATTTTTACACAAATACACATTTTTTTTACAATCATTAGTAGTTTAAAATATATAATAAATAAGACAAAAAGTATAAAACTTAGGTTTTATTTTCCAAATTTTACAAATTTAATCAGTTAGGTTATTTTAAAATAAAAATGGGTTACTTGAACTCATTAATTTTAAAAATTACTTATTTAAACGCTCAGTATTTTTTAATGGGGTTTAATTTTCCCTATTTCTTTTTTTCAAGTCATTATTATATTAAATTAGCTACGATTTCAAAAATTGGGTTTTATAGGTGCACATAGCTAGGTTTGAGTGATATTTATTTTTTATTGTATGCGGAAAACATTTTATTCATACATATTTGATCTAAATTTGAGGTTTTTGTCAAACAACCCCACTTCAATAAAATTGTAAAAAGGTTATTATTATTTTCAAAAATTTTTAATTTTCAGTAACTTCTGAGATGTTAAACTTTACCTGCCATACTGTGGCACGCGAGCCGTGGGTTGACCACCCCTAGGTTAAGCGAATAAACCGCTATGGATTGATAAATCGGGGAATTTTTTTTAATACCCTGTATATATAAAATACATGTTACTTTCTTACAGAGTCCAAAAATGCAATTAACAAATCAACCAATCTCAGGGAAATTCCAGACTGTCTAATAAATATGAATGAACTTCTCTTCATTGAAACATGATTCTATGAAGTTCCCTCTGACCTTGTTACGGAAGCAGGGCTAGACGTAATTCTACTCTCACGACATGTGTATTGATTGTAAATTACAAGGTTGAGGAGAGAGTATAATATATTTAATGATATCGTTGACAAAAAAAAAATATCAAATTTGTCTGGTTCAGTCTGATTGAGACAGAAAAAAAAAAAAATGGGGATCTCTACAATTTTATGTATACCTTTATTGATCATTTCTTTCTAAAGCTACAATTCAAATTCATCTGTATCAATACTTTTGTTGTAAGAAAATTACATAAAATGTTCTTTTTAAGGGAGAAATTGATTGGAAGAATTGATTTTTTAGTCTCTAAATCATGTGATGAAACATTCGATTTCGTAATGCAGTACTTTGAATGATTAGTAGATTGAATAGAATTACATTAGACATACTTTCTCTCATAACAAGATATTGCATTATTAATTCTTTTAGAACATGATACTTGATATCAATTTGTCCCAACGAGCAAATTCTATCACCACAACATTGTCATAAAATTTTTAAAAAATAACTTTTAGAAAAACTAAAGTCATACATTTTCTTAAAATTTTTTAATTACATTAATTTTTCTACTTCTCTGTCAACATTTTAGAATTCTAAAATAAAATCTGGTTATTAAAATCATAAATTTTTGATAAAATAATTCAGATTACATGTTTTTTCCCGAGGATCAAAAATTCATTATTATCTTTATCAAAGGACAAATGCAGTATATTCTTTAGCATTAACATTCTAATTAGGCATAAGTATCCTTTAATAATTAATATATAATTTCAATTCCTTTACTACTGTGTTTTGATGATACGTTGATTAAACAACCGTTTTACAAACAGAATATTAATAAATTATTGACTTAAATAAATATTATCAATTATATTTTCTCACTCAAGAAATAATTTTATCTTTTCAACAAAACAAAATTACTTCTAGTTTTTTTTTTTCCTTATTCTCATTTGCTTTACATTTAAACCAAACATATTTGTTTTAAATTATATTTTATTTCCAATATATAACACTCTAAAATAAGAATTCTTTAAAAGTACAATAAAGTAAATGATTTTTTTTTTCGAGTAGATCATAATGCAATAAGTGCATCTGAACTAAAGCACGACAATCGAGAAATTTTAATACGCTATAAAATATATTTTATTTTATTTACTTTTTATTTTTCATTTCTAACTCGTATCAATACTCAGATAGTAGCCTTTCTTCTTGTTTCTGACTTATTTATGAAATTATTTATGAATAGATAATTGCTTGGGCAAAGCCACATTGAATTTTTTAAAAAGTAAAATATTCTTAAATAAATTTGTTAATTTTAATCATTTGATGAAAAACGCAGGGGAAAACACGAGAAATAATTCTAGAAAAACGTCATGTGCAAAAATAGTGCTGCTTAGAAACCGTTTGCATTGATTCACAGCAACAACTCATGAATCAAGGATTTTCCCGGCCTGGAAACGAGTCACGTTTTTTGAAAAATTCTTTTTTTATTCCTAAAGTGTTCTAAAGTTGGTCATTTTCTCCCTTAGATACAATTATGTCTTAAAACATGCGTTTAAGAATCGTATTCTCTGTCTCTTTTTGATGACGATTACGATTTAAATATTTACATGACTTTTTGATCTAGCATACAATGATCTTAAAATATGAATGTTTAATCACAAATCTTACGATTCATCTCTGCAAGCTCACATGTCCTTTGAAAACTTCTTCTCATCCAAAATTTTCTGCAATGCTTAGTTTATTTTTTTTCTTTTCATCGTTTGTTTTGTTTCAACATTTTAATTTTCTGCTTTGTTTTTACATTTATAGAAATATGCTTAAAGAAAAAGAATATTATAATTTTTCCCTTTTATTTCCTAAATAAAGTTTTTTACCGCATCTCTCTCTCTCTCTGATTTTTTTTTTTTCTAAATTAAAGAATAATTACAGGGTGCTATTCACAGAACTGCCATTTTAACAATTTCAAAAAAAAAATCCTTTTAATTATCATAGTTACTTAACCATTATAATCTTTGACTCTAACACACAGTCTACAAATGTACTTAATAATATCGAAGAAAAACTTTCAAAAGCAAATAGTGTTGATAAAAAATATTACAGTATTGCTACATTCATTCTTCAAAGAATTCGTGTGACTCTGTTGAATTTGCTGTCTGAATGTTTATGTTTCTTTTTCCGATTAAATGCCATTTATAAAAATGATCGAAGATCTTATAGTCTAAAAATTACTTTTCTTTTCCTTCTAATGTGTTTTCCCTGTAAAAATGAACCCTTTTTTGAATGACATTATGCATTCCTCAAACTTGAAGTAGAATTTTAGTGATGCCATCTATGTTACTTTTGAAATTATAGCCAATTTTTCATTCATATCTATCATGTAATTTTCTATTTTTATACTTATCTTAGAAAAAATTATTGTTACCTTTGAATAAAAATCTATTTAATTAGTCAAAATAAATAAATAAATACTTATCTAAAAGAGGAATTTTACATTCGAAATTTTGATAATAGGAGCTAAAATTGGAAAAAATGTGTCTTAAAATAGAATTATAAAGGATTTCACCTATTAACTCAAACTTCTGATGAAAAGTCATAACAAGAAAGCTAGAAATATTATCTAAAGTTTAGCAGAAAAGTAAAATATTTCTTGTTGATATAAAAAGTAATAATAATGCACTTATCAGAAGTTACAATTTTTAGAGTATAATAATTTGTGATGTGTGCTATACAGTGGCGCACACAAGGGGGGGTCCTGGGGTCCGGATCCCCCTTCCCCAAAGCCCTTGATTTTTTTCCAATTGGTTATAATTCTAAGTATATAATACGTAAAATTTAATTAAATATTTGTTATTAATGATTAATTTTATTAATTAAGGTAATTATTTATTCAATAATTAGTTTTTTCTGTGTTTTGTTCCTTAAAATCGACAAAATCAAAAATAGCACGATGCAGGAATGGTGAACTTTCAACCCCGGACCCCCCTTGAAAAATTCCTGTGTGCGCTACTGATGCTATATATTCTCACTATTAAAAATATACTTTTTATAACTGATATATTTATTTAATTAAAGTTTATATAATACTGATTTTATATGAATTTTTCATAAAAAATTTTATGAGTATTAATTATAATAATATCAATTAGTTTTGATAAATATAACAAAAAAAGTTATAACATATAATTATAAATATAAAACATTCAAACAGTAGAAAAACAATGATGAATAATTTACAGGTACTGTTGGTATAAAAACAGGAAATGAGGTACTTAAATATATCTTCATATAAATAACTGCTATTTAGTTCAGTAAAAATTAAAATGCAAAATATATTTTATAATTGTAAATTCATTATCATTACAAAAGAAAATATGTTTACTTCAGAGCATAATTCACGTATGTTACAGAACTACGTAAAGTTTTAAATATCCAAGTAACAAGCAGAATAAAATATAAAAAAATCTGACAAAAAGACGAATAAGTACAAATAAATTTTTAAGACATCACAAAAAAAGGTTGCGTACAAGAACGAGAAGTAGTTAACTATGCTTAAATTAAAACAATACGTATCAGTACTTTTAGTAAGGCTTCGATTAAAAATAAGCAAAAGCATTTAAAAAAATTTATCAATGAAAAAGTAAAAGTTAAAAACTTTTATAGAGTTAAGATACTTTTTTTTATTTAAGTTCATTCATAATTTTGATTTGACTGTTTTTACAATGGTGCATTGAAATAAAGTTGTTGTTAATTCTTTGTTAATTAGTTGTTAGTTCTTAGAAATTAATTACACAGTATATATATATAACGATGTTCTAAATTCATTGTTTTACAACATGATTCTGTTTTATGAGGAATTATTTCAAATGATTTCTGATTCATCAAAAAATTTACGGATGTCATTAGTTGAATACGTAGAGAAATAAATAGCATGGTAATGTGAGATTATTGAAGCGTGAATTATTCTATTGTAGGGATGGCTATATTCCTAACAAACGCTTAAATAGAGCTTTAAAAAATTTCCCTGCATTGCTGTGCATTTAACTTTGCATTTTGTGTTTGATTTCTTTTTATATTGGGTTTTTCGATTTAGTTCTACTTTAAAAAAAAGAAAAAGATTTACATTTCCTTTTCCCCCACCTTTGCATGTTTTAAAATAATTTCTTTGTTTTTTTATTTGATTATAAACTCATCAGTAAATAAGATTACAAATTGATTGCAATAATTTTAACAAAATTTACTTAAATTTTTTTTTAGCTAGAGTTAATTTTTTTTTTTAAAAAAAAATTTGTTGTTTAAAAATTATTTTAGTTTTAATGTCTTAAAATACTAGTTAACGATTATAGTTACTAACAGAATAAATTATTTTAAAAATTAGACTTGTTTCTTAGGATTCACCATTATGTTTGCCCAAATTTTGTCGGGGTAAGTTTTTTTCAAATTTTTTAGGAGACTGGATTGAAATTTTGTTATTCTTCAGTTAGTTAGAATACAATTATAAAGCAAATAGAAAGAAAAGATTATATCCAGGATTATACGTGAATTAATAACATAAGCACACAAATTCCATAAAGTAATAAGTTATCTTCTATATCCTTTTTTTGGGATTTTCAATTGTTATCACTCATTTTTTTAAACATTGTTCATTACAATATTTTTTTTTTAAAAACTTTTAAAAAATTTGACGTTGGAACCCTGGTTTTAAAACCATAAATGGATAATTTTTTATGAATTTTTGTCTTGTTGGAAAAAAAAAGGTTTTTGGCTTTTGACAAAAAATTTTTTTAAATAAATATTTCCAAAAATTACTTTTTAATAATTTTTTTTTAAAAAATTTTCCCCTTTTAAAAAAAGCTTTATTATAATAATATTTTGCCTGTATATAGCTCGACTTCTCTACAGAGGCTCAACTAGAATTTTTGAAATATATAACTTAGATGTGGGTTTATACATATTTTACGACAACAGAGGGAAGCAATTTTAAGAAGAAAACGCCAATAAGTAATTGGTGGTAACTCTGAAAATAATGTGAATTTTTCAAAAATTCTAGTTGAGCCTCTGTATAGAGGTCTGAGCTATATACAGGCAAAATATTAGTATAATAGAAGCATTTTTCTAAAAGGAGAACATTTTGAAAAATGATTATTCTAAGTTAATTTTTTGCCAAAATATTGTATTTAAATAAATTTTTTTTGTCAAAATGTCCTTAAAACAATTTTATACATGTATTCTAATCTAAGTGACACTAAATATCATGACAATTATCCATTTATGCACTTTTTTAAAATCACGGTTCCGAACGTAGTCGGATACCTCTTAAGGTATGATGCTAGTACTTTTTGAAAGTTTCTTGATTCTAAAGGGTTCTAAAAAAAACTCACTCTGTATATATAAAATTTAAGCCCAGTAATATCGGGTAATCCCTACTACCTAATCCTTTTTGGGGGAACTTGCTGCAAATTTCAGATCTGATAACAAATTAGTTTTTAAGATATTTGGAGTTTTCTGAGCATTGGTTTTAGTTTCATTTTAAAGCATTTTTCCACTCTTAAATTTAATTAATTAAAAATATTTTTGTGAGTACAATCAACTCTTTCAGTGTGAAATGGTTATTAATTTCAATTTTCATTGCTAAAATCATTTCTGCTTAATTATGTTTTCAGTTTTTTGAGTTCTCATAATTACTTAATTAAGATTATTTTAAGGTCAATTTTGTTTTAAAAAAATAGCTTATATAACTTAGAAGCTTTTTCATTAATTTTTTCCTGTTGAAAAAATGCCACAGTCAAAACTATCTCAGATTGCTATGAGAAACAATATTTGGAAGAAATGGAATACTACTGAAAATGATATATCTAAAAACCAGCCCACAGATATGATTTCAGATAAGATAAACATAAATAACTTAAAATTACTAAAAATTTAGCATTTTATAAAAGTTTGAAAAAAACTTCAAAAATTCTTAATTTTTTAAAAATTGTAAAATAATGGCTGGTCCAACTGACCTTTTGATATCAAAATCAGCTTGACAATATAATCTGAATATAAAACACAATTTTTTTTACTGTAACTGTCTCCAAAAAAGTTTTTTGAAAAAGGGAACTGTAACACATACAAACACACATATATTTAATCACATATACTACTATATATGTATACATATATTTACATTACTGATTCCTTATGGAACAAACGGCTTAGTCGCAAAGAAAAAACTCATTTAATTATTTAATTATGTTTGAATATGTTATGTACAAAGAACAAATAAAAACGAAAAAGAATTAAGTTGAATCAATAAAAAATATTTTGATTTACTTGATATTTTTAATCATTACAGAACAGTTTTATAGTTTTACATACAATTCATATATATTTTTTAAATCAGACACAATAATCTCTTCATAATAAATGAAATCTCTTAAGTAATGTCTTAAAGCTAACTTAGATTTTGATTGAAAATAGGGCCTTTTTTTCATCGCCTCAAAGTACCAATCAGTTAAATCTTTATAAATTACCATATGTTCTAATTTTACTTATACATTCTGTATATTCTTTCTTAATACTGTATTCTAGAATTTTTAATACAAAAGATTTTTTACCCATCTTAAACTCAAATATTTATCAAATAACTTCTTTAAGTAACGTATGACATTAAACGATAAATGTCAACAGCTGTTGCTCTACGCACTGCGTTTACTACGCAGATCAACAGCTGGTTATCTCCTTCCTTTACAGAAATCGAATGTCCAATACTAATCGAAGCACTAATAACCTTCCAAGTTTGTTTCTATAGCAATTTTATCCATTTCATAAGCTGAATTAATCGAGGATTATGAATAAAACAACAGCTATGACTAATTCGTTCTTCAGGCATGACGTTGGCTGGTGAATCAATCGAAGATATTGCTTCGACAAACAAACGATCAAAGACATCAACAGAGAACAAGAAAAGAATGTACTCACCCTTTATATGAATTTGATCGGTTGGTCCCGGCGGGGGCATTTTCAGTTCTCGTCGATCAGAAGTGGTTCTCCAAGAATGATTCTAGAAGCGTCTTCCAGATTCCTCAGGCATCCCGCCTTACCATATGGCTCAACAGAAAGTGCGGGTCGAGGATGCCCACAAAATGTCTGCCCCGTTTCGAACTACCTACCTGCTGAATTCTAGAGATATATCAAGAGACAAAAAGAACGACAGAGAGAAATTACGTTATTTAGAGTACCCCTTGTTGACAGTGGAAAAGTCTCGGTTGTGTATGAGTCACACTCTGCTACGAAATAAAGGGTATCTGCCCGGGTAGTGTAGCAGCGGTATTTTGAGCAACCCTAGGGGCGTAGGGTCGATCACTGCGTGCCGTGTTGTCATGGTTACCGTCGGTCGGCTCCAATCTGACTCCTCGGTGTCTGATGCACGCACCTTTTCGGTAACGCCCTGAGAAATCTTTTGGAAGTGATCCGTTGGGGGATGGAGAAAGACTTGACTTTTCTTACTTTTTCCTAAAACAAGTGATAAGAAACCAATCGGTAGAATTTTCCCGGGAAACTGTAACAGGGTTACTTTTCCTAATGATTCGGAGAAAATCAAAGGTTTCGAGGATTTCGCATCATTAGTTGAAAAACATCATAATCATTTTTTTTAAAAAAAATTAAGTTACGAGAATCAGTTTTTCTTTTAAAAAAAATAGATAACGTATACTAAAAAAATTCAAAAACTAGTGGAAAATTGTCCGGTTACATTGAATTTTGAGTTTTCAGAAAATAAATGTTTTAAGTAAAGGGAAAAGAAAATTGTAAGAATTTTTGGAAGAGAGTTAAGACCAGTTATTTAAAACTGTGTTTCTCGCACAATTATAGATTTTTTTAGAACTAATGACACACTGTGTAAAAATAAATTTCTTTCAATAAGTTGTTTTGGGGATAATTTCTTGAACATGTATATAATTATTTTCTCAAATGAAGAAGATTTTTGGTAGGAATTTTAAACTATGGAGTCATTTTAGGAGCTCTTATTACTAATTTTACGTTAAGTAACTATTTTGCTTGATAAACTTTGTATCAGAACTTCATAATCAACTATTAAACAACTAACAAGTAAACTCACGATTTAGTGCGAACCATCTTCCCATAACGAAGAAATCTAGACCTTATAATAAAAACATACTATACCAAATTATTCCTTATCGAAAATCACTAGATCATCATTTGTATTTTTCAACTGATATATACAAAATAACTTGAAGCTTTTGAATTTGCTGCAAAATAGTGATGAAGATACACATCAAGCTTACTAAAAATTATAAGAGCTGTGTAATTACTTGTGGAATTTTGTTGTTTAAAAATGGTAAATTACCTTTTACAGTCAATATCATGTGTTATATTTTTCAGTTCTTCAGATGTTTTGCATATAATGTAAATAAAATATTTGTTGTTGTTACTAATACAACCTGATCGGGAAAGGTCGGATCAAGGCTCACGAAATTCGTCATGGTAAAGGGCTAAGTGATGTCTATCCTTACCCGTAGTTTTGAGCACCATACAGGTTACAGTCCGATTTGGCTCGTTTCTATCCCAATTGGAGAGAGAACACCCTGTGGGTGGTCTGGGGTCTCCCACCTCTCTTCCCCTTTCACCTACCTTACGAGAGGACTTGCGGCTCGAAGGCTATTTAGAGTACCCCCGGGTCGCGAAGGTACTTTTATTTTCCAAACACCCATACCTTCTCCGGAATTCGAACCCAGGCCCCATAGCACAGCAGTCAACGTCACTAACCACACAACATTTTATATTAAGCATTCCCAAAATTTTATGGACAAGTTCAAGATGAAAATGTAATTCATATAAACTATAATTTGTTGTTAAAACACTAAGACATAAAGCATGAATTTATAGCAATCAACTATAGCTTTGTAACATTAGATTACAACTAAAAAATACAGGAAAAAACCCGCTTCCGTAAGTGATTCTTATTGAATAAACTGAGTTACCTAAAAAAAAATATTATTTTATTACCAACACTTGCATTTTTCTTGGTGTTTATGTAAATCTAGTTAAATATTTTATTAACAATGTTTTACAAGTAATATAAATGCTTCCCCTAATAACAAAAGCTCTACTCTATAATAAATTATTAAAAAATTTGTTCTTATGTTATGAGATCAAGTCTTTAAGAAATCTCTCCAAAAATATGTGACTAATTATATAAAAATATATTCCATCATTTGTATATCCCAGCAACTTTATTTCATGCGAATTTGACGTTTGCATCATTCCTACTTCATGGTGTTGCAATTTTAATGGTTTGCAATATATATATTCTTTTTATGAAGAAAATCGTTTATAAGTATTAATATTAATATAACGCGTCGTTTATTCGTTTTCAATCAATTTTATTAAACAGAAAAGAAAATATCTTTCTGAAACTAAAATTGACTGGCCGACTTTATAGAAATAAATATTAAAACACAGAAATCATAAATTTATCACACACATATTAATCATTAGTCTTATAATTGATTTTTGCTCAATTTTAGCTTCTATTATTATAACAATATTGGTAATAATTTATAGAGCAATTTAGAAGTCCTGGCCCCTTCCCCAACCAATCATTGAAATTCTTGAAAATAAGCAAAATACACAAAGAAAATAAAAAGATCTCCAGAACAATCTAATTTGATGGAAGAAACTGTCAACACATATCATGTATTCGAATTCTAAATAAAAGTGGGAATTTTAATAAGAAATGATGTTTGGAAGGAAGAGAAAGAGAAAAAAATTTTCACAGATGCACGGAGGAAAACATTTTAAGTTCCTAGCTTTCCACATGAGAGCTTGAAAACTGTCATTCAGGCCCTATCGATGACAGTTTTCCTTATGCAAGTTAGGGTCATCATTAATAGAAGCATTTTGAGTTTTTTTTAAAAACTTTTTCCAATGAAATAAGACTTTTAGTGAAATGTGAATTAAGAAACTGACTTCTTTTCGAAGAAAGGAAAAGAATTTGGAACAAATTTTTTAACTATTTCTTTTTCTGAAAGCTTTCTGGCTTCATTTCGATTCCAGTGTAAAGAATAACAGCAAAATTAAAAACTGATGAAACAATGCTCATGAATCTAATTTTAAGCTAATTAAATTCGTCCCTTTTTTTTTTTGTATTATTTAATTAATGCCATTATTTTACTTTCGTAAAAAGGCAATATTCAATATAACATGCAAAACTCATGGATTTGTAAAAGTATACTATTAAACTTTACCAAATTCTATTGGGGTTTCCAATATTATTTTAATAAATGAAATCTATTAAATACTGAAACCCAATGAATAGATTTGTGGAGTTTTAAATTGATTCGAAATTTATATCACAACCACTTACATTGTGACTTCATATGTTTCACAGCTACATAAATAAAAGAAAGGGATTATAATTACATTTATTAAATTTAAAAAAAATATTTTTATTACGATGGTTTATCGAATTTATATAATTTTCTGTAATAAAAGCAAAGATTTGTTGTTTTAACTAAAGGTGAAAAAAATTATTATTTTCATTATCCTGATAAAATAAACTGAAACGGAATAAAAAACCAATTTTCCATCTTTAAGAAATCAGGATTATCGGTATTTTAGAAGAAAGCTCACTCTCTGAAAAAATATACTAGTATATGAATTTTTCTTATACATAATACTAGCTGTTCATTTCCATTGCTACAAGTCATGATTTACAAATGATCTCTTTGACAGTTTCATTCTAATCAAGACTCGAATAGAAGACCTCCTATCATATAATTATAATAATAAGAGGCCGTGGGTAGCCTAGGGGTTAGAGCTCCGGACCGGAAGGCCTGGGTTCGATGCCCGTTCCGCCAAAATACCCTCCGAGTACACGCAGAGCACGTGCTCGTTAAATCAGTGGGTCCGAAAGTCTTGTGGGCTGAATCACGAGTGCAGGGAACTGGAGAAAATTTCCCTCCAATTCAGTTCCATGCCTAAATTGTGAAGATGGAGATAGGTGGTGCCGCCATCTATCGTTCCTTCGGGAATTTCTTCGAGCTAAATCGTACTGTCACCTGTATGATGCTCAAGGCAAAAAACCCAAGGGCAGGCATACACCCTATATTCCCCTATAATTTCGGGGGCCCCTCGATTTGACTATGTCAGGCAGTGGCATGAGCAACAACATAATAATAAGCTGAAAATTTTCTCAAATTGTTTTCTTACTTATCAGTTCTGCTAAAAATGGCTTACATTGAACATTTCCTCTTCCAAATGGTTAATATTCATTAATTTATTTCCCTATTTTAATTTTAACTACTTATCCTATAACATGGAAGAGAAAAACAAATTCTCAAGCCTATTCTAAAATACACCTAACACTTTTTCACATGGTCTTTTACGCGATTTTGAAATAACACTGTTTACCAATATACTTTTTACGCAAATTTTTGTTCTAGCAGAAATCCCCAAAAAAAGTTTAAGTTAATTTTTGACAGTGTATGTCAGCTTTTTCTCAAACCCGTGGGCCCCTTTTTGGGGGCAAAATAACTCTACGGGGGCGGAGCCTATTAAAGGGGTCGAAAAAAAAAAGATTATTTAAGAAATTAAATTTACTTAAAAGTAAAAAAAACCCAAGAACACTTTCTGATGTAATAAAATAAAAAAACTATTTTCATTTGGATATAATGAAATTTATAAACCACTATCTCTAATATTTTTATTAAATTTTTTAACAATACTAAGTTAAGAACAATTTTTAAAATTTACCGGAAACCCCCCCATGAATTTTTGTATTAATTTTATTTTAAATTAATTTGTACTTTTTTTAAAATTATTTTAAATCCCCAAATTGTTATGCTATCCCGCCCCCAATGCCACCGTTTTCTACGGAAGGGGTTTTTTTGATTTTTTTTTGGGGGGGTTTGTGGAGGGAAAAGGTATAAATAAGAAAAACCCTATGAAATAATTTTAACCTTCGCAAACACAGTAAAAGGCCTTTTTTTTGCATTGTAAAGCCTTCAAAATTTTTTTAAGGATAGTAGTGCACAAAAAAGATTGTACTACAAAAGACGTATATATTTTGCCCAAAAAATTAATGCTTTGCCCAAAAAAAGGGCGAAATATACGTCGGTGGCATTTTAAAGAGGTTAAAATCGTATTGTAGTTTTTAGTGTCAAAATATAGTATTATTGAATTCAATACATTGTTATTGTATGGGGGGGGCGCGATGAAAAGAATGATTGAATATTCGATCGCGAATATTGAAAGTTTGAGAAGCACTGGTTTATGTGATAATAATGATATCGATAATGACGAAGTCACCGATTTACTTCTTGTGAAGACTTGAAGTTTGCTATAAGTATGGAACAACATTTTGTTGCTCATGATCCTGACATACAGCGTGCATAAAAATTTCCCAACTTTTCTTACTTTTTTCGGGCCACATAGACTAAATTTTTGCTGTACACTAATTTTAATATTTTTTTTTGTAAATAAAAATGAATTGTTTTTGTTTTATAAATATGTAAGATGGATTTCATTATTATTTTTTGCACGGTTTTTTGAGAAAATATTTAGTTTTTTTTTCATTTAACACGATTTTTCAAATTTGTTGAACATATCCCCAAATTTACCATACGTCACATGTATTTTTTTTTTCTTCTTTTGCATGGTTCTTAAGGAACGTATATATCGTGTAAAAAAAATAGAGTCGGGGTAGAAATTAAGGTGTGAATTAAAGTTTACTTAATCTGACTTGAAAATCAAAAGTTGACGAGTCTTTAAAATTAAAGTTAATGAAATATTTGGAAAGGGGAAACATGCAAAATATTAATTAATGATTAAACTTAGTCACACACATAAAAATTTTAATACTGTAGATTTTTTATGCATTGCTTAACTTCTATATGATTAAGTATTACAAACAAAAATTAAACAAAATCTACCTCTCTCTTTCTTTCTCTTTTTTAGTGTTATTTTTAATGAACACTATATTATTAATGTAAAAATTAAGAAATATCTTTTAATTTTATAAATTGAATCTTTAAATACTCTCCTAGACTTATTTAAATTGTACATTTTCAATAAATAACACAATTCAAAAGACATTTTTTGTTGTAGTTAATATTTATTTCTTCACATATTGCTCAGTTAATAAATATCAGAAAAATATTTTTATTTTAAAAATTCTAGATCCTTAAATTTTTTCTTTGAGTCAAGTGATATTGATATACAATGAATTTGTAGAAGAAGTTTAACTCTTACCTTTTTTTTCCCTTGGCAACTGATTTAATTTAAAATGAAAAACATTGTTTGCACATTTAAAAGTATAATTAAAATGAACTTAATTATTATTAATTAATTGATTATTAATTAATCAGTTAGTTAATTTAATTGTGCATGTATACTGATATTTTAATAATAATATAATTCTTATTTGCCAAATAATATTTTTTAGCAGACGATTAATTTTGTAATTTATTTCTTTTGCTAATGTAAAATGTTTTCTGCTAATAGAATAGAATTTCAGTTAGTTAATGTGCTGTAAATAAAATATTGGTTTGAAAGATATTCTGAATTAATATTTGTCTCATACTTACCACTAATTTCACCTTACTGTGAATCTTATTCTCTACTAATAAATCTGCAAATTATTTTTAAAAATATATACCCCCCTTGTAACAACTTTAAAAGAGATTGAGCTCTCAACTTTTCCGAAGCCATATGCTTAGAATAATACTTTTGGAATACATTTAACAAATATGAAAAGTAGAAAGTAAGACTCTCTTCTGAATACAATATAAAGGAGATTTGACCGATAGCCTTTTGTATAGCATGTGGGATAATGTATCCTTGATCCCTGTTATCGTTGAGTGCTTGCTGACGGGTCATCCAAACCCTTAAGAATTAGTTTCTTAAATTTTCCGGGGGTCCATTATGTTCTCCGTCCCCCCCGGGCTCTATCCGTTTATTTTACAAAATTCAAGATTTTCTTTAAGAAATGGGAAAATTTTATTTTTTTTGGGAGATCTTTATTTCAGAATAGTTTCAAATCATAATTTTGAAAGGTAAGATGCATCTCTAAGAAAAATCATAGTTGTATTAATTTTTCACTGCCGTATTTTTTCGAATCTGTCGTACTTTTTTCTAATGTAAATGCTGCTGAAAATCAGGTGCGGCTTAGAATCGAAGTTGAAAAAGTTCATTGAATGAGGGAAATTGAATGCGATACTGACAATTACAATAATTACAGATTCATGAAAGTATTATTTAAAAGTTTTTAATACTTGTAAAATAAATTAATTATTCACTTCTTATTATTTATAATTTTAATTTTTTTTTAAATTTCATAAATACTGAACATGAATAATAAAAAAAAATTCCCTTTTTACACTATTCTTAATTTTTTTCACAGAAACATGTTGAGAATTTAAGGTGTGGCTTAGAATCGAGGGCGACTTAGAAAAGAATAAATACAATATACATAGTTTCAATTTGAAAAAAGGAAGAATTTATTTATTTAACTTTCAAGAAAATAAATATTCATTAACGTATGATATATTTCAACAAAAAAATTAATTTTTTCTGGAATTAACCAAATGTACAAATGTAATTAATTTACAACTGAATGATTTCTTTATCTTTTGTTTAAAAAAATATGATTTTGCATAATTCCATACATAAAAATTATAAATCATTTTTAGGTTGGTAAGAATTTATTAGGCTTAATGCATCCCGTAGATAAGATGATTCTTTGAGTAAATGCCAGTTAAGAAAAATTTTAATTGAATGTTTAACTTGCTATTTAGAGATGTGCTACGATTTAAGAGTTTTTAAAGATTGTTCGTGGTAATAAAAAGGCTAACTACTTCATAACTACGGCAGCTAGTATAAATGTAGTTAAAAAGAAAAAACACAATACCTCGACTTACGCGAATCCGGAGTCACGCGATTTTCAAATCTCGTCAACTCTCTTTTGTTTGATAAAAAAAAAGTAAAAGTCAGTAAAATTGTAATGTGATTGATGAAGCTGTCGATCATGCCAGACAAATAAATTAAGAAGTGGATAGTGATGACGTTCAATAATTGTTGGACTCCCACAACCAGGAGCTGACAATAGATGAGCTCATAGAAATGCATGAGCAAGAGCAAGATATTGAAAGAACTTGAGTCTTTAGATCCAGTACAATCAGAAGATCGATTGACGGTTGTGAATTTCACAGAAGGCCTCAATTTAAGTGAGAAAGAGTTACAAATTTTTTAGAAAGTATAGACTCTACAACGATGGGCATATTTTTCAATATTAAACAAGGAATAAAAAATTATTAACATGCTACGACGAAATTTTTCGGGTGAAAACAAATCTTTGAGTCGGCAGACTACTTTGTTAGATTTTATGAAACCTTCTACATCAAAACAACTTCGGTTTGTGATTTTGCATTTGTGTGTGAGTTATCTAAGATTTTATAAAACATTTTTTTTCTAAATTATTATTTTCTTTCGTCTCCGACCTCAACTAAAAATAATGTATATATATTTATATGCGCAATTATACTCCGACGTACACGATTATTACACTCAGTCCCACCTATCTCATAAATTCAGGGTATTACTGTACTGAAAAGGCATCTGATGTACCTTTATTGTTGACTTCTATTAAAACTAGTGTATTCCCAGTAAAAAAACACGATTTTCTCTCTTACAATTTGACGCTGAATAAGATGACCCAGATATTCCTATCTGAATTAGTTTTTAATAAAGATTAAGTATCCTTGTTAGAGATTTAAGTTCAATAGCATCAAGATCAGGAAGACAATATTCATGAGCATTTTGAAGAAACATAGACAGAGAATTAGTTCAAAAGTTTCATCTTCTGAAATGTATGTTCAAAGTCTTGAGTTAATTATACCGGGTGTTTCTAAAAGAATATCGGAGTTTTAACGCTTTATAGTATTCATCACATATAACATATTAGTATGATTCATACATCGAATGGAAGAACAACTGAAACAATTTTGTGTGCTGCCATGTGTGCGTGTGTGCGCGAAAAGTATGTTGCTTTATCCCCCTTTCTCGCCGAGTCAACGCGCTAGTAAACAAAAAGCGTTTTGTGTTCTCCAGTTTCCAAAGACAGAACTGCTATTAATGTGCAACGAACGTTCCATATTAAGTTCGGTTGTCAACCTCCAAATGGTAATAACATTCTCAGGTGGTTTCATCAGTTTGAAACAACTGGCTGTCTTTGTAAAGGGAAAAGTACCGGACAACCAAGGCTGTAACAGGTAACTAACTGCACCTGGTTCTGCCTTTCTTGATGCTCTACAACTATGGCTATTTCCTCAATCGTTCACCCAATCTGTGGGGGTTCATAAAGGATTGTGTGTACGTTCCTCGGCTACCAGCTGATCTTTTAGACTAAAGACACATGACTGAAGCAGCTGTTGCAAGAATTTTCTCAGACACACACACTGAAAAAAGTTCGGGATGAACTCGCCTATCGACTTGATTTGTGCCGTGTGACGAATGGGGCTCACATTGAACATTTGTAAACTTGTAGGTAAAACTGTTTCAGTTACTCTTTCATTCAATGTATGAATTATACTTATAACTTATATGAGATGAATACTATAAAGCGCGTTAAAACTCCGATATTCTTTTAGAAATACCCGGTGCTTTCACAATCTGCCAACACTGTACATATTTCTTCATAAGTTAGGAAAGTTCATCCTAACACTTTATTTAATAAGTCTTTCATCATTTTGATGAATCTTTCCCTCCAACCACACCACCATGCAGCAGTTGGTGGATTAAACTTCTATTCTATCGAGCTGACAGCTTTATGTTTTTGTCTTTGGATCCAATCTAGAAATGTGAAAGAATTGGCTGAACCCACAAAATTAGAACCATTATCGCAATAAATGGTTAATAACGTTTATTATTAACGCTACCATTATAAAAAAATGCATCATTTGAGACAGAAGTTGTGCAAAGCTCTCGAAATGCACTTCCCAAAATACTGCACATGTGAATATAATCCCTCTTTACGCTCTCTTTGAGGAATCATGGGCCAGCCCCATGTCGATTCCATTAACTTGAAATACTGCATCATCTTTCACTCGATCCACACGGAGTGGAGCAATAGTCGCTTCAATTTTGTTGAGACACGTGTTTTACAAAAAGAAGAGTACATTACTCACGTTTTTTCTTCTATTTACTATCCAAAATTTTTCTCTAAGAAGATTCAAGAGAATCTGATCTTCTATCGTGCAGTTCTTCACATGAAAATAAGAAATGTATAGCTTAACAACTTCACGGAAGTTACATTCAGCAAAGTGAACAGAATCAGAATTTTGATCATATTTTAGCTTGAGTTTATTCAAAGCCTCATCAATCTATCTAAGATCAAAAGAAGAGGGAATATTTTCAATATATGAAGTATGAAAATATTTAAAGACACATGACTGGCAGGAGATGCTTTCAATGTGCTATCAGGGCTTCTCTTCAACACAGTGGGAGAGTATTCATAATTATGCAGTCGCTTTTCGCTTGAAAATACTAAGCAAAATGCCTAGTGCAAAAAATTGGTGGGGGGATTAAAATTACAGTGAACGTACCACCGCCTAGCAAATCATGAGAGAAGCATTTTTGCCCTAAAGAGAGTAAAGACTGAAATGAGATTTATTATGGAAAGTGAAAAGCTTTAACAGTTTGATGCCTCTAAGCACTCAAAATGACATTAAAAAGGGAATTGATTACAATGATGTTATTAATTATTTTGCAATGATCAAAACTCGAAGAAAATCTTTGTTGTACAGGAAAATGACAGTGATTCAACGAAGAATAAGGATGTCTAAAAGTAAAAGATAGTAAAGCGATAATCTATGAAAAAGATGATAATTAAAAAGTTGAAAACAGTTCATACAATAATGTATACTTTATACTATAATTGAAGCCCAGCGGCTCAGTGGTAGCGTATCGCGCTTCCAGGCCACAGGTTTAGGGTTCAAATACGATCTGGGTCAGGTCACCTCAGTCTTTCATCACTTCAGTGGGCCGATAAATGAGTACCAGGCTTTGCTTGAGAACTAAACACTGTGGATTTTCGTGCCATACTGACCACCTGACTGGAACAACTGCTCATGCACCTCAGCGCCCAAGATCACGTATACTGAGATGGGCACAGTAGGCATTGAACCTAATGGGCTGTTACTTAGTTTAGCTTATCATTAATTTACAAAAAGCTGGGTACGTGGTCACGTGATTTCGTAAAGTAAGAAATGAACATGAGTGACCAAACCATGGCATTGTCCTTTCCTTACGGTTGCCTGACCCGTACATGGCGGGTCCATAGGTGGTGGCTAACGGAAACTCTACAAACAGCAAAAACAAAGAAATGGAAAGAGTAAGAGAGTTAAGAGAAAATCCCTCCCGAACCCTAAAACCGGCAAGGTAAGCGCTGACGGGGGTGCTCTGAAAATAATGGGGGTAGGGCGTAAAAATTTTTAGTACCTAGGATGCAAGGTGGGTTAAAATTGGCCCTGTGGGTGTGTTGTATTTTTCTAAATTCTTAACAGCGGTTCTGGGCATGCCTATATCAGAATCTTCAGCATTTTCTGAGCCATTCATTATGGTAAGGAGCTCTAATTTCTACTAATATTTCTTCCCTTCTTTCTGAGTTAGGAAAACTCATTTACTATATTAAGTGAGTGAGTGAATATTAACGTCGCACTGTTCAGCTATACGAGGCTTTGGTGACGGATTCGTGGCCGCGGTGAAGCGAGTGGTATAGGTATTGGGACTGTGGAAGCTATGCTTAACATGCTGAGCCCAGTACCACAGCACCCGCCGTGGCAGCGATGCACGCACCCGTCGAAGCTGAACATCTCCCCATTGGTGGTGGTAGTTAGAGGTGCCAGCTCAGTGCCGCCCGACAAACATTGACTATGGCCTGTACCATGCGAACCGCCAAAAGCCCCTCGTGTTGCTGGCAACAGTGTGACGTTAATATTCAATCAATCAATCAGACGGTTCCGTAATTTTTGACCCATGCTGGTCAAGTGACGAGGACGACACCTGAGCTGGTACCCCTTCCTAAACCACCGCACCACAGCAACGGGAGGACTTTTGAGCTCTCGAGAGACATAACGTGCATCGTTCCCCAACACGGTGGGTCTTTAGTGGTACTGGTCTCGAACTCGTGACAAGCAAGCCATGATCCGCTACCTTGGCCACTAGGTTACCGCAGCCTCTCATTTACTATAATGTTCCGGATAAAACAAGCAAAATAACATTGTTTTTCTTTCAAAAAATTGATTGTTTGTTCAACAGGTTTATCCTGGGCAGAAAATATTCGGAGCTTTCGCGTTTGCCTTCCTGAAATACACAAAATTTCTGAACATCTGGCGATAAATTAGTCGTTAATAAACTAGAGGCTGACTGTATCATATTCCTTAAGCACTCAGAGTGTGAAATTGTATAAGTTAAAATTGTTCCTCTTTTTTTTTTCCGGAGCTGAAACTAGCTACAGCTGAATTAATTCTTTTTCCTCTTCCACTTCAGTTTTATTATGGGTTATAAGAGTTACATTAAACTAACTTCCGGCTTTAAGCACTATTCCTATTCCAAAGCTTTTAAAGCCCGCTGGAAAAGTGCAACAAGAATCAATCGAGTTGTATAGTGGGGATCATTAAAAGCAGCCTCAGACACTCCTGTAATTTTGTGTTGTATTTAATGCTTTCGACTAGTAAAATTAATATATATCGGAATCGGAATTTTTTGCGATATCTGCAACTTCATTTGAATGACATAATCAATTTAAGAATAGTACAACTATTTTAAAAATTTCAATAATCAAAAGCTACTAAAAAAGTTACGCCACAAATGTCTTTGTACACTTAACGAAAATCTCAAATATAGCTTTAAATACGTATTTTCTTAATTTGGTACTTATTGTTAGTAAGATATCTTTTTAGTGTCCACGACAACTTTTAAAACGTCTTGGTATAGGTTTAATCAGTTTTGTAAATTTCACGATTTCTCCTTTTCTGTGATTATTGTTTTTACTTCCCATTATGTGTTTATATGTCACGTTTTCTTTTTTTTTTAAATCAAATTCTCCCCAAATATGTTTTACTGGACTAAATAAAGTGATTGCGAAGTGTTTTCAGATTTTGGGGACAGTTATGGAGGCACCAGTGCTGTACATTGAGAGCAGTGCGCTTGGCGTCATTATCCTGTTAAAAAATTAAGTCGTCTCCAATATCCAAATTTTGGGCGGATAATTTAAAATTTCTTTTTAAAATATTTAAATAGAGCTCATGCTATATATTACCATCAAAAAATAACAAATTACCTAATTCTGAAGCCTATTTACACTCCCAAGCAGGGACACTTCCACCTCCATGGTTCATTGATCCAACTAGATTCATGGGATTAAGTTTCAGAAAATTCAAAATTGAGAGCAAATTGATTGAGATGACAGAAAATTCAACATTTTTGGTTCCGATGGGTCCATAATAGTTTGCAAATGATAAAATGAGGAATTTCATCCCATGAATTTATTTGGAACAAGAACTCCTCCATCTCGCGTGCTCTCGCGTGGAGGTGTAAATCGGCTTCAGGATTAGGTAATTTAGAATTTTTTTAAGGTATTGTGAATCATGAGCTCTATTTAAATATTTTAAAAGGAAATTTTAAATTACCCCCCAAAAGATATGAAAAACTATTTTAAAAAGGATAATGACGCCAAGCCACTGTCTCAATACACCACTGATGTCCTTTAAACTGTCCCGAAATCGAAAACATTTCTCAATACTTTATTTAGCCCAGTAGAACATATTTGGGGAGAAATCATTTTAAAAGAAAACATTACATATAAACACATAATAAGTAAAACAATATTTACAAAGCAAGAAGAAAAAACGATGCATGAAAATTTTAAAAACTGATTAAATCATACCAAACGTTTAAAAGTTGGTACACTGAAAATATCCTACTAAATCCAAATTGAAAAAAAACAATATTTAAAGCTATGGGATTTTGTTAAGTGTAAAAAATTTTTTGTGTAATTTAGAAGCTTTTGATTATTTTAAAAATAATTGTTATACTATTTTTAAAAAATTAATTATGTCATTCTATTAAGAATAAGTTGAAGATATCATACAAAAATTACAATTCCGATACATTAACTTTTATCAGTCGAAAACTTTAAATTTTATTGGAAATTACAAATGTACGAACCCTTTTGTGGTCCACTGTATATAGATGCATATTTTTCAGCTGTAACTCCCATTGTCTCCAGAGTTCGTGAATGTAACTCATCATATAAAATTGCAAGAGAAAACTCTTCCTTTGAGTGAACAGAAAAAAGTTATTCATTTTAACAATTCTCTTGCATAAACTTCTATTAAAATATATTCTCTTCCAAAACGAGCTTTGACACTGTCAGCAGCTTTGACACAAAATCACCAGTTGGCAGAAAATTTTCCACTGTGCTTCTGAAAAACAGCAACTCTATCACTCGTGCTAAGTACTGATATTCATTTATTTCTTATTTAGAGTAATCTAAAAATTCATCTTTATCAATTTGATCAAACTAGCGCCAAAAGGTAATCAATCTTTAATATTAACAAATTAAATTATCTAACTTCTGATTAAGGAAAAGAAAATTTCCATTTAGAACTTAATTCATGAGAAGAAATTGGCGACTCACTATTTTAGACTCCCTGCTTGAATTTCCGCCAGTTCGAAGTCACGATCTACCTTTATTTTATGCACATCATAGTTTAATTTCCACACACACACATCTACTTAGTTCTTCCTCCTTACAATCTGAAATAACTATTATTAAACTATCTGAAACACACGAAGTCCAGATTATTCTGGTATTCATTACTGTTCGTAACTAGATCTCACACCGCGCGCGGGTGCTGTGATATTTAATGGCATACTTTCGCCAATTTTTTGCGCTATAATCTTCAAATCTACTTCTCACAAAGTAAAAAAAAACGATCATATTTTTTTTCAACACTATTGGCAACAGACTACGGACATATTGAATTCGGGTCAAATGATAAGGACGGAATCTGAGCGAGTTAGCATTCCATTTCCCAATAGATCGACCTCTAAAATACATATCAATTTACAATATGATACGCAGTTGGTATTTCTTTGGATTCTGTGAGTCACTAAAATATTTTTTGGAATGAACAAGTGGATAAAACCGCAAGAGCCGTAACGGAATTTGATGCAAATATAGACTGGGTAGCCTCAGAAGATATTCATACATATGCTTACCAAAAGACGACAGAAAAATGACCTATTGCAGTAAATACTTTAAAATTTTGGGGAACACATACCATTTGTTGATATTATATCGAACTGGACAATAAACAGAAGAGAGGAGATTCTAGGAGTAAGAATTTTTAACAGAATGATAATAACGCCGCCCTCCAAAACAAATTTAATTGACAGGATAATGCTGTTTGTTCCACTTGCAATGGAATCAATGATTTGGAACATATTTCGTTAAATTGCATTAAATACAACTGTCACAGTAATGAACTCTGGAATATACTCCAAATAGATTACCGAAGTAGTATCACCCTCAGAGAACTTTTAGAGAAAGCAGCATCAAATAAAAACAAATTCAGAATTTTTTTTACAGCGCTTGAAGTATTTTTATATCTATTAATTGGAGAAAATAACGTCTAAAAAAGGGATAATAGCCTCTATCACCTTAGAAATATCATGATTGTAATCAAGGGATAATAGAATTTGTGTGTTGCTCAAGATACCACAAACCCTGCAACTGTAACTGTAGAGAACAACACCTGAGCAAGTTAGCACTCCATTGCCTAAACTTCTATTTAAATTGTTAACAATGAAGTAACAGCAATGATGTACATTTGAAATTTACATTTCTAATATGACAGATAGCCTTGAAATTATAGCCTTTTTCATGTGACATGAAAAATATAGTCACATGTTCTTCAATGAATTCGAAACTGACATTTAACTCGTGGTTCTACATGTAAAATTCAGATAAAACTTCATTTGTGATAATTGGATAAAGATGTTCCAAGTATTATGCTTCAAAATTTTTAAAAATTATATATTATATGTGTATTTTTAAATCAGATGAATTTAGTTAACTTATGCGTGTTATTATTGTTGATAAATATGTACTTTTTAAAGAAAGTTTCAGGAAAAAGCAAAAGTTAGCAACAGTGAAGTGTATTAACTTATTGGCTCGAAACATGTGATCATGTGAAGTCATTGTCACATGGATTTAGTCCATTGAGAAGTCCTACACCCATTGTAAGATTACATTGCAACAGTTGATCTTAATTTCCCCTTTATGGAAGAAAATACCTATACAAATTTAACCAACATCATCAACAAGGACATGAGAGTGATGGTATTCTTGAATGGAGTGTGGATGTGAAATGTATAAAGATTTCACAAATATAATTTCATAAACAGATTTAACTTGCATCTGCTCCTCAACACAGAATTTTAGTGGTACCCAGTAGCGCACACAAGGCGGGGTGTCCTAGGGATCTGGACCCCTCCCCCCAAAGCCCTAGATTATTTTCCCAATTGATTATAATTTTTTAAGTATATAATACGTAAAATTTAATTAAATATTTTTTTTTTAATGATTAATTTTATTAGTTAATACTAATTATTTATTCAAAAATAGTTTTTTACTGTATTTTGTTCCCCAAAATCGAAAAAAATCAAAAGGAACATGATACAAGAAGGGGTGGACTTTACCCTGGACCCCCCCGGGAAAAATCTTGCCTGGTGGACCCAACCTTTAACCAGCAATTCAACAGAAATAATGCCAACTACGAGTTAGCGATAATGGCCAATTTGTGTTGCATAATGTGGGCTAAACATACGAGACATGCTTATGAAATAAACTCACTTCATTTAAGTTTATCCTCAATTTATAACAGGGCTTATCAAATTTTTTCAATGTTTTTCAGGACCTGTTACAAGCCAAGCACACAAATTTAAGAACCAATTGCAGTAATAAAATTATTTAAAAACAATTTTTTCGTGTATATATGCAGATATAATTTTACCCCTAAAATGAAATCAAACATTTATAGTAATGATGTGAGTTGTGCATGTTTTTAATTTCAGATAAAGAATTAATCCTTGGAATGAATATTTGATACTACAGAAAGTAGAACTGAAATGTTTGGCAGTATAAAGCAAATCTGATTTGATAAATGTTAATGCTTAAAAATATAACATTTTGCTTACATTTGTTGAACAAATAGCATAATTGAGTATAAGACCATTTTTCCCGAGAGTTTATTCTATTCCCAAGTCCCAATTAACTTGCTGTTTTTCGTTATTCTATAATTTTTTCAGCATTTAATGATAAATTATGTAAATTTTTCAACTACAAATTATTTATAAACTTAATTTTTTTTTAATTTCACTGTCTAAATTTGAAGGAAAATGTTTTGCACAACTATGTGTTTAAATATTTCTAAATAATAATAAATTTTATAATTGAATTGTATAAAAGATATTTACCATGCAACTATACTTCTAGATAACTGTAAATATTTTTAAATATATTTTCCCATATTTATTTTTCACAAAAACTTTCAATCTTTTATCCATTTTAACATAAGCATGCTTTAATTATTTCTAAAAATATGTTATCCTGAATTATTCAAAAATATTTTAAATCCTGTAATTAATTGTGAAAAGAAAAATATATTTCTGCCATGCCATGGGTTTGGAAGATAAGTTTTAAATTTTTGGTGGTCCAGCATTTTTTAAAAATTTTATTGAGATTTATGGGTATTCTACTACAAGAACATTAGTATTACAAAGAATCTTATACAAACGTTGATTTATCAATGTTTCTTCACTCTTACAAAGGAAAGCATTCCGATTTTTGTCAATAAAAAAATATATTTTTTATATTAATACTCTCATTAAAATTTTAAAAATTAATGCATGCAAATCAAATTTATCTTTTAATACATTTCAGGGTGTTATTGCTAACACAAAATTATCAGCAATATTTAAATTTAATATTTAAAACTTATAATGGAGAACATTAAGAATAACATTTTATATTTTATGAATCATTATTGAAGAATATGAATATTTTATTTAAAAAGGCAATTTTAAAATACCAAAAGTTTTCTCGTATTGTGAAATTCTATTTCTTAATGAGACAAATATTTGAAAATATTACATTAAATGTTTATTTCATAAATTTGTTTCTTTCATGACATATACAATTTATATCTTAATACAAAACACTACACATCAAACATAGGATATAATCTTTATTTCTTTACAAACTCATCTTCAACTTACAATAAAGACCAAAAAGATACAATAAGAGATACATGAAAAAATAATTTTAGAAAAATATGAATGACAAAAAATGATATAAGCATAACAAATCAACTTGTTGGAACCAAAAGAGAAAAATTTGAAAAAGAGACTTTGGTACTTTAGCTACTAACTACTGGAGCATATGCCTTTACAAGGCGATCAAATTCTTGTTCCTAAAAAAAAAAGCTTCATCAAAGAATTATTCTAATCAAAATACATTAACTGTAATAATAAACATTTCTGCATTAAATGAGTAAAACAACAATTTTAAACATTGTTATTTATGGTAAGAAATTAAAGGGAAATGCTATTTGTATGATTAAGTTTAATTCTTAATTAGAAACACAATTACACTTGAGCTTAGGAGTGGAGTAGGAGTAAGAAGAAAAATTCTAAAGAATAGTTATCACAAAATTTTAATTTAAAATTAATGAAAATGAGAAATAGTTCAGTAAGATTATTCTAAGAAAAGAGTTTTACAGATAATAAATAAATCTTGACCACAATGTCAAAGAATGAGATAAAGCATGGCATACCAATGGTTTGTCAAGTAAAATTATGGGACATTTACAAACACCCAAATAAATGTTTAAAAACAAAATTAGAACATTCTACCCAACAGATCTATCAGACAAATCTATTTCAAATAAAAATCTCTGGAATAAATTTTATAATAGCTTATGCAAGGAAAAGGACATTTATTGGATACAGAAATAGTATGTGTAAAAAAGTAATAATGTATAATAAAGGAAAAGGTACAAAAGGCAGACTAAAACTTTTTCAAAATTTAGTCAAAATAGAAAAATTATTTGAGTTACCCAAAAAAAAATTTTAAGTAATAAGACACTTAAAATTTTTTAAAAAATAGATATATCATAATATTCATGGCAAAGCAAAGTATAATTAAATTTACATACATATTTAACTACACACTAATTAGAAGAAAAAAAAGATTTAAAAAATAATCAAACAATAAGTTATCAAATTTATTTATCTTCAAAGAGCAAAAACACAACAGTAAGCTAAAAATATTCAGATCTTGTAATCAAGATCTTTAATAAATGTAAAATTTAAAAGTTAAATTCCCTCTAAATTAAGTTTAAATCAACAAATAGAGGTTAATTAAAAATTTTAGAAATCTATGCTTTAGTTAAACAAAACGAAAAAAAAAAACTTACTTTAGAATTGTAATCTTTTACAAAAGGATGGTCTTTATAAGAATCCTTTAGCTGACTTAAGTATCGAGAGCTAACCTGTTTCAAAAATAATTTATTGAAATTATGAAACTGCCAAGCAGTAGCAAAGTTAATTACAATGATTTTAATGGAGCTAATAGCTATCAGCTACATATCTTTTTAATAATTATTTCAGAATATATTGTTTGGTAAAAAAAAAGATTAAAAAGGCAAAAATTACATACAAAACTTAATTATGGGGAAAAAAGATAAAGAAAAAAATATTTCAAGTAAAACTTTCATTTCTATAAGGTCAAAATTCTACAATTTTTAATTCTTGAACAAAATTTATGAAAAATTGCTTTAAATTTATTTTAAAGATGAAAACTAAGTAATAAAAATTTCCAGTGCATCTAATAGATATTATTATACTTATTACATTAATTATTACTGTTTAATTAAGTATTCACTCTAAACTGTTTTTCCCATTTGTTAATTTAATACTAAAATTTAATTACAGTTATTCTTTTTTCATCTTAATTCATCATTTGTTCTTAAAGATTTTATTTTTTTTAAAAATTATACTATAAAATATAAATATGTTATGTCTCATTTATATGTTGTGCCCAAAATTAAAAATCATATACTTCTAATTTCTCTTTATTTGTATGCACCCAAATTTCACCTTATTCACCTTTTCCCCCTTTAATTATTGAAAACTTTTAATCAACTCGTGAAGTAAACATTTTTTTAATTAAATAAGCAAATTTTAACTTAGTTTTTTTTTCTTTTAGTTAAGATTAAGAACCTTAATTTTGTATCAGAAAACATAGTTTGAAGTCATAGTTGAAGCAATATACATGTCATATTAGAAAGACAAAATTGTAAAATATAGATATTTTGATGATAAAAATTATATAATTATAACAAATATATAAACAAATGCCATTCTTTAATATAATCAATTTTATTTAATATCAAACCTTTTTGATAATTTATAAATTCTGATAAAATTATTTGAATGGTAAGTTGCTTTATCATTATTAGCAAAAGAACATGATTCCACAGAAGTATGTTTAAACAAATGTTTAATACACCAATCAATTCCTTAACAAATAATAACTAACCTCATTTGTTTTTCCAAGATGTTGTGACACAACAATCATATTAATTAAAGTTTCTGGACAATTAGGATCCTACATCAGGAAAGAAAAAAGATTAATATTTGCATCATTAAGAAGAAAGTTTAACATATTTAAACAGTTTGTACTGTTTTTCATTTAAAAAATGCTTACTTACTTTATCAAGGGCTTCTTGTAATAATGACTCAGCTTCCTCATATTTTCCCATAGCACATAAAGCAGCTGCTTCACCATTTAATAGCATAGGAGTATTTGCATATTTATCAACCATCTCTTGAAATGTGTAATATGCATCTTGAAGCTTATCTCCACTCTATAAAAAATTAAATGGTCACTTATAACAAGCTACTTAATTAACAAGGAGTCTCAAAAAATAAAGAATTCTTTCTTAAAATTTAACAAAAAAGGCAATGTTATGCTTCATTAAGCCATTAAAATAGCCAAATTTTATCCCATCGCAATTAGATATCAATTCAGGAAAAAAATTTGTTTACCTTATTTAAGTTGACCCAAGCTTGAGTCAGTTGGGTTAAAGTGCAATCCTCATCAATCTCTTTCATTGCATTTAGTTCCTTCCTATACAGAAACACATAAAATATAAGTACTTATTGATTTTCAAAAAGTATGAAATTGTTAAACACATCAAACAGTTATAATTCCAAATTAGCAAATGCATAAAAATGAAAAATACTTCTGAACAACTGTTACAAAAAATATAATAAAAAGTGAACTGCATACCTTTTTTTTTAAAGTATGCAGAGTTCAATATGTTATAATATTTAACACATTTTTATTAAGAAAGCATTTTGTACTAAAACCTTTAAAATTTAAATACTTTCAAATTATTCTTAATTTGAAAATTTAAATTTAATGTATAAAAAAACTTTTTAAAATGTTTCATTTTACGGATTTATATTTTTTTAAAAATGTAAAAATTTTAAAAATGTTTTCAGAAAAAAGATGTAAAAAGAATACCATAAAAATTTTTAAAAAGTAAAAGATTTCTCCAAATTTTAATTCATAAAAATTTTAAATGGCCCTTTT
>BMAV01015757.1:0-293985 GCA_019973955.1 Trichonephila inaurata madagascariensis | reverse complement strand
TATTGCTGATATTTACTTTGTATTTTATATCGTGGAATATTTACTCTATATTTTAGTTTGAGATTTTGAATTCTGTTGCCTTTTCCTAAGGTCCTTTTGTATCACTATTCAGATAATTGTATGCTTATCATATTTTTTAGTATATTTTCAGTTTGTTTAGTTCTTTGTTGAGTTTTCTCCTAGAAGTTCTAAAACTCAAGTGGGGAGAATGTTGCGCACCTTTAGCGTTCGCTGTGTGAAGCTAGTTTTTGTAAACAAAGGGCTCGGAAAAGAACGGTCAAAAGAACTGAAATGACTTGTAACGAAGCAAGAGAGCATAATGTGTTATGTAGCGGTTTTTGTAGAAAATAGTTTTTAGCTTAGAAATTTATATTGTAAATAGAATTGCCTACCAAAAGAAACCTCTTTGCTGTCAAGTCCATGAGAACCTCTCATTTAATTTATTAACGATCACATGGATCAACTGTTAAGAACACCACAGCATTGATTTGAATTCGCTCCTATGCAATTATCTGCCATTTTATTTTGTTTTATTTTGAAATACATGCTCTTTTTTACACAGAGTGTTAATCTATAATATATACCTTGACTCATTTTATAGGTTATTTTGTTTTATTTGAATGATCTATAGAGACCCCAGATAATTCGGATTAGTAAGGTTCTACTACATAGGTATTTTACTATACAGCTCATTAAAAGTTAAGTAACTAAATCATGATGAACTTTGATCGACAACATTAATGAAAAATTCAAAATTTATAAAATTTCTGTCCTTTTTTTTTTGTAATCTTTGTTATTTATTGTCTCATAAGAGATTTAATGCACATAACTTTAACACTCAGCTTAAAAATGCGTGAAAGAACTTGTAAGTATGAATTAAACTGGAGAAGACTGAAAGAAATTAACTTAAAAAAAGGACGAGATTTATTTCAATTTAAATGCTAAACTACTTATTCTTTTGATATCTGATTTCTACAGGTTTTAACAGAGAAATTAAAGAGAGAGAGGGAGAGAATTATTTAGTTTTCGAAATTGCATTCTAAAATCCGAATACACACACATATATATAATATATATAGTATAATAAAATAAAATACTAAGTGAGAAAGTTGTATAACCTACAAGACCAAAGTAGAAAAAAATTGGATAAAAAAAAACATAATTGAAGATACAGAAAGTCTTTGGACTAATATATACATATACATATATATATGTATATATTCAAAATTCTCTACTAAAGAGAGATGAATAATCAACAATATATATCATCGAAAGTGCAAGATAACCAGAAATAAGATTTTAGAATGGATATATATATTAGAAAATAATATTAATAAAATTTAAAATATAAAAATATGAATATTATATATATATATATATATATATATATATATATATATATATATATATATATATATATATATATATATATTTACGCTTTTACTTACCTGTTAGTTCAATAAAAGTAAAGAAATGGAAAACGTTTAAAATATTTTTCTTTGGAACAAGATTTTAAAAGGAAAAGAAATAAAAAGAAATCTAATGTCCCCTTATTTATTAAAAAGAACAAAGCAAATTCAATTATCTTTATACCTGTGGATCAGAAAACTATAATTTATCTACGCGAATGGGGTTTAAACATTATTTTTTTAACTATAATATATAAAATGTAATTTATCAAAATAAATGTATTTGATTTATTTTTTAAACGACGATCTTGTTAAAAATCATTAATAATTAAAAAATTTATTTTCTTTTACTCACACATATATAAATATGTAATTTATTTAGTATAAAAAATTTCAGATCGCAATTTAAAGTTTGATAGTTATTTTCCGTAAGGTTATTATACTCGTACACACACATTGACTATTTAAATTTTTTAAAAAAAATCTACGTAAATATATTGCAAAATGTTTATCGTTCTGTTGAAATTAAAAATAGCTATAATGTTAGTTCCAACATACTATTGAATCCATTGAAGCAACGATTTGAAAACATACTTATTTTAAAAAAAAAACACATACTCTCATTAAATGTTTTTGATAAACTAACTAAAACTTTATTAAGTAATCATCACATAAGTAGGGCAGGATTGTTTATACCATCCTTACTTCAAGACCTCTCTTGATTTACGACCAAACTTTTTTTCCTTTTCACCAAAATATCAAAAGTGCCAAAGGCATCTAGGGGATTTATTGCAACCCTACGCATGAGGTTCTCACAAGTTGGTAAGCTTAAGACATTTTTTATTGCATCCATTCACATTTATATACTCAGAGTGAATTATATTCAATCGAAAACATTGGACCACATCGGGAGAAGTGAAGGAACAAATTTGGAGGGAGAATGAGGTCACACACACACACAAAATTAACCTCTGAAGAGTTTTGTAAAACCGTAGAAGATACAAGCTGGGGGTCATCCCCTTGTTCTGTCGACGACGTAGTTGATGCAGTGTTCGATGATTGCTGTTGAGAAGAATGGGATAGAAGGAATGAAAAGTTTTTGATCTTTTTCATGTAAATGCACTAAAAAGAAAAAAAAAGGCAAATATTTTTTGAGATGCAAATCGAAAAATTTTCACATGATAATGTAGTACGTAGTATTGAAATTAATACACAGTTATAGTATTGCCGAAGGAAAATTTCGAAATGCACAGACTTTTTATATTTTGAAGATTCATTATACATATATATGTATAAGGTGTGACTATTAAATAAAGAGACTGACGCTGTTACAGATGAAATAAGCATGCACCAAACGCTAGCGACCGACAGCTATTTAGCCTGAAGTCTTCTTTTTCGAATACAGTACTTCTCGGTTTTATAAACAAATCCGTATAGCTGTAGTCTTCGTTTGCACAGAGTTCTTTTTTTGTTTTGCCGGAAAAATTATTAGTATAACAATAAATCAACGAATTGCTGTGTGAAACTTCAGCAATGAGAAGTATTCAGTATGGAAATGAAGGTTTATTCATGAATGTGCTTTTGAGTGTTTTCAAATTGCCGAGAAGAAGGTGAAGATGTTTCATACCTGGATCACCCTTCTGCATCAAAAACGGATGACAATATCAAAAAAATCAGTGATATAGATCGATTTGACCTTCGGTTATGTACTCGTGCAATTGCTGAGACTGTAGAATTGACAAAGAATCCGTACGGGAAATTTTATGTAACAATGTTGGTATTCAAAAAGTGTGTGCTAAAATGGTGGCTAAAATTCTCACGTTTGAACTACAAGAAACTCGCAAAAATTTTTGCACTGACTCTTTGAATGCTATTGAAAATGACCCAAAAGTATTGAAAATGATAATAATGTTTGACAGATCGTGATATTCATGATAGGGAAACGAAACATCCATTAATGCACTGGCATAGCTCATCCACCGACAGCCAAAAATTCTCGAATGAGCCAATCCAAAATTCCAAGCAATGATGATTGTCTTTTCCATATTCATGGGATTGTGTACTTTCATTGGGTTTCTGAGCTCAAACTCTTAATCAATATTACTACCTTCACGTTTTTGCTGAACTTCGTGAAAAAATAAGGAAGAAACGACCCGAATTGTTGAGGGACAAGCCACGGGTTATCCACCAAGGCAATGTGCCGGCTCATTTCGCATTGTTTGTCAAGAGATTTCTAACGAAGTACAGCGTCCCAGTAGTCCTTTTTATTCACTGGATCTTGGACCAAGCGGCTTCTGTCTGTTTCCTAAGGTGAAGTCTGCATTAAGAGGAACAAAATTTGGCTCCGTTAAAGCTGGAAAGAGACAGCAGCACACATCCTGAAGGAGCTCACACAAAAAGACTTCCAGCACTATTTCGGACAATGGAAGATTCGCATGGAACGTTATGGGGATGTATGTTAAAGGTGATAATTAGTAAATATGAATGGAATCAAAATAAAATTTTTATAGCATCAGTCTCGTTATTTAATAGTCGTACCTTGTGTGTATATATATATATAAACCAAAATAGGCATGGAATTAAACATTTACATCAATTAAATTCAATATATTTATGAAAACATTTAAATTTTATTTTATTATTTAAATAAATAAAAAAATAATACACTTTTTTTGGTTCTCCTTGAAAAGAAACACAAGTTACGAAAATTTTCAAGAGAAAAAAAGAAAAAATTTAACTTTATTATTATTTTTTTTACGTGTTATTACCTCTAAGCCTTTACACGTAATTCTACTAGAATATTGCAACCTAGAGGTATGCGTAAGAAAGTCGATTCGGTTTGAATATGCCGCTTCTCTGAGTGAGTGAATAAGAGTTATATTAACACCGTAATAAAAAGCAACACGAAAGCTATTGGCGGCGGACCTCGTAACTTTGAACCTCGGTCAATTGACGAGGACGACACCTGAGTTGAAACCCCCTCTACCAATTCCCATACTACACCAAAGCTTCCCTGAGAGATAGAAAGGTAAATGATTTTGAAAAAAATTAGAGTAAATGTAAAATTATACGCAGTGGCGCACACAAAGGGGAGTCCCCGGGTCCTGAACCCCTCCCCCCATAGCTCTTGATTTTTTTTCGATTGATTATAATTCTATATGTATAATACGTAAAATTTAATTAAGCATGTACAATTAATAATTAATTTTATTAATTAATGCTAATAATATATTCAATAAATAACTTTTTACTGTTTTTTGTTCCCCAAAATTGACAAAATCAAAAGAATATGTTGGGCGGCATATAGAAGCATGATACGAGAATGGTGGACTTTTGACTCCTCTTAGAAAATTCTTGTGTGCGCCACTGAGATTATACGCAATAATTAAAAATTTTCGATAAATTCAAGTGTTACAAATAAAAATACGCAAGACCCCCTCTTTCGCAACTCTTTATTCTTAAGAATTTTAAGTACGTACATATTGGGCAATGTATATATTGCCTAAAGAAAACTGTTTGAAAAATAAAAAAAAAGAGAAAAGAAAAATAATTATTTTGAAAGTGTTGGTCCTTAAGAATTCCTTTTCTGTGTAGTGAGAAATGATAATCTAAATAATTACAAGACGATACGTGGCACTATAATGTTTTTGACATCCCTGTATTTACTTAACTTGTTCTTAAGGCATCCGACTACGTTCGGAACCGTGATTTTAAAAAAGTGCATAAATGGATAATGTTCATGATATTTAGTGTCACTTAGATTAGAATACAGTATAAAATTGTTTTAAGGACATTGTGACAAATTTTTTTTATTTAAATACAATATTTTGGCAAATAATTAACTTAGAATAATCTTTTTTCCAAATGTTCTCCTTTTGTGAAAAATGCTTCTATTATTTTAATGTTTTGCCTGTATATATCTCAGACCTCTTTACAGAGGCTCAACTAAAATTTTTGAAAAATTCCCATTATTTCCAGAGTTACCACCAATTAAAATAATTATCGACGTTTTTTTCTTAAAATTGTTCCCCTCTGCTGTCGTAAAATATGGATAAACCCACTTCTAAGTTATATATTTCAAAAATTCTAGTTGAGCCTCTGTAGAGAGGTCTGAGCTATATTCAGGCAAAACATTATTATAATAGAAGAATTTTTCACAAAAGGAGAACATTTTGAAAAAAGATTATTCTAAGTTAATTTTTTGCCAAAATATTGTATTTAAATAATTTTTTTTGTCAAAATGTGTGTCCTGAAAGCAATTTTATACATGTATTCTAATCTAAGTGACACTAAATATCATGAAAATTATCCATTTATGCTCATTTTAAAATCACGGTTCCGAACGTAGTCGGATACCTTAAAACGAACAGTAAATTTTATGAGCCGCAGTACCTAAACACAAAAAGTGAATTATGTCTTAAATATTTTTCACCAACCAATAGCGGTTTAAATTATAAAGTAACGACCCTTCAGAAGCTTACACGATCATCACTTAGGTATCAATAATTCCTTTTAAAAAGGGGGCAATATTTTCTCAGATAACAGATTTTGACTGGATGTCTCGATTATAAACTTGATTGGTTCATCCAACTTTTCACAGATTCCTCGATCTAAGCTCGTGTTCGAAATCTCATGTGCCCAATAATTAAACAATAAATCATGTTAACTCTCCAACAGGTATCTTGATAAAGATATACTATTCTTTTTGAGACGCGAGTTGCTATTCCGTTCCACCTATTAGGAGGAAACAGGGAAACCACTCCCCCTCAAGTACCCATCCTGGCCAAACGGCAGTCCATCACTTGATGATTCTAGCTTGATTTCAACCAGTAAGCCATTCGTCAACTAGCTTCTGCCCGCGAAGGTATTTTATTAAAGATATCATTATATATATGTATATGTGTGTGTGTGTAAGATGAAAACAGAAGGAATAGCTGTTTTATTTTTAAGGCATGCCCTTGTTAAGAAATTATAAATTAGAAATTGTTAATCCGTACCGATTCATTATATTACAGTATGGTAAGGTTTCAAAATGAGATGTGTTTTTGAAGTTAACTTCTCTTGGCACGGAAGGGAAAGATTTTCGTTACGCATTTCGCGTTACGCGATGAACGTAAGGTAGGGATGTATTTCTGTATGTGTAAGTATGTATAAGTGTTTGCCTGGATCTAGTAGTATACCAAAATGAGTAAGTGTATAGTTAAGCATTTATGTAAGTGTGAGTGAGTGCATTATATATATATAATATATATGTATATATATGTATATATATATATGTTATATATATATGTATATGGTCTTATTCTCTACAAACAAGAGATAAACATCCAACAATTACAATCGAAAAAACACATAGACAGTAGGAAAACACACAATGAAGGACACATGAGCAATCGAGATTAAAATTATAAAATGGATGCTGCAGTATTATAAACATTGCTGACTTAGGACAGCTAATATATAAAATAATTTATATAAAAGTGGGGTTGAACATGTTTTTTGGCCGGCCAACCTTCCCCCTTTATGTAAATATTATTGAGCCAAAACCTATTGAAAGTAATGGATAGGAATACCTAAATCCATTACAAGATAGAGGTAACTTACCTAAAAATTGCACTTGAAGATGCAGAGCCCACGCTAAATCTGAGTGCACTAAATAAGTTATTGCCAGATTCTGAACCCTAATGCAGATTCAAAACATGTGAATGGCTGAAATGTAGCACTTAGCAAAAGTATAAAAAGAATAGAAACAAAAATTAATAAGAGAGTTACAAATTACCATTACTTTAGTGACACTAGAGTATATATGAATTAGATAATAATAAGTAATTTTAACTAATATTAGAATATGGAGGTAACTATAACTATGAAATATTTAAGTTTATAGTAATAAACTATTATCAATCTCAGAATTTTAATCCTAACTATTTTGAATAGCTTTATTCATATAACTATTAATAAAATTAATTGGGTATTTCTGATTTAAGCAATATTTAGCAAAATGTTTATAGTTATTTATAATGTCTGATTTTTTTGACACAAGAAATTTATTACGTTGTATATAATTAATAACAATATTTCTGAATATAGAAACATGTACATTACTCTCCCAATGCGGAACTTTTATAATATTGAAATCAAAATCTTCTCTTTTATCGCAAATATTAGAAACTATTACATTATCTATTAATTTGATATGTATGTCAAGAAAATTTGCTTCATTGTTGTTACTATTTGTCTGTATTAAATTAAGATATTGTGGATAAAAATTAGTGTTAGGTGTAAAATTGACTTGCTTGCATTGTGGTAAAAAATAATAAAATTAGTTTTTAACCATACTTATAATATCAGAGTAAATACCAGCGTAACAGTGCTTTTCAATAAGCATTAAGAGCGTTAATTAAATTTTTGAAAAAATAGCTTTATTGTGTACAGGTTAATAGAGTCATTAATACATTTTATGCGTTATCAGATATTTTAATTTTTTTGTTATTTATGCTACATTGTTGAAGATTGTTGTCTCCTGTGATTTTCTTGTTTCACTCAGTCTAATATATTTCAAAGTTTTTAAGAGACATTATAGCGTGATAGATGTTTAATCAGTGTACATTAATTTGTGAGTATACACCCATATAGAAGAAAGTGATCATAACTTGTTACTATTATTTTTCTTGATAATTGTGCAAATATATGCTGTGATAAAGGAAGTTTCATAAATGTGAAACATAAAGCTGATATTATTGCTGTACCTAGAAAAACATAAAGTAAACTATTTATCACAAAAGTTTCTTTTATTTCCGTGGTTTTTTAATGAGTTATTGTTATTATTTAAATAAAATTGTTTTTGATTTCGTTTTCTTGTAAATCAAAATGAAGACTTTGCTTTAATTATCTAATTTGTATTTTTAGAATTTTCTGTAAAATAATGTTTCACATGCTGATTTTAAAAAAAATTCTATTTAATTACCTATTTAACAACGGCAACTTGTTCTACAAATACAGTCACGTTTCTCCTCCGACAAAGAATCCCATACTTTTTGCAATAACACTGTTTACAATTGAAAATGCCATTATTATGACACAAACTTGAATTCAATTAAACAAATATTTATATTTCTTATGTTTTATTTATATACTTTTCACAGCTATACAGGGTGTCCCAAAAATAGCGCCCAAATTATGCACAGCCAAATTTCTCGATGGGAGAACCAATATATTCTATAGAGAGAACCAGCCTGTCTGCCCTACAGTGTTCGAGAAATCAACCATTACAATACCGGAGGCTTGAGGGTTGGGGAGGGCATTACTTTGGATGGCCGTTGTGACGAAGCCGATCTCTTCCCCCAATTTGCTAACAGATCCCTTGCGCCTTGCCGACAGACGTTGCGAAAATTCCAGGCATTTCCCTAATTGCTGGGAAGGAATTTCGTAACTGGGTGGTCATGTTTCGGAACCTTTTTCCCGGGCTGACCGGACTGTCAAAAAGAGGCGCCTTAACATTGTGTTTTCATTTTCCCGCAATTTGGTGACGACGGTGAGTCTGAAAACGTACAAATGTTCACCCTGCCTCGGTGCCTCTTGGACGAGAGAACAGGAAACGAGACCGATTTGGCGCGGCAGAAGGGTAAGAGATCAAGGGAGCCGAGATCGGAAGGCGGCAAAAGAACAAGAGGGGTTGAGTCCGACAAAGAGATCAGAGAAGGATGACTAGGAAAAAAAGAGAGGATATAAGAAGGGCGAGAGAGTCCGGACTACAGACTGGATTTTTGAAGGGAGCCGTTTGGAGGTCCCTTGAGCGATAGAAAAAAGCGGTCCCCTAGCTTGGAAGATCAGAGAACGGGAGAGAGTGCGAAAGAGCATGGCGAAGTTTGGAGCCAGCGAACTCACTCAGACTCGGTGTGGAATTACCGAGAGTGAACCCTTTTTATACTCACGATTTGTGAATAGGACTTTTCTCTAGCTGGCGAAGTTACGCCCTTATTTTATGTGAAAGAGACTCGAAATCATTACGGACCCTTTTGGCTATTGAATTGTAAAAGAATATACTAATTTTATTCTTTTGATGATTTTCATACTGAAATAAATAGTTATCCAAGAGCTGTGTGAAATCATTACACCGTACACACCGTTTTGCCTTTGCAAGAGACACTGTGACTGCTGTGAGGTATAGGGATGAGGTCTTGGAGCTCTGTGTTCGCTTTTTCATGAGTGCAGTTGGCTCTGATTTTATTTTAGTGGATGGCAACGCGAGGCACATGAAGTTCATTTGGTCAACGAATTTTTGGAAAGTGATTAAATTGGCTGAAGGGATTGGCCAGTTAGATCTCCAGAACTCATCCGTATAGAGCATGACTGAGACGTTCTGGGGAGAGCAATTGAAAAAATCGCAACTCCCTCTGAGAACTAAGCAAGCCCTGAAAACAAAAGTGGTGAACGAGAAGGATTAATTGCTACATGAGCTCATAAATTCCGTTATTTTCTGTATAAAATCATGGTATGATGTCTGTTTATTTTAAAGAGGGGACCATACCCCGTATTAACCTTTTTTTTTGTTATATTCTGCAACTGCTGCTTCCTATCTTCCGATTTCACTGAGTGTTACGCACAATCATGCTTGTGTATTCAAACTGTTCAGTGGTTATTTTTTTGTATTATATCTCAGCCCTATATACTACCAAATTTCATTAAAATCTGTCCAGTAGTTCTAGAAGTAATCGACAAAATCTAAAAATTCTCTTAATGTTGAACACCAGTGTATTTCTTTTGAATACTGTCCAATAGAGCTGTAAATTTTTTTTCGTGAAATTTGACTGCAAATTCTGAAAAACAAACACACAAAAAATATCTAAATAAATTCAGAATTTTTTAAAACCATGTTTATATTTTCATATATACAAGTGATAATTTAGTGAAAATTCATACAAACATTGAAAATAGTCTATTAAATATTTTGGGCTAACGAAAAATTATTTCTACCTTTTTATGTGTGTGACACAGGGAAAGACTTATTTTTGTTTCAATTAATTTTGATGGTTCTTTAAATGCTCAAGTCACAAAAGCTTCACAAGAAAGTGTTTTTTCAAGCATCTTTTCTATATGTCTAAAGTTATAAAATATCTCGTCAAATATGTCCGCTGAAATTGAAAGAAATGTATAAAATTCAAAGTATCCGGTGACTTTTGGCCATGCATATCTCTATTGATTTTTCTGTTAACATAATTTAATTTTAATAATCACGAAACAAAATAAGGTCGGTAAATTAAATTAAAAAGAAATAACTGAAAACACACACACGCATCTCCATTTAACTGATCATCTCTTTACAGCGATACATAGCTCATTTCTTTTACTTTCAAGAAATTTTTTTTAAAAAAATTATACGTTCCCCAATCTAACATGAGAAATCACGAAACAGCAATTTATAGCTGTTACATACTTTTTCACTCAGATCCGATGAGCTTGATTATATGGCTTTCATGTCATACTTTACTTTCAATCATTTTAAATTCGTTTCTTATTTCTGATAATAATGTGTAACTACAATTTTTTTGCTTTAGGAAATAAGGCTTAATTCGATTATTTTGCCTTCGTATTTACTTTTTTTTAGTTTTTTCTATATTTTATTTATTTTTCTTACCAGGTAATACTATCAAGTCCTTTCAAAGGAATCTGAACTTGTTTGATTGAATTTAATATAAACATTTATTGATATCGATTTTTTGAATCAGATATTCTTATTTAAAGAAGCTATGCTTTTTAAACATGGAATTATCATATTAGCTAGGAATAATAAATTTTGTGTTTTATTTGGGGGGGAGTAAAGAAATTTTTTTCTTTCGAAATTTATTTTTCAAGTTAACTTATATGCATATAAGAAATAGAAATGTTTGAAGAAGGGGGATAGGTAAAGTGTATTTCAGATTTTAACCACTTTTATTTTTCTAGTCGTGCAAAACATTTTTCTTTCATAATAATTGTTATTCATTTGTCCTTGTCATCAAAATGTATTTTTCCAATATATTAACGTATAAGACACTTACAAGTAATACGTCAATTAAAACATTAAAACCTAGAAGGATTTTAGAAAAAATGTTAATGGGTATTTTGTTCCGGATACGAATAGATAAAATCTATAAATAATTAAAACATTCTAAATTTTATAACACTATCTTTACCGACTTGAATTAATAATTAATAATTTTCTAAAAGCAGTCGTCCCTCTGTCAGAAGATAAATCATTTTTATCGATAAATTTTTTTGTTTGTGTGTCATTTATAATAATATTCATTATGAAGTATGCATCTTTTAAAACAAAATAAGTTATAAATTATATAAATTAAAAACTTGCAATCTAAAATTTTGAAATTGATTAAAATAGTAAGCCCTTTAAGCTACAACGATTAAATTTGGTTAAAAAGATACCACAAAAAACTAACTAAAGTTAAGATCTAAGGTATATAATAAGAGAGATTTACTATACACGTTTCAATTGGCGATTACATAGATACGATCCAGTAAGTCAGAGACCCCTGCTCATCAGAGCTAAAACGTGCTCTAATGGGAAGAGATCTGTAGATCGTAACGACCAGGGAAGTGTAAAGAAAGGATAAATATAAGCAGTAGAACGACTTTCCATGTTCTCTAGACAACAATCTATTGAAATGTAAGTCCAAGGGTTCTTGATAGTAAAATCTGCCCCATGGGGCGTAGAATTTTGCCAACGTATCGCCGTGTCGAAAGGGCTGTGTGTAGGACGAAAGATAGTCAGATGAGTATCTCCCAGTTGTCCAGACAAGTTTTCACTGCTCATCGGGTCTCATTTCGAAGAATCATTGCTAAAAACAATTCTTCGCTTGTCCGAAAGATTCCAGGCTAAATGTACAAAGGAAAGGGACAGTCGGTGCAATAGTCCTCAGAACATTAACCTCCATTCTCTGGCTCGTATTTCAATAGTCACTGCAGCCACTGATGACCATGTTGCTTATCGGATCATTGCATCAGTATCTGTGAGCTCTGATAGGATGATCCTTCAGTCCACATTTTTTGTTGTCATTCTTGGTCGATTCTTACCTTCTTGACGTTCTGTACGTCCATGTTTCACCTATTTCTGCCAATATAGTCAAATGGTAGGATCGTTCCAATTCAAATGCCGAGGGATCCAAGGATTTAGCTACCCTATTTCCTTTAGTTCAATTTTTCCCCTTCTCTCAAATGGTGACATCTGCTCATATTGGTCACAAATTCGTCTGTGACTTTCATGGATTGGCACAATCCATGAAAGTTGAGGGTACAACATTCCCACGAAAGTTATGTTTTAGCATTAGAATGTTCTCTGTTTTATGTACCATTCAGATGTGCTTCGTTGTAATACACTAGAGTTCAGGCTAGTTAGTCATTGACCACCGAATGTCAATCATGTGCTTTTCCTGTCTTGACATTCTATCAAAAGTTATGTACATAAGCAATTTCTTCCCATTCGCATAATTCCTTCTTGGTGCGTCGCTTTTTATGTTAAAAATGTATTTTAATTAAAATCTTCTCAAATATAATGTGAATAAAACACAACTCTTTTCTTCTTTATCTGATAACTGTTTGTCTACTTGTTTTACAATAGTCAAACAAAGTATTTAACTAATAGCCTATTACTTCAATTTAGATAATTGAAACTCTGAGAATGAGTCAAGAGTAAATTAGGTTTCAGCTTGTTTTTTTTCATAGCTGGAGGAATGAATATATCGTATAAACAGATATTTTTAACCGTTCATCTCCGAGGTAAGCATTTATTGAGATTCGACTATAATTATCAACTAATTTATATTAAAATAAACTCGCACTCTTATTCAAATCTAGGAGTCATTCATACAGTAAAATCGTTTGGTTTCAAGGGAAATAAAGAAGTACACACACACACATGGGTTTCCCCCTGCTTTGGCAATCGCTATAATCAGTATTTTCTCGAATCGTGAACGTGAAAACAACGTAACGGAAAACTTCTCAAATTGAAAGTCATTAGCGAAAACACTTTTTACGATTTTATAATCTTCTCAGGCTAAAAACGTTGGTATGATAGCAAGTCTTTTGAGATTTCATCCACTGAGTTACGCAGTAAACAAACTCGCTTTGCTATTGGTGGGCACGCACTAGTGGTAAGATTTGCCACTTAAGCGCCCTGTAGGTCTCACTTGGCGATTGACAGTAATTATTGAGCCTCCAAAACAAGCTATATGTTGGAATGAATATATCTTCAAGACAGATCTCCTGGAGAATGCGCTGCAAATTCTTAATGAAAACACTTAAAGACTAACAGTGGGGTATTAAACGTTCTTTTTATCTAGTGAGCAATAAAATGAGTGAAGAAAAAGAATTTTAAAGCATATTTCTAAAAAATAATTTACTGGGAAAAAGAGTATACGAAGATACCGATAAAGATTATTTATAATTGCAATGTATAGTTTCTTACTTAAGATTAAATTCCATCCATAAATTAACGTGTAATAGAATATGAATGAATTTTGTTCCCCAGTGACATGCATGTGTGGATGGGGTGATTCTATTCACACATATCAAACAATCTTATTTCCTACATATATGTATTGATTTTGTTGTTACTGATGCCACCTGATCGGCAAAGGCCAGATCGAGGCCCACGAAATTCATCGTAGTAAAGGGCTAAGTGACGCCTGTCGTTAGCCGTAGCTTTGAGCGCCATACACAGGTGACAGTACGATTTAACTCGTTTCCACCCCAATTTTGAGGGAGGACACCTGAGGGGGTCAGGGGCCTCTCCCACCCACTTCACGAGAGGACTGACCCCTCTGCCGCGAAGGTACTATACATTTACAAACATCCATGCCTTCTCCGGGATTCGATCCTAGACCCTACGGCACAGTAGTCAGTGTTGTTAACCACTATATCGGATGGGCGATTTTTAATACCGGATTCTTAATATTGCTTTAAAGTTAAATGCATCAGAAGATTGAAATGTTGTCAAAACCTTTTAAAACTAGTTTAGATTTTTTTCATAACTCTATGTGGGTTAAGATACAAGTATTTTAAAATAGAGCATAAAATAAGTAACGGATTAGCTTTAAATGTTTGTTCCACGAAATTGGCCATTGAATTCTGTTTATTTCTGCCCCGTTCTCTGAACTTCAGAAAGCAATGCAGGGTGGGAATAAAAAAAATAATAATAAAAAAGGAAATATCAACAAGAAGTTGAATTCAATAAACTTACACTGGATATTTCTTTATTCAGTAAAGAATTATCTCTGGGCATTTTTATAGCTCGAAGAAAAAATCAGCTTATACATATTTTATTACCCGTTATTGATAAAAATAGGAGCCTAAAATGAAAAATTCTAGAACATTCCTTATTTCTAAACCACATTAATTTTCATTTCATTCATGAATATTTAAGAGGAAATAAATACTGTTTGACTCCGATTTACCGAGCCTCAATTTAACGAATTTTTCTTTTCTCCCCGATTAAAATGAAAGCAAAAAACCTCTGTTTAACGAATAATAAACCTCGAATTAATGAATTACTTCAACAGCTAAAACTTTTTTTTTATTAATTTGGTTAGAAAAAATTGGATTTATTTTCAAATAACACACAAACACACACACACATATAATATATATACTGTGTTTTTCGAATGTTATCGATGTGTGGATGTTTATCTCTTGTTTGTAGAGAATTAGACTATATATATATATATCTATATATTTATCAGGGACAGAAACAGACTTTTCTCAAGCTACAAATTTCGACGGGAAAGGATAAAGTTTTCCACTAAACTTTTGCGTAATAATTCGCTAATAGTATTTTTAACCGGTGAAAGGTAAGTGCAAAAAGTTTTTACTTTTTTAGGACCCAATATTACGAATAGTTCCGAATTAACGAATAAAATGCTCGGTCCTGATAAATTCGTTAAATCGAGGTCTGACTGTATTAACAAGCAAAGCAATGTAGATAATTTCCAACCGAAAAAGGATATGTTCTAAAGAAATGCGTAGTTAACGCCTCTGAATCTTATTACTTGCATAATGACACATAGTGTGGTCAAAGGTTATGTAATACTCAAAGTTCAGGAATGTTGCAAACCACTTAAAATATCCTTCTTAATTTGTTGCATTTTTCAACACCTATCCATCTTTTGTCATAGTCAATTACAGCACTAAAACATTTAGTGCAACACTTAACTTACAATCGCCTAGAATATAAGTATTTTCCTTTACTTTATGTCAACAATAAATTATATGAGATTTTTTAAATATTTATATTGTTATTCTTCGTTAGCTTTTTAGTAGCAGCAAGATGAACGTCTTTCAAATTCCTGATGAATTCGTTAAGTCGAGGTCCGACTGTATTAACAAGCAAAGCAATGTAGATAATTTCCAACCGAAAAAGGATATGTTCTAAAGAAATGCGTAGTTAACGCCTCTGAATCTTATTACTTGCATAATGACACATAGTGTGGTCAAAGGTTATGTAATACTCAAAGTTCAGGAATGTTGCAAACCACTTAAAATATCCTTAGTACTTTCTAATCGCAAAAGCTCACCGTTTTTACAACCCTTGGCACAGACCGCCTACCAATCAGATTATCCTCCTCCCAAGAAAAAACGAGATTAGCTTCGGTGGTGATAATTGTCAATTGACAAGGACTGCTTGCCCCTGTGGCAAGAACCGTCTCATGGTCTGTCAATCAGATAAGTGACCGCCTTCGTGACCGGCAAGGAAACGACATTATTGACCTTTCTAATGGGTGACTGTCGTATTTTTACGGCTTCCGCACCTCCAATCGATAGACCAGATACTCAAGCTACTGTGCGGTTTGCCTAATGATGTCTCCGACTGATGATAAACGGATGCCAGAAGCTGTATGTTGCTCTATTACGTGCCAATGAACGAGTTATCGTGGTCTGGCGTGGACAGTAGAGATGAAATGAAATGAATGGCCTAAGAGCTACTTGGAGGCTGTTGAAAGCTCAGATAGGGGTGGGACATTTTTACTTTGGAAGATAGTGAAAGAGAAACGGCTAGATACAAAGTCACAAAACACCAGCTGGCAATTTCCGTTGTTTCAACACGTGGCGAATATCCACGTATCTCGTTTTATTAGCCTTTCAACTAAATAGCATTTAATAAAACCTTTCTTAAGTTGAATCGGGTAAGTATTTCCTTGACTACGTTCGGAACCGTTATTTTAAAAAAGTGCTTAAATGGATAATTTTCATGATATTTAGTGTCACTTAGATTAGAATACATGTATAAAATTGTTTTATATAAGGACATTTGGACAAAAAAAATTATTTAAATATAATATTTCGGCAAAAAATTAACTTAGAATAACCTTTTTTTCAATATGTTCTCCTTTTGTGAAAAATGCTTCTATTATAATAATATTTTACCTGTATATAGTTCAGTCCTCTGTACAGAGGCTCAACTATGTGATTTTTGAAAAATTCACATTATTTTCAGAGTTACAACCCATTGAAATAATTATCGACGTTTTTTTCTTAAAATTTCTCCCTCTCTGTTGTCGTAAAACATGGATAAACCCACTTCTAAGTTATATATTTCAAAAATTCTAGTTGAGCCTCTGTACAGAGGTCTGAGCTATATACAGGCAAAATATTATTATAACAGAAGTATTTTTCACAAAAGGAGAATATTTTGAAAATGGGACATTCTATATGTTCACTTTTTGTCAAAATATTGTACTTAAATAATTTTTTATTCTAATACTATTCTTAAAACAATTTTATATACATTTTCTAATCTATATATAAGTGACACTAAATATCATAAATATTATTCATTTATACGCTTTTTCAAAATCACAGTTGCGAACTTAATCGGATACCTTAAGTTGAAACCGGTAAACACAGCCACGGCTGTGTTTACCGGTTAAGGGTGAGCTAGAAATTTTTTTGAATTATTAAATACAATCACAGAATTTTATGACAAGGTTATTGTATTTTGCTAATCTATATATAGACAAAATATTTCCAGAGATGAATTGAATATATGTTTTTTAAAAAATGGGCTATATTGATATTTTAATAATATTACATGTGTGTGGATGAGTTATATTTAAAATAATCATCATAAGCAATTTTTACGTCGCGGCATCTAAGTGTTTATGGTCGCGAACTCGAGGCTGGCTTTATCGAGTTCCAATCCTAGTGCTACGGAAGGCCTGTCGTATAAAGAGGCTGATGCATGTTAAATCTGTCGAGGTTCTAAGTCCTCCCGTTGGTGTCATGTAAAAGTTTAAGAAGGATGTACCCGCTCAGGTGTCGTCTTCGTCACTCGACCGTTGCTCACAATTACCATCACCGAGAGCGACGTAAATTAAAATAAAATATGCAATTGAACTCGAAAAAATTTATTATTTGCATTATACTACTCCATGAAAAATGAAGTACAAATAAACTATAATGAGTTTATATATATCGAGGAATATATATATGCGCGTACACACATACGCACACGTGCACATATCTATGTACTGGAGTATCTCAGTACTGTGTTAATTGGTTACTCTCAAGTACCGTGTTAAATGATACCGCACTGACTGAAACATTATTTCTTTGGGAAGTTAAGTAAGTCGTTCCTTTTAAATTTTGTCAAAACAAAAGAATATGTATATGAATTAAATTAATGAAAATTAATAAAAGTAAAATTAATAGAATATTTTTACTTCTTAATGTTTACAAAATGAAAAAGAAAAACGTAATTTTAACCAGAAAATCAGTCAATTGTTTTTGCACCGAGTTTTTTTTTTTCTTAAATATCATAAAATAATACAGAACATCAGGTTTGTTCAAAGGTTCCTTTTTCATTTTGAGAAATCCAAATTTCTTTTTATCTACATTTAAAATTTATTTAATGTTTGATTTTATTGATAAATTTTAACGACACTTAATCATATAGATGCCACCACCATTTAACTTGTTTTGATAATTATTTGATAATTTATTACAGTTTTTAAATTTTGATTTTTACACTTTCTCTTAATTTTTTAAAATAATCCACATGTATTTCTGGATATTTTCTGTGTATAATATGTTGATGATGATTTTACTTATAAGCACTCTTTTTGCTAAACGCTGTTTCTATTCATGATGACTAAATAGTGGGTTAGAAGTTAAGTCCTAAGCTCAAGAGAGAATTTGCTTATATATTATTCTGTGGATAATTTACTTTGTTCTTTTACTATTTTCTTGCTGGATGTTTTACTTTATGCTGGATAGATGTTGTTCAATTATTATTACCTTATAAAATCCATAGACTTCATCAGCTGTTCGACGGGGTTGCTGAATCTCGAGAAACAACTGGGCTGCAGTTCTGACTTACATGAATGGGAGACACGTTGCCGTGGGACATTGTTTAAGGGAATGAGGTCCCCTTTCTCTGAAATGACTAAGTGAATACGCATAACTGCCGTATCTGGGCAAAAGAAATATCTGCTGTTCATAAAGTGCCATTGCACTCTGCAAAGGTAATGGTATGGTCCGGTTTCACTGCAACTTTGATAATTGGCCTTTATTTTTTTAACAGGTGACACCTACAGGATTTTAAGACATGCTCTGTCACTAGACAATGGTATCAAAATGTGTTGAGAACTCTTTTGATACCTAACCTGCAACAATGTAACTGTCTACTGGAAAACAGTTTTTAGCAGGACGGTGCAATTTCTCATATGCATCGTGTTACACAACAATTCTCACGGCAAACTTTCTTGGAAGAAAGTGTAATAAACTGTTGTTTTACTGTAGTTTTTCCACCACTCTCACCTTATCTCACCCTTCGCGACTTCTGGTCATATAGGGATATTAAAGAATCTAGTCGCCCGAGAGCAACACATAGTCTTATTATACCTGGAAGACTGTATTGTTTGGCATATTCGTGGAATTAACGTGGACGTGCTGTGTTTTGCTGTAGAACACACTGTTTTATAGAGGCAATCATACAGAACTTCTATAGAGCTCTATATGATTTTTTCAAACATTTTGGTGAATATTCCTATTTTTTCGGAACACCCTCATTTATATTTTATTTCTTTTTCTTTTTAAAAATTGTAAAAAATAAGTGTAACAAATACTCATTTAAGCGCATAGCTTTGTTATTTCTAATAAAGTATTTTCTAAACATTAACTAAAAAAAAAGAAACCCGCAAATATTAGCTGATATCATTTTCTGGGTTTACATAATATTGTAAACAGAATAACGTATTTGGTATAAAGCAGCCAGGAAACACTTCACAAATGATTCCTAGTAAAAATCTATGCAGTAATATACGGAAAGCCGTACCATATAAAATAATCCCTAGCAAGAAGGAGTTGTAAAACATGTCTTTACGATTTATTTGCATTTTGACAGAGGGCAAAATCTCATTAAATCATGCCTCAGAGATGAGTGCCAATAAACAAGATTATATGTAAAAGTATTACATTTTGTAGTATTTTGTATATTCCTCATTTCAAATACATGTGATTCATACATAAGTCGATTGAACATTGCTCTATGTCTATGTGAGTGGTCTTCAAACCATGGAACCCTGGGGTTCCACGAGTCACAATAGAAAATCGAAAAGAAAATTATAAATGTGTTTGCAAAATGGATTCACATTCTCTATGAAGTTGGTATAAATACAAGTATATCCTGAAACTCATCCCACAGTCATTGAAAATACTGAAACTTTTATTTACATATAGAATAGCCTTATTTTGTAATGTTTTTGAAACTTTTGATATAAAAACCATATTGAAGGAATATTAAAACGTTTCTCTTTATGCACTACCTACAGATTGCGAATATTCTATTGTTTACTATACCAGGATCCACGAAGCAATTTTACACTCGTTAGTACAATGTTTTACAAAACTAAATAGTTTTCTAAAGGAAAATGCATTCCCCCCTCATTTGTAAAAAAACCCAAAAAATTTCTATAATGAAGGAGAGGTAATAACTTATAAAACAACAACAAAAAAAACAAACCAGATTCAACGTTAAAATCTAAATTTCACCAAGAACAGATTGTAAGGTTTAGGTTACAGTTATTATTTTTGTGGGAAATGGAGCAATAAAGGCTATTATCCCAAGGCTTAGGTTACAAATTCATGCAAAATACACGGAATTTTTCACACAGCTATATAAACACTTAAATGCTGTTCAGAACAATATATTGAAGTGAAAATATCTGTCTCTCAATGAGAGTGGCTACAAAAACAAAATATAAAAACAAACTATAGCTGCTGGCCCAACGTTGCACGGGCTTTCTCTACTTTTATAAATTTTCCCTTTCCTTCACAAAATCAGCACTTCTAATACTTTTTTTCAAAATGACTTCCCCCCTCCCTCCTCCTCTTACCCCGGCGTTGCTCGGGCTTTTACTGAGTGTATAACTTAATATTCCCTGTTTCGAGATTTTTTCGCTTCTTTTCTTTGTCAGACAGGTTTATTCCCCCTCTCGCGTTGCACGAACATTTTTAAATGCATAACACATTGTCATGGAAATTCCCCTTCCCCTCTCGCTAACAGAGCTCTCGAGTAAGTGTGTGTGAACAGTGGGACTTTAATATTCACTCCCTCACTTTGCAACTTTTTTTAGGCCCCGGAAAGGAAGATGTACCTTTTTAAAAATAGCTGTATGTTGAAAAAGTAGAAATTTTTATAATTACAAAAATTCACAACTGTATTAAATGTTGAATTAAAATTGTGAGCATTTTTTGAAATGTTCGACACACGGGAAAAAAAGTTTCGTACAATTATTTTTATAAATGAATAAGTTATAAAAAATTTGAATTTGATTAGTAGTTAATAGATATTTAAAATCTGAGTATATATTTTTTAAAAATTCGTAAAAAAAAAGTTTTTGCCATTATTTTGATCCAAAATAATAGACGATATACTTTTTAATTAACAAAGAATTAATTTAATATTGAAATAATACACTGCTGGCCACCGTAAATGCAACACCAAGAAAAACAAGAGATAGCACAACAAAATTTATTTTGTAGATAACATGTTTTGACCAAGTATCAAATGATTAAATTTATAGACTTCTGAGAAATGTGGTTCCTGCCAGAATCAGTAGCCAGAGTAGCCACCATTGTTGGAGATCACCGCTGCCACACGCCTCGGCATTGATTCAAAGAGACTTTGGATGTGTTCTCGGGGTGCAGCAGACCAAGCAGCTTCCACACTTTGCCAAAGTTGATCTGGTGTGGCAGCTGGGGGTGTAATCTGGGTCAATCGTTGAGCAACCATGGACCACATGTTTTCTATCGGCGAAAGATCCGGAGAGAGCCTGCCAGGGAAGCAATTTAATCTGGTGATTGACGAAGAACCTTTGGACAATGAGTGCCACGTATGGTCGCTCATTATCCTGTTGAAATATGGCTGTGGCTAAGCCCTGAAGGTAAGGAAGGACAACCGGCTCCAAAACCTCGGAGATGTAGCGCTGGCTGTTTAAAGTACCGGCAAAGCGTACAAGAGGAGTGCGAGAGTGATATCCAATATCGCCCCATACCATAATACCCGGTGCAGGACCAGTGTGGCGGTGCATAACGTAGATGTTCAGCATCCTCTCTCCACGGTGTCTCCAGACTCGAATCTGACCATCGTGGTGTTGTAGACACATGTGGGACTCGTCAGTAAAGACAACTTCATTCCATTCTGCCATCCACATCCTTCTGTCATCACACCATTAGTGGCGGTGACGTCTGTGGTTCTGCGTCGAAGGTAGACCAAGCAATGGACGTCTTGCGGACAGACCACTCTGCTGTAAACGGTGTCGAATGGTACGCTCAGACACTGAATGATGCGTTACAGACTCAATGTGCTGTGCTATGGTTCGTGATGTGACTGAGCGATCCGTCACTGCCATGCGCACAATTTGATTGTCCTCACGTGAAGTGGTGCACTGAGGTGGATGCGATCGACCACGTCGGTCCGTCGTACCCTCCTGCATCCAACGGTCACATATCCGCATTACAGTTGTTTGGTTTCGTCCAACACGACTACCGATTTCCCTGAAAGATAATCCACAATCTCGGTAGGGTCTCTTCTCACAATCAGGTCACAATCTCTCTCTTCCTCTGTCGAACTCGGATACTTGATCAAAAGCTGATCGCTGTTTTTTACGAGACATAACTGATCGTTCTTTGAAAAAACCACAAGAAAAACACATTTGCCGAACTTGAAATCGTCGAAATCTCCAAGCCTTAAATAGCGCTTTGAGGTGGCGCCACAGGCGCGCGTGATGTGTTTCTGCGCTGAAATTCTAATCATTTGCATATCTTACCTCCGCTAATGCATGTTGTAAATTTCATGTTATTTGCATGCTTCCTTTAGGGTGTTGCATTTACGGTGGCCAGAAAAGTGTATGTATATAAATGAAAAAAAAAAAAAAATTAGCTGTGAGAAATTACGTACAACAAACTTTGAATGTAATACACTGGTGGGCAAAACTTAAGCAACAGGTGGGTTTATTGCCATAACTTCACGAAAAATCATCTGAGAGACATGAAATTCTGAAATGAGGGAGAGTATTATGTACGTAAAGGATGACGAAAGCATCGGCGCTGAAAAGGAATAAAACGCATACGGTATGGAATCAAACAAAAACAAGCTTTATTGAACGCATAGTATCGTGACTCATGATTGTCTATCCAACAGGAAGAACAGCAAGCAGATGTTCCTTAATATGGTATATGCCCTCCCCTTACTACAATGGTTGCTTTGCACCGTCTTCGCATACTCAGAACCAGCTGGTGCAACATTTCTTGAGGTAGGAGTGCCCATTCCTCAATCAACATCTGTTTGAGTTGTTGGTTGTTCTCCGGATGATGTAAGCGTGTGGCAATACGTCTCCCCAAAGCATCCCACACATGTTCGATGGGATTTAAATCTGGGGAGCACACTGGCCAATCCATTCGAGTGATATCTTCACTTTCCAGCAGCTCCTCAACAGCAAGAGTGCGATGTGACCGTGCATTGTCATCCATAAAAATGAAGTCTGGGCCAATGGCACCTCGGAAAAGATGCACATGGGGAAGAAGTACCTCCTCACAATAGCGATCCCCGGTTACAGACCCTCTGTCGAAAATGTGAAGCTCAGTTCCGCCGTTCAGCATAATACCAGCCCAGACAAGAACTCCAGGACCACCGTAACGATGTCTTTCCTTGATGTTACTGGGATAAAATAGGGTCCCGATCTCTCTCCAAATCAAAACGCGTTGAGAATCGCTTCTGGTACTGAACCAACTCACATCCGTAAAGAGGACACGACTCCATTGTTCTGTTATCCAGTTTTTGTGCTCTCTGGCCCACTGTAAACGGTGGCTTCGTTGGCCATCTTTCAACGGGAGGCAGCGTTCAGGACGGCGGGCGAACAGGCTCCCTTTGTGAAGGCGTCTGGCCACAGTAAACCGCTACACTTGTCGACCTGTTGCTGTACAGAGTTTCTGAACAATGGCGCTTGCTGACTTCTGTCGATCTTTTTTCGCCTGCAGGATGATATATCGGTCATCCCCTGCAGTTGTCGTCCTCGGGTGGCCACACCAATCTTTCTAACAGCTGTACCTGTGGTTTGGAACGCTTTCCAAGCGCGCGAAACGACACTTTTGTTGATTCCGAACTCTGCAGCTACACTGGTGACAGTACGCCCCTCCTCCAGCTTTCCGATCATTCTTCCACGTGTGAAGTCGTCCAGGTGATTTCTTCTAGCCATATTTCACGAACTGACTCACTGGTACTTGCAGAGAATATGGTGAATTGCGTCTCTGTCCTTCATTTCATTCTACTGTTGAGCAGCGCGCGCCGACATCACGCGTTTTGCGTACACTCACATCGCTTCTGACGTTTTGTTCCTGATATTTGCATACGCATGACGTTTCTACTGACTTACGTGTTCCCTCTACTGATCTTCAGACCTCCTTTTCTGCAATTTCATGGCTATCTGCTAAATTTTTACATTGTTGCTTAAGTTTTGCACACCAGTGTAATTTTGTACAGCGATGCGAGTGCGTTTTTCTATTTATAATTACTCTTTTTTAATAACTCGTTAGTGGCCGCGGTAGTCTAGTGGTGAAGGTCACGGTTTCGTGGCAGGCATGTCATAAGTTTGAGTCTAGTGTCGCTGAAGAGACTTGCTGTACAGATACGGCTTTTGCACGTTAAGTGGGTCGAGGCTGAAACATCCTCCCGTTGGTGTAGCGTCGAAGTTTTTAGAGGAAGGTGCCATCTCTAGTTTAGTCCTCGTCATTTAAATTAAAATTACAACTTTGGTCTAAAGTTACAAAAGGGCTGCTGTAGCCTACTGGTCAAGGTATCGGATCATGGCAGGCATGTCATGAGTTGGAGTCCAGTACCACTAAAGACCCTCCGTGTAGGGCAACGATGCACAATAAATCTGTCGAGAGCTGAAACGTCCTCCCATTGGTGTAGTGTGGTAGTTAGGAGAGGGGGTGCCAGCTCAGGTGTCGTCCACGTCACTTGACCATGGTTCAAAATTACGTGGTCTGTCGCCAAAAGCTTTCGTGTAGCTGAACAGTGCGACGTTAATATTCACTCACTCACTCACTTACTCAAAGTTACAAAGTCCATCGTCAATATCCCTCATGCCGCCCATCCGGTATAGTGGTTAGTGACGCTGATTGCGGTGCCGTAGGGGCTGGGCTTGAATCCCGGGTAAGGCATGGATGTTTGTCTTGTAATCCTTCTCTTCTTTGTGATGTGTGCTTCACGCTTACTTCTATGTAAGCCCCCGTGTGATACTTTGTGGTGCACGCTCAATAAAAAAAATATCCTTCGTGCAGCTGTATAGTACGACGTAAATATAACTCTTACTCGTTTATTAAGTATTTTCTATGTTCCTTTGAGATTATGTATGAGGTTTGGTGTTGGCCTTTCAATATTTGTAGTTGAATAACTTTTAATACTAATTGCATTATAAGTTTTTGTTCGAAGATGATTATGAAGCAAAGTCAAAGTTCAGCTTATTAGGATGCATGACCTGAAAGAGTTGAATTGCATGCATAGAGAAAATTCTTTCAAATTGAACTTTATTAGTTATAAATATGATTGCTTAAAAAAAGATGAACATAAAAAAAAAATTAGACTTCCACATGCATCGAAATACTGTTTATTTAAAAGAAATGACATACTTTAGGAACTTAGAGATGTAGTTCTAGAAGAGTATACGTAATAACTTTCCAAAATCCAGTGATAATACCTAGGGACAGGAGCATTGCATACGTACATTTTAGGTTTCTTTGTAAGAAAGGGGATGCGCGTTATATGGAGAATATATACCTAAACATTACAAATTCCAACTTGAAAGTATAAGTGCACGTTATATACCGGTGAGGTTATACGCTGTGGATTTTACGGTATATTATTCTGATTAATTTTTTCTGACCATTAGAATTAGTTGTGAAATTGAAAAGAGTATCTTTGCTGTTTTTCTTAAATTATTGCATTTTACTAACACCTATACAATTTTTGTCATAACCAATTACAACACTAAAACATTTAGTGCAACAATTGTCTAGAAGACATTTTTCTTTAGTTTATGTCAGCAATAAAGTATAGGAGAGATTCTTTAAATATTTACATTGTTACTCTTCGTTAGCTTTTTAGCAGCAGCAAGATGAACGTCCTTCAAATTCCTTAATCAGGACGGAAGATAAAGATGCAAAAATTCTTAACATTGCAATAAATCACTCTGTAGAAATATTTAGTAGTATTACAGGACTAGTATTGTATATCATTCTTTTTACTTGTCATTTTAAGTTTTGATTTTATTCATTTTGAATGTCTGAAGGATAAAAAGGTTTTGTTTCTTAAATCTGATGACTAAACTCTGTGATACACTCATTTAGCTGTTAAACTGTATTTCAAGTTCATTTTTACTTGTCATTTTAAGTTTTGATTTTATTCATTTTGAATGTCTGAAGGATAAAAAGGTTTTGTTTCTTAAATCTGATGACTAAACTCTGTGATACACTCACAGCTGTTGAAACTGTTTTCAGAGTTCAGTTTGTTCTATCAAATCTGAAATACGTCTTAATTTTTTTTTTATTGCAAGAAAAAGCATATTTTTAAAAAACATGGAGATGTTTCAAAACAAACCCAGTTAAGAGCGAAAAAGTGATTTTTTTCCCAAGTTGGATATGTAATACCTTGCATATCAATGTACATTTCCGGTACTTTTTCTTTTACGAATAAGTAAAAAATAATATTATAAAATAAAATGTCATTAATAATATGATTTTATTATCTTTAAATGGTTTTGCATCTTAAACAGGGTTAGAAGAGAATATTTATATTAAATTGGAATTTTTTAAAAAATTTGCAGAAAAAATAGTTTATTTTTTTTTTTATCAAAATGAAAATTTCCTATTAAGATGACTTAAAACTATGAGCTTATTTGAGAATTTATAACATCAATGAGATATTTTTTTGGTAAAAGTGAAGAAATTTTAAGTCTCAGAAAATAATGAGGCATTACTTATACCGTTATCTATGTTTCTCCCCGTTACATTCAGGTGTCATCCTGGAACCTCCAAATGGAACCACACCACTCCAACATGAGGACTTTAGCTACGACAGATTTAACGTCATCAGAGAGCCTCTCTACATGGCGGGTCTTCAGTGGCACTAGGGCTCGAACTCATGACACAAGCTCGTGAGCATAACCACTTGGCAACCCCAGCAGTCAATTCTATGGAACAGAAGTCCCTATTTTTATATTTTAGAAATAACTAATGGCCAAATATATACTTGGTATACTTGGAAGTATTGGATATCAATCTATAATTAAATATTATGTATCTATTATTTCCATACATAGTAATATTATGCATGAAAAAATATTCCCGAACAAATGTTTAATTTAAAATAATGGTTTGATTCATATTTAATAGTTTTGAAGTGACAAAAAAGGGAGGGGGTATGTATTGACTCACAAAGATATAGACATTTTTTTTCAAAAGAAAGAAGTATCAAAACTGGCCATCAAGCTACGCACCTTAAAATAACACACATACACATATATAATACTTTTTAATAAATCGGTAAAGATATTTTCTGAGTTAAATGCAACGAGTTTTGGATACTGGAGCACCAAAGATCTTGTATTTTACTTCTATTAAAAGTACTGTTGATTAATATATTGGGATAAAGTCCCACACAAAACAAGCATCATAACTTCTCCCCATTAAGGTGAATTAATTGATTTATTATTATTGCGATAATTTATATATATATATAAATGATGCTTTGTTTAGCTCTCTCATACAAAACTGAACCAAAGAAAAGAAGCTTTAAAAAAAAAAAAAATAAGATAAATTTTTAAACATAGTTGAAAAAAAAGTAGGGAATATCACATGATTAACAATTAAGTTGCGTGCATTTAATCAGCGATTTATTACAATATCTTGTTTAAAACTTGACTCATTTTCAACGCATAAATTTTAAAAGTTGAAAATAAATTTTATATAATCGGCCATTTTTTATTTCAAGAAATTCAATATATATTTTTCAATTATAAATTATTTAGCACACCGGTGTATCAAACTATTACACACTTATTCCAATGGCGTAACTAGTCCTGAGTGTGCGTTGTATCAAAATTCTATATAGCCTCTTTTTGGAAAATAAATAAAAATGATCGCATTAAAACAAAATTTATTTGAAAGTGTCAAAATATTATATGTGTTGAGGCCCCTGTAGAGTCTGGGGCCCCGTATCATTGATACGGCGGCAGTTACGCCTCTGATTTATTCTATAATAGCGAATTGGTTATAAGTTTAATCTCGTGACATCACACGCCCGCACGCACGCACACACACACACACGCACACACACACACAGTGCTTTATAGCCTTACTGCATTTTAGAGACAGTAAGTAAAATATAAAATTCTTATTAAATTAAAAACATGAAAACTTTCAGAAGTACTCTCTTTTATAAAAAGACGTGCAGTGTTGTGTGATTTGCCCTTAAAATGTAAGGTAAATAAAAATATGAGAAGTAAAAAGAGAACTATATAAAGAGACTATAACTTAGATAAATATGGAATTAAGTTAACGTAATGTGATTTTACCGCATAATAATCTCACAAAACCTTTTTAGGATTTCTCGTGTTAACTTAAACGTAGCTGGAAGGAGCAAAAATAACTCTCCCTGCTGTTATAGACTCGTTTTTTTTTATTATTTTTCCTTTCCCTTCTTTTCTTTCTATGAAGGAGCAAGAATTACTTCAATTATCTCATGGTAGATCTGAAGAATGTTCTCGAAGAATGTGGATCTGCGATTCGGAGATCAGATTCAGATCATTAAATTATTCCTTTACAGTTAGATTTTTTTTATTTGTCCTTTTATATATATATATATATATATATATATATATATATATATATATATAAAGAGAGAGAGGAGGTCTTCTTTTATTAGTATAAATTCCCTTTTTTTTTCTTTATTTTTTTAAGTTTACCATAAAGGTGTCGGAATGAATTTTCTCCCCAAAATAATAATGTTACGAATTTTGAGTAAATAGTGTAAATAATTTGTACTTGGATGTGTAATGCATTTATATTACTCTATGTTATATTTATTTTATGTTAAAACTGTAATATTCACAAGCAACAAGCCGTCCCTTACGTTATAATGGTGATTCAATGGGAACTTGGCGATATCTCGGCGATAGAGCCAAGTTGGCATCATATTTGGCAACCAAGTTGACCGCCAATTTGGCGAAATTGGTGACCATGTTAGCGAGTTTGGAACCCTCTGGATTCTTCTAGAAATTTGTAGACAAATCCAATTGTTTTACGATCTATGGGGTGCAAGCGGATCTTTCTGGAAGTTTCCACCGGGTCTATAAAGCTCGCCGAAACAGTACTGTTTTGACTAGCGACTAGTCTTGACCCTGATTACCGATTAGCTCGGCTGTGCTTGCGCGAATAATCTTTTACCTACGTGTATTTTAAACTCTGTTAATTGTGTTTGGAGTCCTGTTGAAGATGTGTAGACCTTCTGAGATTTATTCTGTGAAGATTGCTGCTGAATCCTGTATTTTGAGGATTGGATTTTCTACAATAAATTCTCATCGCTCTTCAAGAACTGTCTTTTCCTTTTGACTGATTTGCATAAAATCCTCGAACCCCAATCAACGTAACAATAATTTTATATATCTAAACATTTCTTTAGTTAGATCTGGCAATATTTTGTGACAAAATTTTTACAATAAAGAAATTTGTTTATATATATAGGCTTGCCTTGCAGACCATATTTTTTATTTTTATCACACATTATATCTTTAATTTATAAATTACTTGCCCTCAATTTAATAATTTCTTTTAAAACTACAAATACGTCGGAACGTAGAATTTATTTTTATCCCTAAATGGCACTATATTATCTATTTTTACTGAAATATTTTCCTTTTTCGGTTTGGTTTTATTCACGTCACACTAGAGCTATTGGCAACTGACTTCTCAATTTAGAATCATGATCAAGGGACAAGGAAGTCATTTGAATTGGTAGGTCTCTTTCCTAATTATAATTTTTATCTTAAATTATTTTAAGCTTAATTACATTTAAAGCTAAATGCCCTTGTTTATATTTTTTACGATATGTCTTTAGTAACTATAGGATTTGAACTCGTGATTCGGCTGAAACATTACTAACTATAAAATTAATAACTATGATCATTTAGCTACTCCATCCTTTTTCCTCCTTCGAAATATCTGTTTAATAGCTATATTTCACTCTCATTTAGATTTGTACGGTATATTCTTAAAAAAAGTTCCTGTGGGTTATTTCTTGTATAGGTATTTTCTCACTTTTAAAATTAATTCAATAAAGCCACCAAACCAAATATTTTTTGCTCAAGAAAAACACTAGCTCTTTACCTGAGTGAATATTAACGTCGTACTATATTCAGCTACCGAGGGCTTTTGGCGACGGACCACGTAATTTTGAACCATGGTCAAGTGACGTAAACGACACCTGAGCTGGCACCTCCTCTCCTAAATATCACACTACACCAACGGGAGGACGTTTGAGCTCTCGACAGATTTAACGTGCATCGCTGCCCTACACGGCGGGTCTTTAGTGGTACTGGGTTCTAACTCGTGACTAGGCCAGATACGATCCGATACCTAGACCACTCGGCTACCGTGGCCAGCTCTTTATTTGAATAGTAATTTATAAAATGATTAAATTATCTAATCCTTCTATTACCGTGGTAGCCTAGTGGTTATGGTCACAGACTCGTGACTGTAGTGTCATGAGTTCGAGTCTAATACCACTGAAGACCCTCCGTGTAGAGAGGCTGATGTACATTAAATCTGTCGAAGCTCAACATCCTTCAATTGGCGTGATGTTGAAGCTCGGAGAGGGGGTGCTAGCTGAGCTGTCGTGCTCGTCACTTGACCAAAGTTCAAAATTGCGATTCATTGCGTGGCCGCGGTAGCCAAGTGGTCAAGGTATCGGATCATGGCTGGCGTGTCATGAGTTCGAGCCCAGTACCACTAAATACCCGCCGTGTAGGGGAGCGATGCACGTTAAATCTGTCGAGAGCTCAAGCGTCCTCCCGTTGGTGTGGTGGTTAGGAAAGGGGAGTGCCAGCTCAGGTGTCGTCCTCGTCACTTGACCATGGTTCAAATTTACAAGGTCCGTCGCCAAAAGCCCTCGTGTAGCTAAACAGAGCGATGTTAATATTCACTGGCTTACGCGAGATTCATTGCCAATAGCTCTTATGTGTTGCTGTATAGTGCAACATCAACATACACTAAAGCACCAATCCTTCCATAAATTACGTAAGATGTTGCGATGATTACATAACTAAGATTTAAAAAGCATAAAGTTAGAGTATTTTACAAAAGTAAACCACACCTTATAAAAACCTTTGATTGAGCTGGCTTTTTTTTAGTTAAAAAAATTATGATTGAAAAATGGATGCGTACTAATAAGTGCAGATTAAATTAATATTGGTACATTTTATATCAAAATTTGTGGCTATAGTTTATTCAATTTACTGTAAATTTATATGTAGCATCAATTTTTTATATATATATATATCTTAGTGAAAAACATTTTAACTAGTTTTTAGCTTAAGTTGTAGTTGCATTTAAAATTACTAAACGCTCCAACTGTTCTAAAAATTATAAATAAATTCCTAAAATTTATACGTAAAAATTATATGGAATTAAAAATTAAGTTTTGTCTGATATTGAGCCCCCCTTTATCTTCTATACATTTTATACTTTTTAACTTATGAAATGTGACTCATTGCTCTATTGGCGCCATGTGATACACCATTTTTACGGAAACAATCCGATCCTACGAAATCGTATGAAATGTAATTGACTACATGTGATTTCTAAATGCTTTTAGACACAAGGAAGAAAATATATTCATTAAAATCTGACAATACTAGAAATTCCCTCTCTCTCTGGTAGGAAAACCTTAATTCTCTTGCTTTAAGAGAGTGAAATTAGTTATAGTACATCAGAAAATGGATGTTTTGAGAGATCACATAAAAGTTAGTTAATACGACTTTAAAACTTTATCTACCGCATTATGATTTACTGCAGTTTTTTTCATACAATATTTTTTTTTTTGGATCACTATATTGAAAATTAAGGGATATACATAAATAAAATACTCAACTTTGGGAAATTTAATCCGTTAGAGCTAATTAATTAATTAAAGATATTCTACTGTAAAATTAATTATATATATATGCACTGTTCACTTAAAGTAAAGAGTGAAATCTTTTTCTAAAGTCCTCGTGAACAGAGGTCGCCTAAGTGGTGGTCCGCGGACCAAGATTGGTCCACGAGAAAATTTTGCTGGTCCCCAGAAAAATGTGGAATATATTTTTTCATCACGTTAAATTATGTTTTAAGATGCATTGAAACATCATTCAATTCATTACAATACGTGAAAAGTTATAAAAACGCTACTTCATAGAATAACGGCATTTCATAGGAATGTATAATGCTAAAAGCTTTTGATATACTTAAACCACATTTTTAATTGTTTTGTTTTTACAGTTTTTATTTATCTTATTATGGTTTATTTATAAAACTTTATAATTTAGCTACAATTAACAGTTTCATTTTATTAACTAGGTACATTTTATGTGTTCTTACATCACAAATATTTTTATAAATTTTTTTAACACGCAAAAATCCTATTAGTGTGGTCCGCGGGATTTAAATTATGAATTTACTAGTCCGTAAGGTCAAAAAGTTTGGCGACCGCTGCTCATAAACATACAACAAAAAAAAAAAAAATAAAGACACTTAAATTTTGACATTAATTTTTTTTTTCGGGACAAAAATGATAATCTTTGCCATCCGCTGAAAACGCAGTTTCTCCAATAAAACTATTCGCGCCTTCCCCGCTAAAATACTCATCATAGAACCCATACTGCCATATATCTTGGAAGAGTGGATTTCAAAGAATATTAGGGCTGCGGTAGCCCAGTGGTTAAGGTATCGGACCATGGCAGGCATGTCATGAGTTCGAGCCCAGTACCACTAAAGACCCGCCGTGTAGGGCAGCGATGCACGTTAAATCTGTCGAGAGTTGAAACGTCCTCCCGTTGGTGTGGTGTGGTAGTTAGGAGAGGGGGTGCCAGCTCAGGTGTCGTCCACGTCACTGACCATGGTTCAAAATTACGTGGTCCGTCGCCAAAAGCCCTCGTGTAGCTGAACAGTGCGACGTTAATATTCACTCACTCATTCAAAGAATATTCCTGCTAAGTATTGTCGGAATATTCGTAAAATTGTTTAGTCTATGTTAATCTAAAGTGAGTGGTATTTATAAGTACCGTCGGTTAGATAAAGTGTTAAAAAATTCAATACCTTTTCTATACCGTGTACATCCTTTTTGCAAAAGTTTTAAAGAAAAAGAGAACTCTAGAACAAATAGTAAGCATCAATTGTGTATAAAGAAGCTTAATTTAATTCCTACACTATTAGTTCACACACACTCTCTCTCTCTGTATATATATATATATCTTGTTCACAAATTTTCAATCATTAATAAAATATACTTTCTATTCTTCCATTAAAAGTTCAAATACATTTTTTTTAAACTTGTAGTGGATGACACTTGATGTTAATACAGTTTTTTTTCAAGTATTAATTCATTAATTCTACTTAATTAATGAATAAATAGTAACAAACAAAAATTATAGTTCAACAGCATATAAAGAAAGAAAATACGTTCCTTGTGTCCCTGTAGTGCAATGGACTTCTGATCCAAAGGTCGTAGGTTCGAATCCCACCTGGGATGGCCTAATTTCCGAGAATGTGATTTCTTTTTTACTGTAGTTTTATTAGAATATAATTGAATTTAATTAATGAAAATAAATAGTTACAAACAAACAAAAACATTCCAACACCATATACAGAAAAGAAAATAGAAAAGTGCAAAGAAAATAGCTTTCCATTTTGTCACTTAATAGTGTGATTCTGTGATATGTATATACATATTTATATTAATTGTCACCATTTAATAAAAAGTAACTACAATAAAAATTTCCTTTGTTGACCTAAGTAGGAATTGACTTAACTTTTTTTTTTATATATTACTTGTTTTGAAATATACCGCAAACAGCGGGACGTACCATCGTTCTTATTCGTCAGTGTAATGCGATACCGGAGGTCAAAGAGCTTTTTCAGAATATACTGAAAAAAGTAATGCCTTATGTTGCAAACGCGTACGCTCGCTTAGTAGGTGTGAAAAGCCGTAAGAAATCAAATTACCTCTTTACGCCTATTAATAGCGTGAAGATCGAGCATGCTTCCTTTTTTAACACTCATGTAATATTCATTGTTGAGCAATAGTGGTTGCTCAAGATAGTAAGGATCAAAACCTTTGTTAAAAGATCCATGTTCATCGACAGAATTATGACACCCCTTCGCCTACCTTCTTGAAAATAATTTGGGGCAAAGTAAAACAAGAAGAAAAAAAGAAAAGTAATAATACAGCTAAAAAAGTACAGTTCACTGCGCAGTAATTTACAGCAAAGGGTGCTGAAAAAACATGCTATTATTTTATTAGCAGACCTCTATCAACACCAGCACGGTCCCTTTGTAACCATCCTGACCTAACTTCTTTTCTTTGTCAATAAAAAAAATTTCCGCTGGCAGAATTACAATTTAGACAACGAATGAATCTTAAAACCAAAACGGAATTCGCCAGTTGTCTAACTGTAATTTAATGAATTTGGCTGCGCTTTCAGAGTAATCATCATCGTTGAAACGTAACATTATCGTTCTGAATGCTTTTCTCTTCAGTGGAATCAATAAGTAGTCCCATTAAGTATCATTATGTCAGTAGAGGATATATGTTGTGCCACCCACTTTATAGTACTGATCAGAGAAGCAAGGTAAAAGTACTTCGTGTATCCGGAATTTTATCCGTACTCGTAAGTGTGAGGGTGTGTCAGTCAGATAGACTTCAAACAAGGTTGCCGAAAATTGACTATGGCCTGGTATATGTTTGTTTTTGTATTGTTCCAGCTAACACTGCTGATCGATCTACGAATTAGAGAAATGAATGTGATTTTTATTCCTTACTTTTTAGTGTTCTCAAGGCTTTCTTGATTCAATATTCAAATTATGTAGCCGAAAAGAAATTATATTACTACAATGTATTTTTAGCTTAGATGAATCAGATTTTGTATTCAGATAAAGTAGATTACGGTACTTAAGTCATAATGCGAAATAATATTGTTACTGTGTAAAATTAATACTGAGATAAAAAAGCAGGTATAGAAACTAGATTTTAATTTTCTTTCTTACTTGCAGGGACAATCGGAATAAAACACAAATTACAGATTTGAGTCTCTTTCTTTTCTTAAATTAAAATATTTTCTTATATTGAAGTGTGATTATATATGGGACTTTGAAAATTTTATATAATCACTATACCTCCTTATTCCTAAAATTCTTATTTATAATTTACCTTTTTATATAACCGAACCTTCGATAAATATTATTTTTAAAATATTTTTAATAATAATATTATTATTAGTATTTTACAGATTGTGGAAATTTTTAAGATAAAACAGCGATAAATTTAAATGAATACCAAGTTATTATCTTAAGACAAATATATTAAAACTATATTTCCTGGTTCGTAATTTGTTTTCTTGTCTTGCTTTACGAAATTAGACGACGTCGACGTAAAGTTCTTCTTCTACAGATTTTTTTACATGTCACCCACAACTACTTACTGCTTAATAATAATAGTACTCTCTCTCTGATAGAATTAATAAAACTTTGAAATAAGTTCTCTAACTTAAATCTCATACGTGCTCTTATACTTCACGCTGAGCTAACTTAAACATTTTTAGTTTTTAAAAGATTCAAATTAAAGTCTATCGATTAATATTACTATCATAAAATGGGAATTTAAGAAAATTATAAATAATAATTTTCGTTTCATCACAATCGCTTCAGGAGCGCATACGCGCCTAAAATAGTAACCTTGAAGAAGTGTATGTACTATTCAGGTATTCTCCAAGTAGGATTTCTCCTCAAATTCAATTAGGGCGAATCCTATTCACACACGCCCTTCTTCAGATGCTGCTAAATGATTCGACGACCCCGTACATCAGAAATCTGTAGCAAACATCGATCTCCCATGTAATTTCCCACTTTGTACCTTTTTGTACAGTCCCTCATATCTTAACGAAACCCTAAGTAACTGATTTTACACCTGTTAAATCACACTCTCTGACATCAATGCTACCCACTTGTACAATCTTGAGATATTGACAGTTTTTGGGTGGATCCGTTCTAAATCCACACTGTTGAGTGAAGCAGAGATACACCTATGCCTCATTAGGTAATTACTGCATTTAGTTTAGTAAATACACTGCCGTATTGTGATGTCCAGCTGGTAATCGGAATAAGAAGTAGAACAAAAAACGGTTGCTTTTTTATTTGTGCTTACACATTTATTGGACAAAAAAATTAGCGTACCAAGAAGGAGTCATCAAAATGAAATAAAATTTTACATACGTTATGACCACTTTGATATAATTAAATGATTAGAGAAAATCAAAGAAAAAGGATTGTTTATTTCAGAGAAAAAGGCAAAAGAACGGAGGATTTAATACCCTGTTGAACCCCCCTCTCTCTCTCTATATATATATAGCGTGAATGCACGATGCGATACGATCAGGCATTGAGGCATACAAGTTCTGTATGATGTCTTGAGACATTTCGTTCCATATTTGTTGTAAACGTTGCCTCTAGTTCATTCAAACTCGTGGGATGCCCAACTCGCAGACCCAAATGTTCCCAGATATGATCGATTGGAGACAAATCTAGGGATCCGGCAGGCCAAGGAAGGGCAGTAACAGTGAGGACAGTCTTATGACACCCTTACCGTGTGAGGCCGAGCACTGTCTTGTTGAAAAATGACTCCTGGGAGCCGTTGCATGAGTGGCAACACATGTGGTTGCAGGATGTCATGGACATACCGCTGGGCTGTCATGGTGCCACGGATCAATACTAGGGGTGACAGTGTATTGTAGGCAATTGTACCCCATACCATCACACCAGCTGTGGGAGTGGTGTGTCGCTGTAAAGCAAAGGCAGGATTGAGGTGTTCACCACGGGGTCTCCACACACGAACACGATTGTCATCACTGCTGAGATTGAATCTGGATTCGTCGCTAAAGACGACCTGGTTCAATTCCGCTGAAGCCCAGTTTCCTCGTGCGTGGCACCACTCCAAACGGAGGCGTCGATGGTTGGGCGTCAAGGGCAGCACACGTAATGGGCGCCGCGATTCCAAATATCCTTCAGACAGGCGCCTTCGTATGGTTCGAGAAGACACAGGGGCCCCTAGTGAAGGTGCTACCTGTGCCTGGATGGCGGCCGATGAAGCAGTTGGCTGTACGCTTGCATTTCATTACGATGTGGTGGTCTTCTCGACGACTGGTCTGTTGAGGGCGTCCTGAGTCTGGTATTCATGTAAGTGACATATCTCGGATCCACTGGTCCCAACACCTCCTCACAACACAATTAGAGCGGCCTAATTGACGAGCTACTCGCCTAGCTGACCATCCAGCTTCCATCATGCCGATGATTCTTTCCCCCTCTCAAATTGCGACAGCTGCTCATATTGTCTTCGAAAACGGCGTAATGGTATGTCTACCTCAGCTCTTTCTTTGTAAGTGATTCAGCACACTCAAACAAGCCTTGGTTACCTGTTTTATACTCCCCGGAGAACGACGTTAAATGCCCTCTACCGGCTATACGTAATGCGCAATCACGCTGCATTTCTAATCATTTGCACATCTCCTCGAGATGTGCCTTCATGCCAAGTTTCCTTACGACCCCGCAATTATTTCTTGGTGAGCTAATTTTTTTGTCCATGAGCTTATTAGGATTCTCATATTAAAGAATTAAGTAAAAAAGGCACACAAGGAAAAATAGAAAACAAAGTGCTTTTTGTAACAGTAAAAGGATTTGGGAGAATAACATCTTCAGGTGATAGTTTAATGCTCAATAACTTATTCATTTGAATTATTGTCTAACATATTTATAATTAGATATTTTTATGGTATATCTGGATTTTAAATAGAAAATTCTTGATTAGAATATTAAAAACTTCTTTTTAATGAGCCAGAATTTAAAACTATTGATTAAAACGGAAACTGGAAGTTGAAAATTTCCAAGCTACAATATACGTTTTAAATATATTATTTTTTAAATATATATATATATATATATATATACACACACACTAATCGTTACCTCCCCACTTCGCTAGGTATATAACTCATGAAATTTACATTCACTATATATATATATGTAATAATTCCCTCTAACATACTTTTAATTAACTCTCTTTAATGTGATCCATAAATAATCTTTCATTCTTAGGTTTAAAATAAAACATTGTGATCTTAATCGTAATCGGTTAAACAAAATCTGATGTAATCGCGCTCTTTTTCTCTGCTGGCCACCATCACGTAAGATTGAAAATACTTGCTGCTTTTTGTCTTTGTGTTGTGTCCTCCAAAACGCCGCTGTCTACTCAATGTGAAAATAGAACGTAATTGAGCTTTAATCTGCTGATGTGTGCTCATAATAAAGGAGGTAAAGCTATTCTGAAGATGTCATTACTAAATCAAAATTGATAATCTTCCACTCCGGCCAACACTACTTCAATACATTACATATATACATGACACTATAAATTCTTCTTAGGTCATTTTTATCTAAGTCCTAGGAATAAGCATTCACTGTATCGAAAACTATTCTTATAACACTCACCTATTGATTTAAAAAGGACAGGACTTGAATTTCTAAGGCAGAGGTATATTTACTATTCCCACTTTTGTAGCACCCTCTCCCCTTCTGAGTCGATTTTCTCAAACCCCATTTCTAGTAGATCTCTTCTCAACAAAAGTAGGATGCATGCAAAATTTCAAATCTGTAGGCCTAGCGGGGGTAGGCCTAAAACGGGATTTTTTTAATCTGTAAATTGGAGTCCGACTGTAATTGATTACAGCATTAGTAACCTTTGCAAGGGTTAAAGTATAAATGAATCATATAATGTCTCTTTCCAAAACATTATATAATTCTTCAACTAATCTTTTGTTCTTAAAAAAAATAAAATTATTTTTTTTCATGTTACTTAATGAATAAACAGAACTAGTAATTACCAGTATTCATAAACTTGTAAACATATGTTACACATCAATTAAGTGGCAATCTTATTTGAATAAAAAAGAAAGCTTTCCCCTGTGGTTATTATATTATTTGTTTTTATATATATATACGCGTGAAGAATGCAATGATCCAATACACGGGACTTATCAAGAATGATGTCCTTTTACTTGGAAACAAATAGTTCGACTTTAAAAATTAGCGTCTCGTATAATTAACGTCAAACATAATAAATTCCCTGATGATTTTGTAGATTCTAAGATGTGTATCAATATATTATTAAGCTAGAAAAAAGTAATAAATACTTTACTCGCACGTACGACACGTATATATCGTTAGAAATTAGTCTCGAATAGGTGATCTCAATCTGACATCATGTATTTGTAAAAGACCGGAGGACACTTTATAAGATGTCTTACATCTCTTTCGTCCTTTTTTATTGTTTGTGTTTTTATCTAGATTGATACTTCGGCTTGCCTTACATGTGGTTTGAGTGATAGACAAGGAAGTGACGGAATCATTCCTAATTATAGACATGCGCACAGTCATTTTATACTCTTTGGCCCAATTGGAGAAAACGTCCCCACAACTCTTATTGGAGCATCCTCTGTTTTTAATCGGCCAATGTTTCCGAGGCACTGATCGATTTGACACTTGACAGGCGAAATTCAGTAATTGACTGGGCTGACTTGCCGTGAGAAGTTAATGTCAACAAAGAAGCCGTCATGTTTGGGTTGGTAAACCAGTGGCTGCCAATTTTTATTAGCCCTTCTGCTTTTTAGTAGAGCTCCTTTGACGTCAGATTTGTCGGTAAAGTTGAAAATAGTTATTGGTCTGATTGCTTTCCTGGCAATGTTTCTGTCGATGATTTTAAGATGTCTTTTTTAAGTTGCTGATTTCTCAACTATTTTGAAAGCGTCAAACGCAATTGATGTGGGTGCAAAGTGCAAGCATTTCTGGGCCGTAAAAATTGTTATTTTCTTGACGAGTAGAACTTCGATCAAAAAGGTTTTTGCAAAATTTTTAAAAAAGTGCAAGAGACATACTTCTTTGTTCAGTTTTAAAATAAGAAGCTTTTGTAAGAACAAAACATCTTATAATTTGCAAAGAAAGAGAAATAAAACTATATCATTGATGTTTATTTTGAATGGAATCGCACGTCTCCTGTTTCACTTTAATGTAAAAAAGCAGCACATAACGAAATTCCCTTTTTATATAACGTGAAGGGAAATTCATAAATTATCTACTCACATCATTCAAACAGTCATCATTCACTCTAGCAGATTTTAAAAAAAGGAAATATATAAAAATCCTTTATCCTTTTTCAAAAATGTAATGCCCTTAACTGTAATATTCTATTTCAAAATAAAAATTCTGAATAAAACAATAAAATAAAATTCTAAATAAAACAATAAAATAAAATTCTAAATAAAACAATAAAATAAAATTCTAAATAAAACAAAATAAATTCCAAATCAAACAAACCTCTCCACTGAGTCATTAAACTCTAATCAGACCATCGTGGCGTATTTGTATGTAAAGATAATGTGCTGTTCGGTTGTTCATTTCCGCCGATCTACTGTAAATGCAATTGCATGTGGTCTTAAGACGAAGATCATGATAGCGATGGATGCCTTGAAGACATTCCACGGTACTTAAAATGATGTTGAACCATACATACGGGCACGATGGTTGTGCAACGGGCCGTATTTGTTTTGATATAATTACTGATATGACAGAGCAATGTGAGCAATACAAAACATGTGAAAACATGCGTAATGGTGTGATAAAACAGGCGCAATCAGTGCTGTTGGTCATTCAATTCCTTCTGCATCGATCGATCGATTAGAGATCTGCTTCACTTTTGATTGATTACGTCCGACACACGACCACTGATTCCTCTGAAAAATATGTTGTATTCTCTGTGTGTGCGTGGGTTACAATTCTTCAACTGTTGAAAATTCAGAAACTTTTTCGAATGACACTTGTATTCTTCTTTGGGGCTTACTGATGCTGCTCACACAAGACAACAGCACGGAAGAAGAAACTCTTCAAAATGATACTGTGTTTTTTCTTTATGTAAAACTTCTTGATGGCGCTATATGCGCCCATGATCTGTGTTTGCACTGGAATACTAATCATTTGCATAGTTGCATATTCCATTGGGGGATGTAACACTGGTGAAAATTGCGTGCGCTTTGGGTGCTTTCTCCTTCATGGTGCTGTATTTTTTATGGCTATATATATTAAATGAGATTATTGGTCAAGTTGCTTAAAAAATGTAATGTTTCTTAAAGCAAATATTTCCAGTTTTTATTCTAGCAGTTTTACAAAATTAAATTTCCATTTCTGAAAGCATCTTTAAAAATGCATGATGACAATGACAGCCATATCATTATCAGACCAATAAACACAATTTGCTCAAATGATGAAATAAAAATAATTCAAAAATCATATTATATATAATACTTATTATATAGCGTAACCTTTTTGGAATTCAGAATAAGCTCCCTTATATTGCAAACACGTAAGTAATATGTTTTCAAATTTTATGTATACTTTTTCAACTCATATTTAAGTATAAGTATTTTTGCAAGGGTTCTCGCAAACTTTCATTTCACTTTTTTGATAATAGATATCAAAATAAAAGTTAGCTCTAGGATATATTCTTTAAAATAGTATAGATACTATCTAGGGATTGCAATACCGGTATACTGGGATACCGAATACCGATATTTTGAGCCATTTGGGCAATTTTGTAATATCGGTATTCACAAGTTTAAATATCGGTTTTTCGCGGTATTTACCAGAATTTTTTTTTTAAAATTGTCTCTCTATATGTTCAGAGATCGCCAACATAGTAAAATAGTATACGTTTTTGTTTTATATCTCCCTAACGGGTGAAATTAATTAGACTGTGAATATAAAGTTGCATCGTACAATCAAGAGAAGTGATAAAATACATGAGTCATCAAGGAGGCAGGCCAAAACTATCCTATAACAGCTCAGGGCAATACTGCACACGCGTAGGATCCATAGTCTGGTATTCGTATCTGTGACAACAAAGTTGTAGCTGTGAAGAAAGTACGTAATATTTCGACATTTTTTAAATTAGTGAGTTTGTTATTCACATTTGTATTTGTATATACCGTACTTCAGGGTTGAAAATATTTTTTTTTCAGATTCATTATATTTATACTCATAAATAATATAACCCATATTAATTAATAAGAATTACTTTAAAGAACACAAAGAATCAGTTGATAATACTTCGGTTTGGTTTAATTATTTATATGAGAATATATATTGCGCATTTTAAATGTATATCACGCATTACTAACAGTACCACCAACTAGCGTAGATGTCGAAAAAGCGTTTTTGACAGCTGGTAATTTTTGCTCAATATTACGTTCCTGGCTTAATGACAGTATAATTGATGCATTATATTTTTTAAGATCATTTCAAAAACTTGTAGTAGAACCACTGTCTGAATAGAGATATTTACTCTTTTTGGGGTTTCCTTATATACTGTTATAATTTATAAGTAACAAATTATTTTTTATGATATTTACACTCTCTAATAAAACTGGTAAATAAAACAAAGAAACACCTTTTTTTTTAAAATTTCTACTACCGGTATTAAAACCGGTATCCCAGTATTAAGATCTAAAAAATACCGAATACCGGTACTGAACTTTTGATTCCCCCGATATTGCAATCCCTAATACTATCATACTTAAGAAACATTTATGTTTGGCGTACATCTATTAAACAGAAAAGAAGCTTCTCTCTCTCTCTCTCTTTCCATTTTATCTGTATTTCTTAACACGCGAAACAAAGATTTATCGAAAGCAAGCTTAAAGCCTATATATTGTCACTCTGGGTAATTGAGAAACTTTGACGAAAGCTTCTATCACTTTTATCTCCTCTTAATGTCTTTCAATACATCTTCTTGTAGAAAGGAGGTGTCGATGACGGATATTTAATGCCGATACAAATTGATTTTAGTGTCAAACATACATTTCCAGGAATTGCGAGCTTTGACAAGTACTATTTTTCCATTGTCAAACAAAATAAATGTATCACATAATTAATTTCTGAGAAAAAACCTAGTTATATATTTTTTAGTTTTTAGGATATAAATCTCAAAAAGTTTTTAAAACTTTGTTTAATTATGAATTTTTCAAGTAAAATATATTTTTATAAAATGGGATTATATTTTGAGAGTTAATAATAATGTCATTTTTATTTTTATTTGAAAGAATTTTATTTTCGTCAATCTCACATTCATTTCCCAACATTTAGAATAAAACTTAAATTTTTGTTTTTTCTTCAATCTTGAATGGTAATTATTACATTTTTATTTGCTGTGTATACATTTTATTACATTAAAAGTTATTGGTTAATAAATTACATTAGATAAATAAATTATGGCTATGTATAATTCGCTTTATTAAAACTTCACTTCCCAGAAAAATGTATTCGCAATTCATTTTCATATCTCTTGTAAGCCATTAATTTTTTTTTAAAGCACAAGGATTTGGGACGATCACCTCAATGTACCACACACACAACAAACTGATTTTTGATTTATTCGATCCTGCTTTCAACACATTTTAGATATCATTAGAACAATAAAAATTTCTATTGTAAGAGATTTTTTAAATGATATAATGTTTTACTGCTTCTATAGAATTTTTTTGCTCGAGTATAAAACTGCACGCTTACTTAAAAAATGTTTGCATGAAACTTGTTCAAGATGAATATTTGTAATTGTATAGATAAATCGTTTTTAAAACACACTACTCCACACAATTTAAATCCAAATAAAATCGAATTGAGGATAAAAAGATCTTTTTTGATAGCTATAATAATAATAGCTTACATTTTCAATAGACGAATTCACGTTCAGTAACAAAAAAAACAAAATTATTTAAACATTTATAAATAAGACAAATGAAGTTTGATTACAAAAACAAATTCATCATGTATTTTTGTTCAAAAAATGACACTGAAAGAAAATATACGATGCATGATTGTCTTTATTTTTTATAAATATATACAATTATTAATATCACCGAAAACAATTGCTCCACTGGTCTTAATTTGTATTTTAATGATTCAGCGGTTCATTTTTAAACAAACAGTTCCTGAAAAGTCTTAGTTTACGAAGTGCCTGGAAATACAAAACTACGAGTAGCAAAGTTTTTTATTATCATGCAATTGAAGTGAAATTAAAGTTCTTTTTCAAAAATTACTTCCCAGTTGTGTTCGAATCTTTCTCCACTGAGTGTGTGTTCCCTTTAGGATATCCGACTACGTTCGGAATCATGATTTTGCAAAAGCGTATATAAATGGATAATATTTATGATATTTAGTGTCACTTAGATTAGAAAACGTATATAAAATTGTTTTAAGAATATTACAATAAAAAATTATTTAAGTACAATATTTTGACAAAAAATGAACATAGAATGAACAACTTTTAAAATATTCTCCTTTTATGTGTGTGTGTGTGTGAAAAATGCTTCTATTATAATTGTATTTTGCCTGTATATAGCTTAGACCTCTGTACAGAGGCTCAACTACAATTTTTGAAATACATAACTTAGAAGTGGATTTATCCATATTTTACTACAACAGAGGGGAGAAATTTTAAGAAAAAACGCCGATAATTATTTCAATTGGTATTAACTCTGAAAATAATGTGAATTTTTCTAAAATCCTAGTTCAAACTCTCTGGAGAAGTCTTTACTTTATATATAAACACACACACACACACACTATATTATTAGTCTAGAAGCATTTTTTATAAAAGGAGAACATTTTGAAAAAAGATTATTCTAAGTTAATTTTGCACCAAAATATTGTACTTAAATAATATTTTTTTCGTCATTATGTCCTTAAAACGATTTTATACATGTATTCTAATCTAAGTGACACTAAATATCATGAAAATTATCCATTTATGCCCTTTTTTAAAATCACGGTTCCGAACGTAGTCGGATACCTTAAGTTAAAGACTCTTATAAATATGAAGAGAACAAACACACAAATATCATCTGAAAAACCGTAGAAAGTACTCTCTGGGAAGCAGCCCATGATAGAGATGCTTCCATCCGGATCCTGACATCCATTAATGGTTCAGCCGTCGATATGTAATTAATAAGATCTATAAAAGTGCTATTTTCCCAGCTTGCATTCATAAATTAACTCCACGGGACACATTGTGATTAGTCTTGTATGCCACACGGGCGAAGGATTTCATTTCATCATGAAACAGACAGTTTGATTTATTAGGTGGTTCAGCAATAATTACCGCAGCTCTGGTGCCCCATACAGGAGCACAGCCTAATTCGGTGTTCCCTCTTTCCCTGCCTCCAGGGCACGGGGTGGGCGAACAACGAAGCTTTAATCCTGTTACATCATGATTTTTCACCTGATGGACTTTTTGGCATCCATACCTTTCGTTTCTCACAAATCAATCAGATGTCTCCTATGGCAATCAAAATGGTCTTCAGCTAGCTATGGATACAACAGCTCCTTAAGACATCCTAATTCCAAGCGTAATTGCAAAAAGACTGATTCAGAAGTTAGGTTACGTTGTTAAAAGAATATAGATAAATATTGAATAATACTTATTATTCGTTAGCTATATATTTACGAAGTTTATATTTTTAGAGAAATGTAGCTGAATATGAGGAAAGCACCACATGTAGACAAGATTAGAAAACATCCTCTAGTTGTATAAATGCTTTACAATAAAATTTTTTGATTTATGCCTGAGATTAAACATTTTTATTCAGATAATTTTAGAGCGCAGCTTAAGGAATTAATACACACATTTGCATAAAATGAATGGTATTTGGAACATATTTTTTTATCAGAAGTACTTGAAATCGCAGTAAAAGCATAAATAAAGTAAATGTTAATTTATCTGAAACCTTTTTTTGTAAATATTTAAAATTAATTTTTTTTTCAGATAATACAAGCATTTGTCTCACTTTTCCAGTCTACATCAGGATATGTTTTCAATCGATGCTAAAATATTTCGTACGAAGATCACTTTAAAATTTTTTTAATTAAATATATAATAATATTAAACTTATTAAAGTGGTCCTTAATGATTTTAAAATTAACTTAGAAACATATTAACTTCTATAGTTAGAAACGAATTAATAACACACACACATCAACTTAGATATAAACATGTAAAATAAATCAACAATATAATTATGGTTCATACGAGAAATAAGTTTAGAAAAGCGCTCGTGCGATGCTTTTTTATATATAAAAACACAGAACACAATAATCTTTAAGTTTAAATTATTTTATAAAAAGTAATGAGATTCTGATGCAGAAAAATTTTAATCAAATGAGAAATTTAATGCAGTTTTATAGGCTGAGTTGATTTATGAGGATTGTCTTATGCATGCTTAAAAATAGAAAGAAAATAACCTTTTTTTGAAATTTTGATTTTAAATGTACTCTTAAATTTATAAATTATTTGGGGTTTTTATAAAAACCCCTATTTAACCCCGCCCTTGGGTTTCTGGCCTGCCACCCCCGTGTAATAAAATCGATTTATTTACTTTTTTCTATATCTAAAATAGAAAAATAATTTTTTGAAAATTTTTAAAGTTTTAAGAAGTTTTCTCTAAATTTAAAGCGTTGCATATTAAAAGATTATTTTTTCAACTAAAAAAGAAAAATTCTTTAAAAACAGGGAAGGAAAAAAAATATTTTTGACCAAAAACAAAAACATTTAAATTTTCCAAACAAAAAATTTTCAAAATTGAAAAAAAAATGCATATTTATAGACATAAAGAAAACTTGTCTAGAATGAATAAAGAATTCAGTCTTACATAAAAAAAATAGTTACAGTTTAATATCTTGTGCAATTTTAAGACGCTTATTAAACTCTGTGAACCACTGCTGACGAAATTAAAGCATCAGTATAATTCCTGTTCTTGTGCGAGATGAAACACTTCAGACAAATTATGTGTAACCTATAACGGAAACAATAGGAAAGTGCTAAGCTGCATAAGCCAACTTATTACCCAGAGATTCCAGTAAGGATTCTCGTTAATAAGTTACCCGATGGGCATAAGCTAAATTCAAGACCTTTTTGGACCCACTTTTTCTTGGTGGGATCGTAGGTCATGCAGAGTGATGGATAGTTGTGGCAAGGGTCTGAGAGGTGAAGTTTTATCAAATGAGTAGCCGCTTTTCAACGCGCGACTACTAGCTATTGTTTTCATTCTACAACAGGTAAAAGAAAAGTCAAAACTGAGGCCAAAGAAGATGGATGTGATACATACAGCAATTCGTTAAGCTGTGTGCCAAGAGCTTACTAACCTTGTTAGTCACACTATCACTCTGTCTTTTATATTCAAGTCGCTTGCAATAAAATAAGAGAGTGAGTTTGCATACTATTAGTTTTTTTCTGATTAATTAATGTCATAACATGATGAACCATGCTGAGTTATTTTGATTCCCACACTTTTTGAGTTTCCTGTTTGATTTCCGGCATTTTGAAAGTGTTATACTAATATTACTTTCGAATTTTACTGAACATGTCTTATGTCATTATAGATTAAAATTCGAATCGCTTTAAAAGTAATACACAACAAAACAAAAATATTCAAAATAGAATTCAAATTATAATGTTGGGTTTTTCTTTTCATTTCCTTTTATCTTTAAGTTTTTTTAAAGGTAACAAAAAAAAAGTTAAATTAAAATAAAAGAATTCCATCTCTTTTTTGCTTTGTTGGGTTAAATATTTAACTAGTGAGATTATATAAATGCATATTTTAATACAAATATGCTTAGTTTTCCTTTTTTTAAACATTTTTTTGTTTCCATTTTATTTTATTTTGAAATTATAAGACATTGGTTAATTTCCGGATTTTGAATGTTAATTTTTACACTTTTTAGAAGTGATCTTGTCAAAAAGTTTTGGAATCTGATTTATGAAATTAAAAGAAATGTTAAAGCTCACACATGTGCATTATTTCTTTACACGCTCAGAATGAAATAGATTCTCAGCATTAATCAAAAGCTTTAAAATAACAAAACTATTTAGTACAAAACCTAAATTGATAAATTTTTATTATTGCAGTGCTTATGAAACTTTTTTTTTTCGCATTTAAAAAGTTTTTTGTGATATGAATGAAGGAAAAATAAACTATCATGTCACTCTTCAATTCCATAGCAGTCAAACCTTTTGTAGCCTTAAGCAATCTATATGGCTAACCATCATAACTCAAATGTATTCATAGTCGAGAATCATTCAGAACTCATCGCATAATCACCGGATGGTCTTTAAGAAGGTTCCCGTCAGTAACTTGTGCAGGAACTACGTGCTGTTGTATGATAAATGAAGGGTAGAATTTCTACAACTTGGGATTTGTGGCCTTTTCACCTTTTCGGGAGGGTAAGAATAATGGATTTGACTTAAATAGCCTCGGAAAACATTGTGGTAACGTTCGAGGGATCAAAGTCATGCCGGTTCTCTGCATTAAAAAAATGGTAGCATGCGCAAAGACATAATGGCCTCAGTACGTCTGTATTCCGTTATCTGAGTCAAAACCGCACCCATCAAAAGTTTCTGAGATTCAATCTAATAATAAAGATACTGAATATCACACAGAGGGCTCAAGTGGGATGAACCTGCCTTCATCTACTATGTATTGGAGCCGAGGAACTTCGAATTTGACACCCCAGACAGCGCGAGAGTTGATGACTTAGCGCGCACCTAAATGATGAGACATCCACCTCAAACTATTATCCGAGCCACCATTTGTTTACAATGCCATTTATAAGAGACGTATCTTCGGGTGTGTAGAACATAAATGGCCGATCAACAGTCGATTAGTCACGTGACCAAGGTATCGTATATCGGGCCACGCGATGACTGGCAAGCACATTCATTTGCAGCCACACCCATGTAACATTCCACCTATCGCGGTGACAGTTCGATTCTTTGAGATCATTTGAAAATCAGTAATATATGTAAGTAACGCGGCCAAAGACTCACTGGGGTGTGGAAAGTCTCGCCCTCCTCATTAAATACTGAATGGTTAAGAAGTGATTCTCCCATCTTTTGATTACTACACCTTTCGTAGGAGGCTTGATTGAAGAGGCGAGATCAAATATATATTACCTGAATTGAATAACGAAATTTTTTAGCTTTTACTTATATCAGCATTCTTGGGCAAGAAAGTAAGATCTCGTAAATACCTGTGAGCGGGATGCAATTGAACAATTATTTTAAGATAAACATGGTTTTTTAATATACCTGTTCACAGAATCATAAACCGACTCTAAGAACAAGATTATTTCATTATTGCGCAAGAAAATAAATCTCTAAGGAGGTGTCAATTTCATCATTAAAGGTATTAAAAGATAAAGTTATATATATATTAAGAGAAGAGAAACTGCCCAGATATTAATATACATATATATATTAGGAAAGACAGGGAATGAATGAGGGAGGTATGACTTTTTAAACTTATATAATTAAGTAGCACCTCCATACACACTCTGTTAAATATTAAAAAACTGGTACAGTAAAGCCCCTGGTATAATTTTTTAACTAACTAGATGTTGTTTGTGTATTTTGTCTGACATGCTATAATTTTCCAGATCCGCTACATAATATCTCGTGAATTAATAGGTAAGAGCGTTGATTTTTCTTTGTCCTACATGTGATTGGTTTAGAAAATAATTATTCTCAAGCACTATTATATATGGCTGCAGTAGTCTATTAATCATGATCATGGAAACGTGGCTGGAATTATCAATTTGGCGAATCCCATTCCTGATGCCACTGAAGACCTGCCGTGTAAAAGAGCCCATGTACGTTAAATTCCTCGAGGTTGAAAGTTCTCCCGTTGGTATGGCGGGGATATTAGAAGAGTGGGGAGTCAGCTCAAGTGTCGTATTCGTCACTTGATGGCGGTTCAAAATTACGAGGTCTATTGACAACAACCCTCGCGTTGCGGGCTGGTTTGGGGGAAACTCTAAAAGGGAAAACTTCCCCAAAAAAAAGGTTTAACTTTAGGTATGCCAAAAAAAAAAATCAAATTTTAGGGTTTTAGGTTTTTTTCCCAATAATACATTATATAAAAAACCCATATAAAAAAAACCAAGAAAAAATTTAATTTTTTGCCTTACACGGCGACACTTCCTCCAGCTATTTTTTTGGGGGGGTACGATATTTTATCACATAGTATAGTGTGCCGATATACTGGTCGAGCCACAAAAATGTTCGTTGAGTCCTTTTTTTACACCCTTTGCGAGAGAAAAGGGTTTTCCCAAAAAGGCTGACGGGGCCAAATAAAAAGGTTTAACTTGGGTGGGGTTAACAAAAGAAAACCCAATATTCATAAAAGCGGGGGTTTTTTTTTGGAAAAAACCATTATAATAAACATACATTGGGTTTGGGGGAAAAAGTCCTTTTTGGGGTTAAAAACTTTATTTAACATTTTTCCCGGTTGTGGGGGGTAAATTAAAAACCGTTTTTTGTATAATTTATTCCTTTTAAAAAAGGTAGTTTCATATTCCCCTCTCTCACTTAGAAGTCTTCCTTTATTTTGAGGGAATAAATTTTTTTGTTTAATTTTTTTATCACCCCAGGAAGTTTTTTGCAATGCGAAAAAAAGGGGGGGTAATCGTTTGGTGCCAGGCCCGGACTATATGATGGATCCCAATAAACTTCCCAACCAAGCCCCCAGATTTTTGGTGGGTTTTTACAACGTGTTGGCGTGGCGCTGTCCTGAGGGAAAAACAACACCCTCTTTCTGTTGGTCTTTTCCCTAGCCGTTTCTGGTTTTTTGTTTAACTTCAAACGGTCAGTTGTTGACAGCAGAGATCTGAATTTAGTTTTTCTGGCCTGGGGGAAGCAACTAATAATAAAGGGTTTTTTTCCCAGCCCCAAAAAAAACACAAAAGAACCATCTTGGATGTTAGTCCTGGTTTGGCCACCGTTTGAGCTGCTTCACAGTCCCTTTGACCAGGGGATTTTTTTGCACAATATTGTAGTATGTTGGCCCATTTCTCCCCGGGCCCTCCATTTTTAAAAATGGGTCGATTTCCATCCGTTTGACCCGGGCTTTCCCCAAAAGGAAATTCGATCCATTTTTTTGGGGTTTAATTTGGTTTTGGGTACCCCCAAACATCGGAACCCGCCCTTTTTTTCCCCCTTCCAAATGGCTTTTTTTTTAGTCGATCTTTTTGCTCCTGGGGGGATGCTACACTCTAACATGCCGGGCAACTTTGATTATTTCTGTGGGTTTTATCGACTTTTTACCGGGGCCCGTGGAGGGCCCTCTTTTTAAAATCAAAATGCCTGAACGGGGAAACCCCAAAAAACCAAAATTTTACGTAATTGGGTGTTTAAATATCGGCACTAAAAACACCATTCAAATTTCCCGCCACCTGGCTTGCATTTTTCGCATTTATCAAGAAAAACTGTAAAATGCCGAATTTTTTTCTCTTTGGTTTACTTCTTTTTTTTTCCCCTGTAACTCACAACTGAATGGACAAACAAAAACAAAAATAATTTTTGGGGGAAAATGTCACCCCCTTTACCGGCATAAATTTGAAATTGTTTGATGATCTTTTTTCGAGATATCGACACTCAGCCCTCTACCCGAAAAATAATTGGTTTTTTTCCCCCAACCCCAATATAAAAAAAAAAAAGAAAAAAATTTTTTTTCCTTACCTTGACATCTCTTCTCTGCAAAAAATTTTTTCCCCATTTCGGGGGAAAAATTTTTATATTTTATCACCTTTGTATAATTGCCGAAAATACTGGGGGAACCGCAAAAAAATTTGGAGTCCCGGTTTGACACCCCGGGGAGAGCAAAGGGGTGTCAAACCAAAAAATGTTGGGCAAAAAAAGGTTTTAACAAAGTAGGGCGCAAAAGAAAATTAATATTCCCTGGAAGCGAAGGTTCATTTTGAATAACACATTGTAATATATAAACATATAAAAAGGGCAAAAAAATTTAATTTTTTCGCTCCTGTTTTGGCACCCCTTCTCGCGCTATCCTTTTCCCATTTCCGGGGAAATTTTGATATATTTTTATATATATTACTGTAGCCGGGCTTTCAAAATTTTGTTGTGGCCCGGGTTTTACACCCCGCTGTAAAAGGGGGGAAAAGGTTAAGGAAAACTCATTTACCCCAAACACTGTTTAAATTTTTTTTTCTTTTTAAATTTTCCCAAAAATGAAAGAGTTTTAAAGCTAACGATTGGGGGGCAAGCTGGCCGAGGTAAGCTGGTAAGTTTGTCATTTCACTCCAAGTGTTTTCCCATCGATTTTTTTTTACTTATTTTTTTTTTAGTTAAAATTTTTCTTTTATTTTGGTTTTGCATAAAAAATTTTAGCTAAGCTCATGACATCTTCATCATCATTCATCCAGGGTAAGCCTTTTAAATCAGTGATGGCGTAACGGAAAAATTTGGGGCCTTTTTTTGAAAATCCGGGTTTTTGGGCCCCAAACCAAAAAGGGTTTTGACTTGAAAAATTTTGGCGCCCGGCCTCAAAAATTTTGGGGCCCCCCCGTAGGGGCCCCTTTAAAGCCCGGGGGGGGTACGTTCCCCACGCCTTTACCCCGAACAAAAAAAAAAATTAAACCCCTAATTGGATTGTTTTTTTCAAACCCTCTTTTCGAAAGCGTTAATTTTTGGGAAAATAGGGGTGTGAAAATGTTGTTGATTGAAGAAAACTAAAAATCCTTTTTCTTGTTCGGACAAAACCGAAAATAAATTGAAATGCTCTACGTGTGATGAGACCCGAGTTAACTAGTTCATCAGAAAACTGGATAGATGGTGACTCGAAGACTGCTTAAACTTTGAAGAATAAAAATGGGTGTGTGTGTTTTGTTAATAAAAAAGCACTGATTTTGAATTATAGTATTATTTTACTATGAACTAAAATTTTCAACACAGTACCCTTGTATTTTAAATGCTTTTCAAGAAAAAAACATGTCAATGGTTGATGCATTATTGTGTTCTTATGCTTTTTTACAATGAAAGTGTATTCAATTTTAATCGAATTCTCATCTTGCCCAGTAACGAGGCAAGATGACCCTTATGCATTACTTTTTAAAAATGGCAGAATAATGTTCATTTATATTAAAATAAAAATATCTCCATCTAGGTACAAAATGCAATAAAGGGCCTACTCTGATAATACTAGTAGAGAAAAGTAATTTTTACCTTAAAAAACGAATTAATTAAAAATACAGTAAAAATCGTTTAACACGAAATTGAGGGGACTGAAATATTTTTTCGTGTTAAAATATATTGCGGGGAATAAAGCATATATTCAAAAAGTTAAGTTTATTAGAGTACATTTTATTTACATAGATATGTATATGCGCATGTATTTAATAAAAATCAATGAAAAAAACAGCATTAACAATGAAAATTTAGCAAAACCAAAATCTTAACAGATTTCCATTTTCGTCTTCTGTTTTTTATCAACAACCTTAAGAAGCCCCATCTTCATTTTAAGGGAAATAGAAGTTTGCTTTTCTTCTGAGGTCTTTGCCATTACGCTCGTATAAAAAAATTCTTCTAAAATAAAATTTTTAAAAATAAAACATGAACCAAAAACTCACTGATTTTTATTCAAACTGCGATGTACTCACCACTGAATTCCAAAGCCAACTGATGAGTGATGAGATATTTTTGTGTGTGGAATTTGTAGGCGTGGAGCGTGAAAGTAGCTTGGATGAACAAAACTGGCTCGTATCCCAGGTTATTCCGAGGGTATTTCAATGCCTAGTTACCTCATTTCTACGAAACATGTGAAACCACCTCCTTTTCCTTTCATATACCCCTCTTAAATCTCGAATGAGCTGCTAGTGTTTTCCTTTTTTTTCATTCTCAAAAAGGAAATATTTTCGTGCTAAGCAATTTTCGTTTCGTGTTAAGAGAAAAAATGCCCGAAAATAAGTAATTTGACGGGGACCTTTCTATTATTTCGTGTTAACCTATTTTTCATCTTAAGCGTTTTCGAGTTAAACGTATTTCACTGTAGTTAAATGCTAAAACATACTCTACTTGCGCTTTCCCTGCAAAATGCAAGGACTCACGTTTTTAAGAAAAGAAAATGTACCAAGTGTCTCAACTTTGAATTATTTCAAAATAATTTAATTTTAACGACTTCAAAATTTGGTTGCCAAACCACAAAATTCATTTTGAAAAGAAGTCCTTAACGTTTTAAAAAAGCTAGAATAAAACCCCGTACAAAAAAAATTTTTTAAAAACTGCACAAAATTTCAACATCTATATAACAATGATTAGTTTTGACAATATTAAAAAAAAAAAATCAAAATTTTTGTATTAAAAATAAAAAATTGGCTGTTAAGCACTTTTTTTTTTTAAAACGGAAATTTTTAAAAATTCAAGACAAGGTTTTTTCTTACATTATTTGGGGGTTTTCATCAATTTAAGGATACAAATTAATTGAATTAGTCTAAATTAAAACAAAATGCTCCCATAATTTGAATAATTTGTAATTATGACTAAATTATCGTGAATACTTTTTTTTTCTACAAAGAGAAACCTCAGCACCAAATTACCGTAAAATCCACCGTTTAACATGCACCACCGTATAATGCCCCTTAACAAACTGCAATTTTAATTTTTTTGGTTTTTCGTCGTATAACCCGTCTTTTTTACGGAAAACCTGAAATGAATGTATGTAATGCTCTTATGTTTGGAAGTCATCTATTCGATGTATTATTCCAGGTTTGTGAAAAATAGTTTCTTTTTGAAAAAACTCTTTAAAATTATCGAGGGAAAGTCTTTCTTTTAAATAAACGTATTTCGATTGTGGCCATTTTTTCCTGCCACTGCACTTTTAAAAAGGGATTTTTTAACCCGGTGTTAACCGCACCCAAATTTCGATCTTATTTTTTTTGCTTAAAGGCGCTTTTAAAGGGGTTTTTTCCCATAAGAAATACCTTTAGTAAGAATAATAAGAATATGGAAAAATAAGAATTACCTATAGTATATATAGTTATAAGAAGAATATACCTTTATAACTACAATAAGCAATTAAGTAGTATCAGAGGAGAAGCATTAAGAAAAACATTTTTTAAATATATTTGAGTAACATTTATTAAAAATTATATGTGTGTGTCAGTAAAAGCATTTTCGACTAAAAATTAATTGCATTATAAAGCTTTGGTATTAGACAGGCTCATACATTTTTTTTATTTAAAATTTGAGATTTAAAGTTTTATACTCTGCTTGAAAATATGGTAAAATTAATGATCTCTAAATGTTATAGGTTCCTATCATATAAATTCCTTTCTAGAGCTATTCTTAATTTCGGTCAAAAAAAGAAAAATAAATAAATATAATTCTTAAGAGTATATATTTGTGCAGTCTATAAATTTTTCCAAATTTAATAAATATCTGATGAGATTAATTTACGCTTGTTTTTAATTTACTCTAAGGTAAAATGCGTGACGTGATACTGCGCTTGAGAAAGCTTCAATAGCACTTAAGTGCATGAATGAAGGAAGAAAAAAATTGCATTCGATTAAAAGCGTAAGGAAAGAAAAAAAAGTAAAATCTCGTACAAAGCGCAAACAATGACAACTACTCTCCTGCCGAAATTAAATGTAATGCTATAAAACAAGTACTAATTACTTACGATTTTCCGCACCTTTATAGCTACTTGAGAGTGATTGATAGTAAAAAGCCGTAAAGAGCGTGTGCTTCATTTTGCCGAAACTCAAGGTTAGGATGCTTAAAGGTAAGAAGTTAAAAGACGTCTTTTTCTGTTTTTGTTTCCTTCATACATATTCAGGGTAAGCAACACATTTCACCGTGGTTCACCCTGAATTTACGAGTTAGAATGTTTACGATAACTCTGTGATTTACGGTACTGTGAGGATCATTACAAATTCAATAAGGTACAATTGATTCACAGAGAAATATAGTCGTTCATAAGAAAAATAAAAATTATATCAGAAAAAAAGACGGCGTAGTTTACCCATAAAAAGTGACATTTCCGCGTTGTTGTGATACTGTATAAATTCAAAAGGACAATAAAAATAAATGGTGAAAGATAAAAAATCAAAACTAGCATATATGAAGTATTAAACAACATTTTAAGTGGTATTTTACAATAGGTTGCTTAGAAAATGATTAACTATACAGATTAGAATATAGATACGCACTAGATAATATACTATCTGAGAAAATCTATTTCTTGATTACTTCAATTTTACACATATCAAGAAAACTGACACTCGGTAAATTCCATCCAACTTAAAGAAATTAAAATATTAAAAACTCAAAAAATCAGATAAACACTAGCCTATTTTTACAATTGAGGTTCGATATAATCCTCGATTCTGCGACTTTAATGAAGTATTCACTGAATAATTCGTTAGTATATTCGAAATAATGAAAAAACGCGTTATGTACATCTCACACACAGTTAAAAAAAGCGAGAAATACTCTGATCTGCTTCTTTCCAAATTGTTTTATTAAGATGCGTTTCATGGGTTTCAATCTTCGTTACTAACTTAAAATCTAAAAGTATGCAAAAAACCCCTTATTTAATTTTGTAAGTAACAATGGATTGTGTGAAGTCTTATTTTTTTAAATGAATATTTTTTAAAAGTTTTTAAGACAATTGATTTTTTTGTTATGAGAAATGTATTTTCAGTTTTAGAAAAAAAAAGGAAAAAAAAAGATTTTTCAAATAATGTGCTTAAATGCTTTTATTATACAATGATTATATACATTAATAGTGCATCTCAGATAAATACACGGAATTAATACTCAGAATATTATAAAAGTATAAAAACTCCTCTTTCTCTCTCTCTCATATATTAAAACACATTTCCTCATGCAAAACAAATGAAAATCATTGGACATGAAGCTTCTAAAGTATTATTAATACGACTAAATACTAACATTATCAGGGATCTGGTTTATTTTTATAATCGAAGATTGTCTTGTTTATTAAAAATACTTCCATCACCTAAAAGAATACTCTGAAACATCCTGAAACAGATTAAAAAATTTGCTTCTATTCAGATAGAAATTTACAATGGAATTAAAGTGAGATTTATTACAGAAAAACTACACAGTTTTCGTACTGTAATCCTAGCAAAATATCAACAATTTATTACAAAATAATTTTATAATGTTACTTTTAACATCTTTCTTAAATTACGAAAATTCCAAACGGACATCAAATACTTGCATTTTTATAGCTAAATGGCATTTCCTTAAAACTTGTCAGCTTTAAATTTGAATTCAAACTTGCGTGATTTTCTTTACCTGTGTGAAAATAACATTTTTACACAGCGTCTTAAAGTAGTTTCTTAAATTATTCACTTCTGTTTCTTTGAGAAGCGATGAATTATTTTGCAATCTTTTTCGGTGTGTTTTTTTTAAAAAACAAAACAAAAACAACAACAAAAACTATATTTACTATGTACTTTATTTTATTGCGGGTTATTTCAGAGAAAAAAATGTAAGAAAAAAAAAAACAAAAACCGAGTCTCGGAGAGAATTTAGATGTCATATAATTCAAAAATATACTTTGTTGTACGTGACCATAAAGTTACAAAAAACATTAGATACATAATATACAAAAAAGTAAAAATATGCATGATAAATTTTCTTTTTTCTACTTAGCAATTTCAATGAATATATGTTCTACAAGAGACCGCACTTCCTTCATTTTAAAAAAACTGTTTGAGCAAAAAAAGTAGGTGGAGTCCATAGCTATAAATCCAACGAGGATAAGCAAATTAAATACATTTGCATTTTAAATATGTTACTTCCATCAAAATCATTTCCCTCTAAGCCTCGTTTTTCAGCTCTTATGCCTTGACAATTTCGTTTTGAAATACTCTTTATGATTTCTAAGAAAAGGAATTCTCTTTCTCTCTCTCTCTACGAATATATTACGCTAAGCTAACATAGGCTAGGTTCTCTACCCACTGAAACCCAGGCAATTGCAAAAATTTCTTTGTAAAACGACAAGGCTGCACTGTTACTTATCTTGCCCCTTAAATTTAATGACAAAAAGGATTGGTCATTGAAACACTTGCTTTGATTACTAATTTCAGACTAAATAACTGGTCTAGACATTCTTGCAAAATAGTGTCGTATAATTGTTTCGATATATTCACTAACAGAACGATAAAAACAATGCTTTAATTTAATTAATAAAAACGTTGAATAGAAATATTCAGGAAAGAGTTTTGTGTTGTCTTTCCTAAGCATAAGAAAATTCTGAAAAAAAACTGATTAAGATGCAGTGATAAGATAACTTACTATTTTCAGTCGTGAATTTTACGTTGAAGATTAATGATAAAGGATTCCTTTGAACAAATTGTTTCCCTGACCTGATTGAGAGATTATGGATGTATTTTATTCATTCCCTTTGAATACTATAACTTATTCATTTTTTTTTTTTTTTACCCTTGGAAATATTTGCAAACTCATAAAAACACAGAAATGTTAACGTGAAAGCAATTAAAACTTTTATGAATATAAAGTAAGAATAATTAATTTTCAACGAATATTTTTGTTTTCGTGTTTTAAAAATGAGATGGTAAATAAATTATTTCCATTAAGGGCCGCTCTAAACTAATGATTTCTTTTCAGTATACAGATGAATAAAAATCTCGTTTTGCATATTTAGCTGAAAAATTCGGCTTTTTAAAGGATGCGTCATCGAAACAAAAATAATCATAACCTGATATTTTCATATCTACGATGATCTTTAAAGGTATGGAAGTGTTTATATGTAGGCAATTAGGGTTCATCTTACAATATCAAAAAAGAATTAGAAAGAAACAAGACTGAGAAAAGTACTGCCCTTTTGAGGAAATTACAAGAATATGAAAAAAATCCTCAATATAAATCACCCATTATAAAGAAAGGGATTAAACTAGCGTTTCTCAAACTATAGGGACCCCAGAGGAGCGGGATAATCTTGTGTGTGGGGAAGCGAGCATGTCAAAAAGTCGAAAACGAAAGATTACTCTTTCTTAAAAAAAATATTAATTTACTGAAAGAAAGCAAAACAAAACATATTCTGACATAATAAAAGTAAAAAAAATACACATTTACACTGATAGAATAGTGAATCCATGGTCTTGTCATACAGAATTATATTGTACGGTTTATAATTAAAGTCTGTTGTGCTTTCGTGTCAAAGTATATTATTATTGATTTCAATTCATTGTTATTGTATAGGGGGCGCAATGAAAATTCTGATTGAAATTGGGTCGCAAGTATTGAAAGTTTGAGAAGCACTGTGTGTGTGTGTGGATTAAACTTACGGTAACCTCATTCACATGCACGTTAATTTGTGAAAGTGTATTATACAGTTATTTAGTTCACGCATGAGTAAATGTGATTGATATTAAAAAGGTAGATTGTATTAGATACATGTGCAAAAAATTTACTGAAAGCACACACATTTTCTATTTAGTTGTTTTTACAACAAAAAAATTGAATTTAGATTTCGTTCTACATTTAAGGAACCTTAGGAAGAGAATTTTTAATTTTTGAAAAACAAGTGGGGGCAGTCTAAAAATATTTGAAATCTGAATGTAGGTGTAATAAATATAAAATGATAAATATAATATGCATGATTTCATTAGAGAAGAAAAAAACAGAATTTTTTTAATATGGTTGTTTTTTAATTTATGCATTGAATGAATGCAACTAGAGTTTATGAAAAGAAATTGTTTAATTATTATTTCTTAAAATTTACTCACAGATTGTCAGTAGGTATTCAAATAATTTTAGAAGATTTTAGAAAAATAAGGAATTTCAGTGTATTGTATATTGTATTAAACTTATATTTAATTTTGGAACTGTTTTACCAAAACGTAGCCCCTACGTTGCGTTTTTTTTTTAAATATTTAAAATATGTTCTGAATAATAAAACTTTGAGCAAAATCACATTAGCTATCAATGTTTTTTCTCTATAAATGTAAAATAAAAAAAAAATAATAAATGCAAACACACAAATGGTACTACTAATATATTTCTAAAAATGGAACTATTAATGTGTGTTGGTTTGTTTTTGAAAAAAAAAATCTCCAAAAGGATCATCTTGTACTTTGTTCAGTGTTTGCACAGATATTAAGGCTGTTTTCACCATATGTACGAGGTGGCCGCGGTAGCCGAGTGGTATAGGTATCGGACCGTGGCTTGCCTTGTCACGAGTTCGAGCCCAGTACTACTAAAGACCCGCCGCGTGGGCGAGATGCACGTTAAATCTGTCGAAGGAAACGCCCCGTTGGTGTGGTGGGAGTTAGGAGAGTTGGTGCCAGCCGGTGTCGTCCACGTCCTGACCAGGTTCAAAATTTCGTGGTCCGTCGCCAAAACCCCTTGGGGGCTAAACGTGGGCGTTAATAATCAATCAATCAATCAAAGCCATATGTACGAGAGCATGAACTTGACACGAAGCACATTATCGGACAGAAAAAATACCTCAATTTTTATAACAATTTGTGACATGTAACTCATGCATTTGTTTATAATATAGTGTTTTTAAAATTTCAAAATATTTCGTAAATAATTAGTTTTTCCTTTTAACATGTGAAGAGGGATAGCTCATTTAGCATTACGGTATAGGGGAAAAAATATACAAAACACATTTAATAAATTAAAAAATGTGTCAAAACTCGAATAATTGAATAATATGTCAAAATAATATGTCCGTTTTTTTGCATTTAAATAATTTTTATTGTAGTAATATTTTTAAGACAATTTTACATCTATATTCTAATTCAGCTAACACTAAATATCAAAACATTTATTTATGGGGTCTCAGGGCTGTTTCTTAACTTTGTCTCGAGGGCTGAAAATATAAACAATTTTCAAATAGTTATAATTCTTTGAAATTAAAATTAAATAATTCGAATCTCTTACACATTATTTATAAGGAAATTAGGCTTCAAAAAATGTAAAATATTTAAAATATAATCATAATTTTAAAAATTATAAGTATATATGAATATAAGAAACACATTTCTGTGTAAAAAATATTAATTAAGTTTTACGTTACGCATGATATTTTCTAAAATAGTAACTATTTACTAACAGTAAATTTATTTATAAAGTTAATTGTATCCTTATTACACTGTAGCTATTTTTATATAAATAGAATAGTAAATAATATTTTTTAAAAAATAAAAAAAAATTATATTTAAAAATTTTTTTTTTTTTAAATTTCAATATTTTTCAAATATTTTGAAATAAAAACGATATTTAATTCTAAAATTAGATAAGGTTTAGAGACATATTTTATACAAAAGTTTTATGATAAAGGCCACTTTTTTAAAAAAATACATGCACAACTAAAATTAGTATTTTTTAAAAAGTTTTATATACATATGCTTAAATTTTTAAAATTAATTTATTTTAAACATTTTACATTTTTGAACTTTTTCTTTATAAATAATGTTAAAGATTCGAAAACTTTAATTTTAAAGAATTTATTATTAAAAAATTTTTTAAAAATTTCACTCTCAAAAAAAATTAACACCCCTCAGACCCTTTATACGCTTTTGCAAAATCACGGTTCTGAACGTAGTCGTACACCTTTGTAAAGTCCATGAAACAGGATCGAAGAGCAATTCCCTGGATCTAAACCCTGCTTCATCAGAATTAATGAACTTTCCCTTATATAAAGTGGAAAAACTCAATTGGATAGAGCGGCCAGCACGAGCATTTGTCAGTTAAGGGAAAGATTGACGACTTCAAGGTCTCGAGAGCCCGTAGGAGCATGCGTGGAAAATCAAATAATAATACGTTGTCTATGACTACACCTGGGCCTTGCATCAGTCACGACATAATACTGACCGCAGTTATTCCCCCTGGCACTTAGCGACACACATTACAAAGGGATTGATCGAGATTCTACGGGTGCCTCTTTTTGCATCTTCAATCATATCTCTACAACATCCATGTCTTCTGTTGTTACATCACTGCTTATCTCCAACGATAAACGTTAAATTAAATTACTCGGATCTCCTTACTCGCTACCTAGTTAAGTAATTCGTTTTTTTTATCTCCTTCTTTATCCAAAGTCTGTACTGATCCTTCTGAAAGGATTTCTCGATAACAAGCTATTCACGAAACAAGTTAGATTCTTTGAAAATGGATTAGTATGTTGGTTCCTCAAAAAAAGACTTTGGATGCTTTGAAATCTAGGAAAGAAAGAGACTCAACACAGAATTGAGAGAGAGAGAGAGAGAATCATTGTAATTATTTTTTAAATAAATTTAAAAATCTTCATCGTTATGCAAGATGATAGTCAACATATTTAGAGATCTGGATGGTTTTCTTGATAATGGCAAGCATCTTAAAAATGTTTTCATAAAAGGAAGTTATAAAAGTTTTATGAACTTTCCTCTAAAAATTCTTATGTTATAGTAGCCTATTATATCTTTAAATTTTAATTCTTTCCTACAAAGCATTAAATTGGATTATATTTGAAAAATATATAAAGGAATTTTTTTCTTGAATGAATGGCTTTTGTTTACAACAAAAACATCAGGATTTATTGATAACAAAGACGTATAATCCAAGTTTAATTAAGGGTTGGCAGTAAATATTTAAAATTCTTCGTCAACTTAAGCTTTGTAAGTCGATTTCTCTCCGTGACCCTTTGATTCTTTTTTGAAATTAAAATAAGCAATACAATATAGAACTAATAATAAGCATTATACATTTCTTAAAAAGAAACAACTGAAGTTTTGCAGTTACAATTTCTTAAGTTGATAATAGAATTATACTCTTCAGTTACTACTTATATGTATGTAATAATTCCTTAAATTTTCGCTAGAGGGATTTCTTATTTCATAATGATCTTGAGCCCTCCAAAACTTCACGTGATAATTAATTTTAGTATTTCAGCCAATAGGGAGATAACTACAACATTAACCAACCTAAAATCTACCATGTTTGCGTTTTAAAACAAGATGCAATCTTACATCATCCGCATATTCTGACCAATCACAAAAGTCTTTACCTGAAATCATATGTTTCTAAACGTTTCCACACAGTTGACAAAATCTATAAAGACTGAGGTTTCCTGAACGAACAAAGGCTTTTGTGAAATGTTTTAGATATTCGCATGTATGTCAGTATGTATTTATTTTACTGTGTTTCGTGGCGTCATTTTATGTTTGTGTAAAAGAAAAGTGCCTTTAAAAATACCAAGCCCCCCTCTCAGTGGTGTAACGGGGAATATTAGGGTCCCCCTGCACACGGAACTTTTGTGCCCCAAGCTGGATCTTATAAAGTTTGGAAAACCATAACATAACGTACTTTGGGCCTCCCAGAATCCTGGGACCCTCCGTGATGCAGGGTTTTACGTTACGTCAGTGCCCCTTATTTTTTCAATGACTATAGCAATCCAATGAAAATAAATTCCACCAGCAAAATGTCGTAATTCAAATGCAATCTACTTCATATAAATTGAGAGATTTTAGCCAGTAAAAATAGAAGCAATGAAAAAGAGTGAACCACGAGATTTAAAGAAAGAGTTATTTGTATGTCCCCATGATGGAAATGCAATTATATTTAAAATAAGTTGAGAAACATTTTGTACGAAAGTTATCATCGTATTCTAAACACTATACTCCCTTTGAGACTTTTAGCACCGAAAGTCTTCGATACTATAGAATCGAGCTGCCATCCCTGTCGATCTCCAAACACTTTTGAAACGAAAAGGAAATCGGTCAAAACACAAGCTACAGACATCTATCGACAGGATAGCAGACATCGGAAACAGAAGATAATGTCTTAATAGATGACATGTCAACCTATCCCTGTCCAGATAGACGACTCCTTTGCGGCATCTGGCTTTCATCGTGGGAACGATACATATAGATGAGATAACTGTAATCAGAAACGATTAAGTTGTCTGCATATGTTTTCTGTTCACAGATCAGTTAGGGGTTGACGCAAAAAATATATTGATGTCAGTTTTTTTTTTTTTTCATAGGTTTTTGCATAGAGATATCAAACAAAGAAAAGATTTTTTATCGGAGAGGGTAAAGAAATAACTTTAATAAGCGTTGATTTATCTTGATTTAGTTGAAATCAATCAAAATTCTCGAGACTCGAAAGTACAAGCAAAAGAGAAGTTTATTGTGCATGTGCATTATAAACAAAATATAATAATCCTCCAAGCGATCCTTTTTAATCCTCAGTTTTTCCTATTTTGCTTAAAATTCTGTTATAAGCTGATTATAAAATAATTATATAAATAAATTTCTGAATTCTCAAGGATTCTTAAGTAATCATTGGGGAAATCGTACTTGATATTTCGTTAGAATACCAATACAATTAATTGAAGTGGAATGAAAAGAGTTCTTAGAGTTCATATCTTAGATAACTGATCTAACTCAATTTGAGTTTTTTAAACCATAGATTTGAAATAAAAATAACATAATGTTTTATCATAATTGACTGATCAATCTTTTTATCAAATTCATTTCAATGAAGAGCTCATTATATAATTTAAAAGAAATGCTTGGAAATTAAATCTTATTGTGCAATAAAGATAAAAAAATCTCTACATTCGCTAGGTGGAAAGAATATACGAGACTCTAAATTTTAATGTATCTATTTTCTCCTCACAAAGTATTGATTAAAGATTTCAGATTCTATGAATAATACGATTCATAGAATATTAGAATGTAATAAAAATACTACAATATAGTATTTAAGTATTTGCAAATACTAAATGAATTTGCCCGTCATATTTTTGAAATATTTCTTACACATTATTTTTTTCGTATCACTAAGAGCTGTTTTTCAAAATGATACCTTCTAAAATATAATCCTCTAATATCTTCTAAATATCTTTTAATGTGAGCATTGTTAATTTTTTTAACTATGAAAATTAATACGTTAATAGTTAAATTAGTGAAATAAACAAAATTGTAAAATAATTGAATTATTAAAATAATTAAGACAATTGAATAATTAAAATAATAAAATTTAGTTTACTAACTATTGAAATAGAATAAACTAAAAAAAAAAATCAAATTAGTAAGATAATAATTAAGTATTGAAATAGTATCATCTTGGGTGGTTTTTTTTAAAATTCAAAGTATTTTAATTCCAATATTAATTTATTTAAATATATGCTATAAAAATACGAATGTGAAAACACTAAAATTCTGGGGGCAGGAAAGAGTAATTAAAAATTCCACATATTTTTTATTTCATATTTTTTAAGTATGAAACTATATTTTTCATTACAAATAACTGGTATTAAAATTGTAAGGGTTGTATCGGTAAAACGTAAAGAAAGATTCGAGGAAAAATTTTTGAATATATATATATATCTGTAATTCAATGTCGAAGTTTGATAAATTTTAGACTGTTTTGTGTATTTTGAAGCAGGATATTTTCACCCCTAAATCATAACAAGAAAGAAGAATAAAAATGCTACAGAAATAAAAAGTAATTTTAATTAAAAATGATAATTGTATTTCGTGAAAATTAAGAATAATCAAACACAATTTATTTCCTGTTTTGTAAATCTTAATTAACTGAATTATTTCCAAGCAGTGAGTGACCTGTATTTTAAGAAAAATTTATTGATAAACTTTAAACGGGAGAAAACAACCGATTTGACTGTTCATTTCTCTTCGGCACGGAAATCAGAAAAAAATATTGACATATCAAGATCATATCTACTTAAAATCGGAAAAGATTAATAGCTGAACCAATGAAACTAGAAATAATTGAGCAAGCAAAGAGAATATCTTAATGTATTTAAATTAAGATTTGCTGAAAGATAAAAATCTGTCTTAATTTCCAATTATCAGATAAAAGAAATTTTACATATTTTTATACCTCAATCTTAATAGAGGTATTACACCTATTTTTTCAAGTGTATTGCAGAACTTTATCTTATTTTTATAGAAAGGTTTCACTTCAGCGTTTATAGTTTATTAAACCTCATTTGAATGAGGTGTTTATAATTACCATTTTTAATTTTTTTGTCATTAAAAGGATGAATGGATAAAGTTTAACGTATTAAGTATTTCAATGAGGCTTACACACACACACAAAAGTAATTGTTCAGTTTTTCTTTTCTCTTTTATGGAGATTTTTAATACAAATCTTCTAGATTATATTTTTTAAAAAGTGATTTTAATTAACTGACGCAAAATTTTTGTTGTGAATATAAAATAAAGATCTTACATATTTCAGAATACTTGCAATGAGCAACACACATTTATTTTTTGAAAATCTAAGTTTTAATCATTTGATCATGATGATTTTTGTCTCGACTGTGGTTAGGTTAAGTTTATTCAATATACAGTCGGATCCCAATTTAACAAACCCCTATTTAACGAATTTCGTGATTTAACGAATTTTTCTCTTTCCAAGATAAAAATGAAGGCAAAAACCCCGATTTAACGAATTTTTCTCTTTCCAAGATAAAAATGACGACAAACCCCCTATTTAACGAATCACAAACCCCAATTTAACGAATTATTTCAACAGTTGAGTTTTCTTTTCTTTTTTTTTTATTAGCTTGTATTAGAAAAAATTGTTTTTTTTCCCTTCAAATGATATCCTTTCAAATTTCGACGGGAAAGGGTCCAGACCATTATTATACATTACAGGTGCAGTCACGAGTGTAACGTATCGTGTGAATTTTAAATATATATAGGACAGGAAAATTTATTTTTATCTCATCCCATTCCCCAACGCAAGGGAAATTTTAAGGTTTTTGACGATTATTTACATTTCATGATGGACTGCCTATCTGTGCAACTGAATTTCGGGGAATTGTTGATTTGTCGGTCCCAATGAATAGCTATTCTGATGCAGAAATTGATGATGAAATTCTAATCAAAACTGTTAAATTTTTTAATGCCTTACATTGTTTTGAAACTGAAAAAATATACCTCAAAAAACATAATTCTCTTCTCTGCATAAAGTCGAAGAAAGAATTCTTTCGAGTCAGGAATCAAAAACAGATTGCCAAACATCTATTAGTCAGTATTTTAAAATTTCCAATTAACTGTGGTGCATAATATTTCACAAGTAATTAGCAATTAATTAAAAAGTAAGTAATTTCTAGCTATGGATATTTTTTGTGTAGTTGTGTTTATTATAGAATTTCAAAAAGGTAAGTGCAAAAAGTTTGAATTTTGTTTCTCCCGATTTAACAAAATATTCGCTCCCAATGAATTCGTTAAATAGGGATCCGACTGTATTTATGTAACTCCTAATGAATAGTTTTTTTTAAATACTGAACACAAACTGGTTTTAAACTTATACTATTGTGATGAAGTTCTGTGAGTGAAGAGCCAGCAGCAAGCGTCACGGCTCAAATTTATGAGGCTCGTCACCTATAGCCCTTGTATTGTTTTCGCGCGAGTGTGACATCAATAATTAATCAATATATTAATGTGATATAAATTATTGAATCTTTTTGGAAAGTACCATAAAATCCGGCGTATAGCACGCACCGGTGTATAACGCGCATTGGTGTATAACACGCATCGGTGTATAACGCGCATCGGTGTATAACGCGCCTCTATACTTTGAAGCTGCAATTTTTAATTTTTAGGTATTTCGCCGTATAACGCGCATCCCCTTTTTTTACGAAGGAGCCTGAAATATACGTAAGCAATGCTGTTATGTTTTGAAGCTATTTATTCGAGGTATTTTCCTAAGCTTTCTAAAAATAGTATACTTTTAGAACTACAACCTTTTAAGTTCATTCAGAATATCATTTCTTTTAAATAAACAGCATTTCGAAATACGTAGAAGTCTAATTTTTTTATGCTCATTTATTTTTATTTTTATTTTAAAGCTCTCATTTATATACTCGGCGTATAACACGCACCCGTAAATTTCAATCTTGTTTTTGGTGTTAAAAGTGCGCGTTATACGCCGGATTTTACGGTATATCGATTTTTCTTACAATGAATAATAAGAAGCATTTTTAAATGTTAAGAACTTGTCATAACTTGAAAGCAATTGGTATTATGGAATTCTTTTTTTTTTTTACTCTTTCAATTTTTATTCTTGTTTTTGGTTTTATTCATTATCGATCAAAGTGACATTTTTTAAAACAATGGTAAGACAAGGAATACAACTTTTATCAGTAACTTTAAAAATCATCGAAATATCTTAACTTTCCAAGTCTTTCACTTGAATATCGAATGTAGTTTATAATCTTTAAAAATGTTTGCATTCAATATATTACTTATAAATTATAGCTATATTTTTAAATATATTTTATTAATAGTAAAATACACACATACACAAAAGTTTCTCAAATAACTCTAAGATTAATTTAGGAATAAATTATTTTTTGGAGATAATTTTCCTCCAAATTTTTTCTTCGTTCTCAATAATAAATTTAATTCTAGTGTGAAATTCCTTTTTTGTTATAAAAATTGAGAATTAAATATTGAAAATTATTGAAAGAATATTTTAAAGAGTAAACGGGAATTCGTCTATTTAGTCACATTTATACTGTGGAGGAAGTAATGCGGATTATTTATATTAACTTTTAAAAAAAATTCATCTGAATTTTACTCTGATTATACTTATTATATACTCATTCTACTGATTATATGACACAAAGTTAATTTTAGTGTCATTTTTCAAATCTTACTCAACTACGTTCTTAAACAATTTACATTTAAGGGGGTATCTGGGTGTCTTGTTTGTACCTACAAGATAGTAATTTTGGAAGAGAATAAAACTGAACGTGGGGACGAAACTAGTGGGGAAATAATTTCAGTTAAGTGTAACCATTTACGTGGAAACTATCCTAAATTCGCAATAGGAACTACATTTGCTTACAAGAATCCTTTCTGCAAGTAAATAACTACTCATTTAAAAAGCGTGAAAAGTGTTTAGCGCGTTTGACCCGCAACCACCACTTTGATGGTTTGAACGTGAAGGGGGATAATAGGGACTTTCTTAACTCGTGAAAAAAGTCATTTATCGATCGATTACTGGGAGTCCATACTTCATCAGGGGAAGGGGGAGAAACCAGGGCAGCATCATAAATTATAGAGTCCCTATTTTTTTTCTCTCGGGTATTTTCTTGCACATCCCGATGTGGAAAACGGAGATATTTCTGATACGGTAGATTGAATCTGAGGCGGCGATCAGAATTACTTGTGCAAACAAACGAAAGAAAAAAAAACTCAAATGAGACTTTTTTAAAGTATACATTGTATTAAAAAAAATCTTACGTAGCTTATGTTCCGTGTCGGAATTGAAAATGGTACTTGAAAAATATAGTACGTTATGAGATTAAGATTCTATTAATAGCATAATAAATCTCTCTCAGTATAGTACATTTTTTTTTTAAACTTATATTCATCCTGACGATAACAACTAAGTAAATGAGGTTTTATTTTATTCTATAAAATTAAATAGTTTGCAGACAAAACCCGGTTGTTTGCATCAATTAAGGATAGAGTTGCATTTCAAGCCCTTAAAGATTTTTCAAGATGCGTATAATTTATACATATTGTTCGTGTGTAATAAATGTTTTCATTAAAGGCATTTTATTTCTTGTATTTCTAAAAATAATATACTGACAAAACTTAATCATCTCAAACGACCATTAAAATTATGTATAAGCGGATGAAGAATATTTCTTCGAGAAAGATACATTGTTTAAAAACAAGATTTAAAATAATTCCTTCGAATTAAATCTATTTTAGAAAGATATAATAAACTTTCCACTCTTTAATAATGATTCACGCCTTAATGTTTCTTCTTTTAATTTTGTAAAGTTTTGTGTGGATATAATACTTCGTATACAGTAAGGAGCGGATCGGATTTTTTTTTTCAGAATTTTAAAACTTACCAATGCGGAAAAGACGTTCTCTGATATAAAAGTGAAGGAAAAACAAAATTAAAAAAATATTAATTTTTACGTTAAGTGCTGCCATAAGGGGAATGAAGTTCAGGTGATTATTATGGTGAAAAGTCGAAGTAATCTTTGTTAAAGAAAAAAAGGCATTTTAGTACTTTTTAACGTTTATTGCGATGAAAGGACACATACTAAATAGTTACAAGAAAAAACCTCAGGTACATTTAATAGCTTTTTTTGGTATTAAATTTTAAAAAAGACCTACTGTCGAAATTACAGTGCACAATAAAGCGAAAGACGGGGAAAAGTTTGGATCGCGCGCGCGCGGACTAACTTGACGGTGAAGGGAAAGGGAACTGGAGTTACAAAATGTTACACGTTGGACACTTTATACTGGTTATTTATATCATAGAAAAACAATTTTATATTAAGTCTACAATCATCTAGCCAAAATTAAACCTTTTTCAGTTTTTCAAAAATTCAACCCCTTTGTGACAAATATTATATTTTGAAATTATTATATTTTAATTATTTTTCTCCTAACTTCCATGCCATAGAACAGGGGTGGCGAATCTTTATGGATCAAAGTGCCATTTTTTTCTAAAGAAATGCTAAATGAGGTATACAAATGCCGTCAAATAATTTTGACTTGTGATAATTGGGGAAATATAATAAAACTAAATACTCTAACAACACTAAACTCTTTATTTACTACAGAAAAATACATTTTGTATTTTATAGTAATAAATGTTTTAAACGTGTAATTCAAATTATATTAAGTAACATTAGTGGGATTTCTGCTGTGGCAGAGATTAGATGACAAATAAATTATATTAGGATTGGGTAAGATGTTGTTTTTAGCAGAAAGCATGCTGAATTGGAGTCATCTGCCAAATGATTTCTAAGCGAGTTTTTAGTGTTATTCATCTCTGAAAATAATGACTCGTAAGCATAGGTCGATGAAAATATGGTTAAAATAGCATGAGTCTCTGCTACTTCAAACAATTAAACGTATCTAGAATCGAATTTAATGTTTTCAAAATTTCGTTCCTGGTATTTTTACTTATATTGCTTGTTAATCTTTCTGTTTCAATCAATACTAACTTTTTCCTTGCTTCAATACATTTTTGAATCCATATTGTGTGTGAATTAGACTAGAAATCAACACAAGTTACATGTCAAATTCTTCAATTTCCAACGTCGAATTGGGATAAGTTTAGTTTATCAAGTGATGCCACATCAGAGTACGTAATAAACCTGAGCGTTTCTGATAATTCTTTGAACTAAGAAAATCTCACTGAAAATTCCTTGATTGAAGAATCGATTGCAGTTGATCCTTTCGATCGGTGACGTGCCCAAAATATTGTGCAGCGTGCCATCAATGGCACGCGGGCCATTGGTTCGTCATCCCTGCCATAGAACATCTTTTCCGCATAGGTAAGTTCTCTGATTATTAATTTAGTTTTTTTTTACTCCAAGTAACTACTATATATCCACCCTTGTATATAGCCTGCTTTCGTGAGCATAGTTGAATTGTAAATATAAGCGTAATTGTGGCTTAAAAAACTTTAAAAGAACACTTTGTAATTATGAATATGATCCTTATAATATGAGAGTCTTTTATTTTAATGGAGACATTTTAAATGAGAAACACACACACAAGTAATAGAGGAGGCACAAATCGCTAACTACAAATCTACTTTTTCGTAAAGTATTTATATCTGAAGGCCCGGTGGTTGAGTGGTAGCGTATCGCGCTTCTATACCACAGGTCCGGGTTCTATTCCCGGGTTGGGCAAGGTCGACTCAGTGTTTCATCCCTACTGCAGTGGGTCGATAAATGAGTATCAAGCTTGCTTGGGGACAAACACTGGGGTCTTGCTTCAGATTAACCATCTGATCATCTGCTCATGCACCTCAGTGCCCAATGGTCACGTATACTGGGGTGGGCACAGTAGGCTCTGGGCCTCGTGGGCTGTTGCGTCATAGAGTTTGAGTTTATTTAAATATGAGTGGAAACATCACCACCATTGTATAGCTGGAGGAATCCCCTCTATCATTTTCCTGAATTATTTATGAAATGATACATAATTTATTTAATCATTTGTTAGTTTCTACGTCAACAAAATCATCAAAATTAAAAGCGGTTGATTGACTGAAGTGTTAAACATTTGAATAAAAACTTGATGTGACCCTTCTTTATAAATCAGTTTATCTGTGTATTAATACCCTTATAAAAAACCCTTCTAAAGCATCAAAAAAGTTTGCCACTCGATCATTCCGTAAAAGAAAGAGACTAAAAGGGAAATAACCGAAATTAGTCATTGGCAACTCGTAATCAAGACTCGTAAAAATCCATAATCTATAGGCATTTAAGTCTAAATATGACACAGAACATTTGTTCTTTGAACCTTTCGCTTACGAAAAACTCTTGCACAATAAATGGTCGTTGACACACTCATAGAAGACATTAAAGGAAATCACTCTACCTGCAACTCTGATCTTTTTAGCTTCATCTAAAAAAAGTTTATCAATAAAAAACTAGAAGCGATATTTCATCCTTTTTTTCTCTCATTTCCTTCTAAACTTTATCTCTATAATGTCATATTATACAGATTTTTTTTTGAGCGGAAGACACTAATCTGATCAAATCTTTACATGGGGAACTCCTCACTTCACGGATAAACGTCACCTCACACGACCAACATCAAAGTGGGAATGTGTTCATTCAGACAAGTGTTCTTGCTGAGTGACAGTGGTGCGACAACTAGATTAATAAATAAGAAGCTTTCGTAAAAGGTATTATTGGCTTGGACTCAACACAATGAAAAATAATATTTTTATGAATTATTCTATATTAACCTGAAAAAAATGAAAATATCACTGTAGTATGGATGCTTTATTTATTTTCTAATCTTTTCTCAGTTTGTGGGTAATTTTCAGTATATTTAGAGTAATATTAGGAGATAACTGACTACGTTCAGAACCGTGATTTCGAAAAAGCGTATAAATGAACAATTTTTCGATATTTAGTATCAGTCGAACTAGAATAATTGTTTTAAGAATACTATTTAAAGAAAAAATATTTAAATACAGTTTTTTGGCAAAAAAATGAAGAAAGAATGACAAAATTTCAAAACACATTCTCGTTTTATAAAAAAGGCTTCAATAATAATATTTTGCCTATATATAACTAGAGCATCTATACCGGGATTGAAGTAAAATTTTTATGAAAATATAATTTAGAAGTGGAATTATTTATATTTTATTATATCTAAATCGAGAAGTTTCAACAAAAAACACCCCCATTATTATTTCAATAGATCGTAACTCTAAAAATTATGTGAATTTTTCAAAAGTTTTAGTTCAACCCCAGTATAGTCCTAGCTATATCGACAAAGTATCATTATTTTTGAAGCATTTTTTATAAAAGGAGAATGTTTTGAAAATATGTCATTCTTTCTTCATTTTTTACCCAAACGTTGAATTTTAAAAAAATGCTCTTGTGATAATATTCTTCAAACATATATGTGGGTTCAACTTCTTAATATCAAAAAACTATTCATTTATACATTTTTTAAAATGACGATTCGGAACGCAGTTAGTCACGTTAAATGTTATGCTGTTCTTTAAAAACTAAATGAGATTTACGTTCAATATACTTATATTTTTAATATTAGTTACACAGAAATATGTAACTTATCTTCATACATTAATCAGACTCTGAGCATAAGTAATATCTAAATATTTATTAAGATATCTTATATTTTCACATGACTTGATATTGTAAATGATCCATGCATCCATTTTGCCTGCAATGTTGCATTTATTGTAAAACAATGAATTTATTATAAAATAAGAACTTAAAAGCGAATTTTTTTATGTATTTCGAAGGAAGGGATAAATATAAAGAAATTTAAAATAGAAAGGGAAGGAGGGGAAAGTTAAACTGTGAATCAATCATAAAACCAAAACTGTAAAAAATAGTATTATTTGTTTCATGTTACTCAGTTATTGAGAGAAAGTGAACGAATATTTCTCTTTAAAAATAATATTGCCAAGAAGTATGTATGCAACTGATTTAAATATTCTCTGTCACGAATATGTCTATATATGTTAATTGAATTTTAAACACATTCTGAGGGCTTTCGTTTTGTTTTTTTTTCTCTATACTTCATTTCGTCTTTTATTTACCAACCTCTTATTTAAGTCCTTTGTTACCTTCGAACAAACCTTCCACTCTAGAAACGTTCCCACTTTCTTTTCAATTAAATGTTTAATCTCTCTCGTTTAAGTATATATCACTAAATTTGTTAGTTTAGCCTTCATGGGACCTTCTTTATTATCATACACATATGTTTCGAATGTTCCGATTCCTGTTTTATGGGGAATTACAAGTTATGCATAAAACTCATTATTTTAAGAGTTCAACTAATCATTTTCTTCTAGTTTGAAGCATTATGCTTTAAATAAGTATGACTAATTCATGAAAATTTCCTTCATAGCTTCATTAGTATATTTTGTATAATATGTACGAATTGTATGTTATTAAAAATAAAGCGCTGGCAAAAAGGCATCAGATTAACAAAATTTTTAAGAAAAGAAAGCAACAAAAAAGAAGGAAATGGAAATAATTAACACATCATTTAGATTGCAAACGATAGAAGCAATCATATTTTATTGGAACTTCAGTTCTTTTAGAACGTTCCTCATAAATTAATTCTAAGCCACATCTCCAAATGATGGCTTCGTGTGTCACTTCATTATGACCTTGGTTAATTATCTCAAAAATATAAGTATAAGACAATACCAAGTTTATTAATCAAAATAATTTATTAATAATAATAATTAAGCATTTAACATATATAAATGCATTAAGAGACTGCACTAGATGAACAATTGGTTATATGTACTTCTACAATGCTATAAAAATATAAATTACTTAAAAATGTTATTAATTATGATAATTTAACTCTCATTAGGTTAGTACTACAAGAAAATTACTCATAATGGTATTTTCTATGAATAGATTAAGAGTTTTCCACAGGGTGGCCCAGCTAGAAATTGTCTAGTTAATTTATATTTACACTTATATGAAAATAGCTATATAAACAATACTTTGGGAAATAATATGCATTTATTAATATTTTGAAATACAGAAAGTAAATTGCATACAACGTAAGAGATTTCTAGTTGAAATTCAGAAATTTTTTTCTGTAATGATCTTATTAAATTTTGTATAGTTAAAAAATATTGATTGTTATCTGCATAAGGAAATTCTTAAATATATGGATTAAATTCTTATTTGTATGTATATATATATTAATAGTTAGCTATCATTAAAGAATATATAGTAAATATTCATACTTCTATGCCTTATCTACATCTAATTACTTACGTATTCAATTCATAGATGGCATTACAGTAGCTCTTATAAAAATAATATATTTCTTTCTCTCTCTCTCTCTCTCTATATATATATATATATATGCTAATGTTTAAAACTGAGAGAAGTTCACTTTTGGTTCACTAAAAATTCAGACAGGGTTCTATCAAAAACATAGAGGTCTGGTTCCCCCTCTAAAGTGATATCTGCCCAGACTATCAAATCTTCGTTACCATATTGTTCCCTTTCTAAGAAGTTAGAAGGCCTGTAGCGGGTCCCTGGTTTCCTTCAAATGAAGGCCCGTCGGGAATTAGCAATTAGGCTGAATCTGGGCTAATTAAGCAATAGAATAGTTTCCCCCTGAAACCTTCCCGAATGTTGATATTTTCTAAACCGTGCTGAATTTGCTCTTTTGTACATTGAAGTGAGCAGAATGCAAACTGTATGCCTTCATGCAAATAGCAACCTTTACAACTTGAGTTCTTGTGGGCATGAAGCTTTAGAAACAGATGAGAATTTTCTGCCTCGCTATATTTGACAAAGATCGATCTTAATTGCTCGTTGTGTAGATTTTGAATGATTTTTTTCGAGTTTTTATATCCATGGATATCACCTCATTAAACTATCTCCATAATGGGTACATAATATGCCGTACGTTAAATTAAAGTCTCTTGTGATCTTCTCTAGAGACCCATCTTTTTCTTCCATCTTCCATTTTTCAAATGAGTATAGGCTAAATTTAACTCTGAACTAATTTTGTTAATCTAAGTCCTTGCATTGTTTTATCCTCCACCAAGGGTCTAGAAAAGGCATATTCTTCTTTCCACAAAACAGGATTTAGAGTAAGCAGTAGTATTATGGGTGTGATAAGGAATACAGCGTTTCACATTGCCCCTAGAGGGATTTTTAGTCCTGGAAAATGGTTTTCTTGTAGAAAAAAACTATTGGCAGCTACCTTTAACAATGGGGCCCCGAACTGATATTTGCTGAGCTTAAAAGAAAACACTGAGACAAAATCCTGTCTAAGTGAAAATTTAACTGCAACAGCGAATGAGGTAATACTTTATTGTCAACAAAAACAAACAAACAAACAAACAAAAAACTATGCGGAGGAATATCAGTGAGAGAGATTTTCTACGGGAAAAGCCTTGTAGTGTCTAACTGCTGTTGGCGAAAGGGTATGGATGTTGGCGCGGGGGGCGCGGCTTCGGGAGGGTTAATTTTTTTGAAGGGAAAAAGGTTTTCTTGACCCCCGGGGGAGGGGCGGGCAAAGGAAAAGAAGGCAGTCCCCTTTGGGTTTCTTTTTTTTTTGGGAAACGGAGGCATTGGGTTTTTTTGGACCGGAGATAATTAATTCCTTCGGTGAGAAAGACCACGGGTGGGGTGTAGAAAGTAGAAGGGGTTTGTCTCTTGGGACTGTGTTTAAATTGATTGATTTGAGAAACGACGGACATTGTAGTTTGATCGGTATTTGACTGTAGTATTTAATCAAGAGATGATAATTAATCAAGATTACTGTTTGAGTTGATTTAATTATGTTTGTATTGATTGATTTGAGAAGTAAAATTAAGAAAAGAAATAAATATATGACAAGCCTAATTAATTCAAAAGTTTGCATTTCATAACTTAGGAAGCCAAGAGCTCTCTACTTTTACTCTGGGGTAAAAAAATTATCAAAAATCAAAAGTTCTTACATGCGTTTCCTAGTAATTAATTTACTAATACTTTGTATTTCATTACAAATTGGGGATAACCTCATTACATTCAATGGGGATTAGCTTACATCAGTGGTCTTGGAAACTTTTTTGACTCAAGGAACCTTTAGAACAATAAGGTGTTTTCGGGGAATTCCTCCCCCACACTTACGCACACTTCAGAAGAATATATGTTAAAAATAACATTTAAAGTAGATCACAACATGTGTATGTGTGTGTGTGTTATAGGTACTTTATGTAAAGACAACTCAAAAAAGCATTGCATTTATTATTAAAAAATTGAATGCAATATTTTAAATAAATAATTTGCTTAATAATATTAATTCATGATCCAAGTGTCTCCTATCCATGCATTATATTTAGTAACCAGGATACATGCTTGCCTTTTTCTATGCAAACTGTCGAAGTCTAGGTCTACTGAAATTATTTACAGTCGCATTTATTTTTATATTTTTTTGTTGCCACTCACGTTCTGAAAGGCATTAAAATGTTTATAGCTGTGTGAGAAATCTTGTGTATTTTGCATGAATTTTCAAGCTAAAATTTAGAGAAGCTGTTCTTGCTTAAATTTAGATTTTAATGTCAAATCTGTGTTGAGACGGTGGTAATTCGTTTCCGCTTCTTCGTTATAGATGTTTTTTCTTTATAAACCCATTTAGTTTTGAAAAACATTTTACTAACAAGTATAGAATTGTTTCGTGGAATCCGGGATGTAAGGAATAGATAGTCAGTATCTAGTAGATAAAACATATATATGTCTAGATAAAAACGTTTTAATATTATTTTATTACATTATGATAAAAGTTAAGAAAGTATTACGAAATAAATTTATTATGTATAAATAAAATGTTCAGTTTTTATAACTGGAATGAGCTTTAGATACTTGTCATGTTATTAACTTCATAGAGAACGTGAATCCACTTTGAATACACATTTATAATTTTCTTTGAATTTTTTTATTTTGACTCATGGAACCCTGACTATGCCTCGTGGTACCCCAGGGTTCCATGGAACACAGTTTGAAGACCACTACTTTACATTATTCTGAATTTAAAAATCAAGGATACTGTTTTGAATAAATAATTGAAACATAATCTGGCCTAAAATGTCATATGTATTTATTGAATAAACATTTAAATTAACGGTTTCATATCCTTCTAAGAAGTTCTTTATATTCTATACAGTTTCTTTAGCTATATTTTGCCTACGTTTACCTTGTAACTTGTCATTTACGTTAAGGTTTGGCAATTGGTCACTTATTTATACAACTCTTGCTGTGACTTTCAAAAATTTCAAATTTTTTCACATTACCTGTAGAACTTTAAATCTAACCCCTATTCTTAAAATAAAAAAAAATCTGTTTTTTACATGAATACGAATTTATGTGACTTTATTGCATTCATTTGCAGTCCTATAAAAAGAAAACGTTTTTTATGTTAATTTTATAACTTAAGAAAACTTTAAAAAGCAAATATTCCAATAAAGTTACTTTACAGAATATATTACGTAAATTATCGTTTAAATATGTACAGAACTTGAGTCTGCATTTCTTTTATTTCAGAGCTATATTTTGATCATTGTTTCAAGATGTGATTATTTTAAATTTTTCGTTAATTATATTACAAACCTTGTAATTCTTATCTAAGTGTGTCGAAAAATATGATGTCGAGATTTATTAACCAAACTTTTAGACTGACATGTTTTCGTATTATATTTAATTTACAACACTAGAAAATTTCTTAAAAAGTCACAAACTTTAAAAATATGGTTTCTTCAGAGATTTGAAAACTATTTAAAGCTTCCCTCTATTTGTATTTCAAAGCATGGCAAAATTGACAATTTTTGTCTCTATTTTTAACTTAGTTTTGAGTGATTTGTTGTTATATACCAGAATTGGTCTGAATTAATGTCTCTGTAGAATCGCATGAATGCCCACGGTAGGCTAGTGGTTAGGGTCACGAACTTGTGGTCACAAGTCGCGGTTTTGAGCCCTGGTGACGTGGCCACGGTAGCCTAGTGGTCAAGGTATCCGATTGTGGTTGGCACACATGTCACGAGTTCGAGCTCAATACCACTAAAGACCCTTCATGTAGGGGAGCGATGCCCCTTAAATCTTTCGAGAGCTCAACCGTCCTCTCGTTGGTATAGTGTGATAGTTAGGAGCGGGATGCCAGCTCAGGTGTCGTCCTCGTCATTTGACCATGGTTCAATATTACGAAGTCCGTCGCCAAAAGCCCTAGTGTAGCTGAAGAGTGTGACGTTAATATTCACTCACTCAGGTCCTGGTGACACTGAAGACTCACCGGGTAGAGGGGCTGATTCACGTTATATATGTCGAGGCTATAAAACTCCTCTCGTTAGCGTGGTGCGGTAGTTTGGAGAGGGTACCAACTCAGGTGTCATCCTTGTCGATTGGCCGAGGTTTAAAATAACGGGATACGCCACCAATTGTCCTGTTATTGCTTTATAATGTGTGTGTGTGCAATGTGTTACTAAAAACTCCGACAGTTCTAGTTTATATTTCACTCTCAAAATTTTCACGTGATGGCCAGGTGATTTTTTTTCCTTTTAGATTTCCCAGCAGTGCAGAGAAGAAAAAAAACCTAAAAGCCTAAAGGGCCAATTTTCTGTGGGGGTTTGGGGAAGGGAAGGGGGTGGGGCCTCTGACCATCCCCCGGATGTTCTTCCTTTTAAAATTTGGGGGGAAGCCGAGCCAAATCCGTCCCCGCAGGGTTTCCAAAGCTCGATAACGACTTAGCCTTATGCCAAGATGAATTTCGTAGACCTCGATCAGACACCATCAGATAAATGGCATTAGAAACAACAACAACGGTCAATGTGATTTATAGGTTATTATTAAAAATCGCTGGTTATTATTAATAACAACCCATTAAGCTGGTTGAAGTGAATATTTTATCAGAATTTATTACATTTACCACACAATGAAGTTTGGTCAATGCAATAATTTTCACTGCTTTTAGCTTGAGATTTCCAATACGCGTGGATATTATTAATTTTCTGTGCAAATTAGCTAAATGTTGTCAGTTGCTTGTTTACGTTGGATGTAGATGTCTCTATTGCACTTTGAGTGTTTTGTTCATTTGTTGTACGAATACCTTGCTCTTGACGGTTTTAACTCTTTTTATGTAGTTGCCAGTTTGATGTAAGTTTCTTTGTCATTTTTCAGCGTGTGCGCAAATTTTACAGTAATTTAAGCACAATAAAAGCTAATAACTCATGAAGTCACGTTTTAACGATCATTTGGACATGCTCAAATTGAACAAACGGAAAAACATATATATATCAGTTATTTACAAGACACAACTGTTTTTACCGAAACAGTTTTAACTTTTGTTCGAGTGAATGAATAAAGAAAAAAACTTGGTATTTTTATATAAAACTAACAAGATAGCTTACAAAATAAAATCGTAGTTTTTTAAAAAAAATTTGACCTAACTATTATTTTAAGTTTGTCGGATACTTTAACTCTGCCAATGTTTATAACCCACAGATTTATTATCAGAGCACGTAGATCTAAAAAAATTACGCTGGAGTTGAAGTTTCAATAAATTATGTTTAATTATTCTCAAACTGACCGAACTCCATTGATAACTATTAATAATAACCGGTTAATTAATGTGCGTTATTTATCACATTTACCAAAAAACGTGGTTCTTATTAATAATAACCGGCGATTACTAATAATAGCAAAATTCATTTCATTAACTGAACCCTGTAAACCACACATTACAAGAGTCTCCCTATTTAATTGATTTACCCACTAAAAATACGCTGCATTGACTCATTTTTTTCATTTTTGCACAAGATTTATTTACACTCATTTGGTGCAACAACCAGTAAATCTGACTGCATCGATAACTCTTATTTTATCCTCAATATTTCTATAATATGTGTTAAATGGAAGGGAAAAACGTCACTAACAACTTAATAACCTATTATTTAAGCACTTAACAGTTTTTTAACATTTCTAAAATATAGTATTCCGCAGTATTAAATAGAAAAAAAAGTACTCAACTCGCCTTACAAGTAACTTAGCGAAAAAAAATCACGAAACAAAGTTCTCTAAGGTTGGTAAGAGATTTTTGAGGTGAGACGGCGGGCGTACGTGGTCACGCCTACATCTAAGAAAATCGTGTTTCAAAACTTTTCACACAGTTATAAGTGAAGACAAACGCCTTAATTAGCACGGCTCTTTATGTAGTTATTAATGGCAGGGCGATGGAGACCATTAATATTTTGAGAACGGGTGTCTGTTTCAATGTCGCCTTTCATTATCCGCAATGAATTCACTGAGAGAACTACGATATGGTAAAATAGTAGGGATCAAGAAGGTGCGGAAAACCTCAAAGCCGGTTAGATCTGATCAAGATAAGATTTGGGAGGTATTCTAAATGCATGACAGAGGGGGGCGGCTTAATGTTCTGGAATCGTGCACCATCCGACCTGAGATCTTTCGCACCTACTACTGGAGTCCGTGCTTCATCAAGTCTTACTCGGTAGTTGAGATTTTATTGTTCTGGGGTCTTGCCTACGGACCACTTTTGCGTTAAGACTCACTTCGAGAGTAATGTTAAAGAATAGGAAACTAAAATCGAAACACTTCTTTTGATAGAAAAGAGTTCCAGCATTAATATTATATTCTGACTTTTCGCTATCCTAGTGATAACAGCATGGGTTTTATTAGATTATTTACATTTATATATATACAGAAGGTCGTTCACACTTTATGGAAACGATTTTGATAGTTAATTTTTATGAATAAACTTCGTATTTTTTGTGTAAATTTGCTTAAATCTGATAGCCATAATTTTTGGCAATAGCTCTAGCTCGAAATTTTCATGAAAGCAAACTTTTTCGTAGTACTGTCATAAAATTTTACTCCTTTATTCTTGAACCGTTTTCCAAAGTTCGTTCAGTGTTCTTGGATGCCTTTTTCCTAAGGCTCGTTTTAATAAGCCGAGAAAATACAAAATTCCATTACAGAAGTGTAGGTGATTTTACACGTATTTTTTTTCGTCAATGGTCTAGACATCAATCCTATTTCTGATGCTATTTTTGCTAAATAAGCGGCAGATGACTTAGATGTGTGATATCAGAGGCTTTGTTCATATGAAGCTCAACTTAATCAATGTCTTTTCTATATAAAGGTGGAATTTCTTCCTCGAAAATCGGTTCTAAAATATTCTGCTGATAGTAGAGTGAATTAATTTTGGCTTTACTTGAGACTTCTTTTACTTTTAATTTGCCGTTAGAACAAGATCCTGCAACTATTATGAATCCCTTTGGAAAATTTTCTGTATACTGATGAAGCCATTTTTTAAGGTCATTCTCGTCATTTGAGCAATAGAAAATTACCTTCTTTTATTACAGTCACTTAAATATACATATGCCTCATCGAGTGTTACCATAAATTTCCATTTTTGATAGATGTTTCTTACATAATTTTTTACAATATGATTTCATTTCAGCAAAATGTTTTAAAAAAAGAGACGAACTTTAATTTGAAACATCTGTTTTAACTTTAAATCCTTATGAATGATTTTAATTACAGTTCCGAAAGACATTCCTAGTTTCGATGCAATGAATCTTTCAGTGGGTAGATTTTTTTTAAGATCAAAGACTTCACTTTCTTGATAGTTGCCTGCGTTTGAACAGTCTTTAGGATGAATTTTCGTGGTCATGTTTTCATTTTTATTAATGCTAGATGCTTTTTCAATTGCAAAGGTAATATATTGTAAATAACTTTCTTTGAAAGGCAATAACCGAGATTTTTACACCGCTTTTTAATTTGCTGATATGAATATTTCTCCTTGGAAAACGTAATTACGTAACCTTAGAGCCATGTATAACTTTTAGGAGCCATTTCTAAAATGAATCTTTTATTTTACATTCCAATCAAAACAAAACCTTAACAGACGATTATTCTGAAGTTGCCGCGCGCGAAGTTTTATCTCAAAATGCAAACGAGAAAATGAATTACAGAATCGTTTCCATCGTGTGATCGACACTTCTGTACTATCCGTTACCCGCCTACTTCGCTGGGTATTTCAGGATGTTATACGAATATATACTTTTATATATATATAAATTATTAATATCTTAGCATTAAGAATTTGATTGATTAGCATAAGATTCTTGATTTAAAAAGAGCATAACTTTTTTTTATAAGTAATAGTTTTTTTAAAATTAAAGATGAATTACCTTCTACGCTTGTGAAGCCTCCTCCCGTGGGGACTCAAGTTCTACACTATTTACACAACCTGTTTCTGTAGGGAAGGTGGCCGCGGTAGCCGAGTGGTATAGGATCGTGGCTTACCTTGTCACGAGTTCGAGTCCAGTACCACTGAAGACCCGCCGTGTAGGGCAGTGATGCATGTTAAATCTGTCGAGAGCTGAAACGTCCTCCCGTTGGTTTGGTGTGGTAGTTAGGAGAGGGGGGTGCCAGCTCAGGTGTCGTCCACGTCACTTGACCATGCTTCAAAATTACGTGGTCCGTCGCCAAAAGCCCTCGTGTAGCTGAACAGTGCGACGTTAATATTCAATCAATCAATCAATTCTGTGGGGAAGAATGAAGAACCACTCAAATCATTCATACAAAAATCCGTTTATTAAGATCTTAGTTTAAACACAATACACAACAATAATAATTTAAGGAGGATGATCCAGAATGAGAAGACGCGACAACGTATTACCTAATAATCGCGTAATTGACCACTGAATCTAACTTTATAGATTAATTCCTATCTCACTAATATACGCACTTTCCTTATAACCTATATAAATTCGCTTACCACTATATCCTAGGTAAACAGCTACGGTCCTTATCACTTCTGTTGTGGCTTTAATCCGACTATGTACCTTTTGGTCTCGGACCCACTTTTGGTTCGTCTGTACCAGCACGACTAGGCTGATTCCTCCCCCGGACTTAGGATTCTTCTAAACTTTATCTCAAATTACTTTACAGCTACCTCTCTACTTAACGACTTCACTTCCCCCTTCTTGTCCATTAGACATAGACATCGACCTAATGCTAACTTCCAATATATATATATGATTTCTAATTTACATAACCACGTTTTTCTTCTTGAGTTGGTTGGAAAGAATTGACATTCTGGCCCCCAAAGAACCCAAGAGGACAATTAGATGAAATCGTGATGAAAGCCCCACACACGCTCTCCTCCTCAAGTGGATTTCCACAAAACACAGTTTTAATGGGTCTCTACTATATAAAATAAACATGCTTGCCAAATTTAATATATATTCAATATTATTGTTCAAAAACGGAATTTTTGTTCTAAATAAGTTCCAATAACCACCTTTGACAGTCAGTTTCTGTAAGAACCGTTCTTAGCGAATTCAAATTCAACAAAAGAAACTTTTATACCAAATTTCATTACTGAAGGTCTAGTAGTACGAGAAAACTGGAATTTGCTTTCATCAATACGCTGAAAAAGATCCCCGCTCCCCATAGAATTCGATTATTGTAAAATCCTTTCTTAGTGGATTTCCATTCAACAAAAGTAACATGCATATCAAATTTAATTACGGTATAAGTAGTATTTCGATAACAGAATTTTTTTTTATATAAATACGTCCCAGCAACACCCCACTCCCCCCCCATAGGAGTCAATTTCCGTAAAATCCATTCTCAGCGGATCTATAATTAACAAAAGAAGCATACCTATAAAATTTCAAGTCTGTAGGTGTAACAGTTCAAAAACGGGAATATTTATCTATAACGCCCCTTAAGCTCTCGCAAAGCACTCGAGAGGCGATTTTCGCAAACCCTCTTTCGTAGCGAATCTCTACTCCATAAAAAGAACGGGCCTACCAAATTTCAATTCTGTTGATATAATTAAAAAAAGGTAACATTTATTTGCAACGTCCCTTAAGCCCTCGGAACGCCCTTTAGGTTTCGATTTCCATAAAATTTTCGGGATCTGTACTCCATGACGGGAACATGCCTACCAAATTTAACCTGTTGATAAAATTTAAAAAAAGGTAACATTTATTTGCAACGTCCCTTAAGCCCTCGGAACGCCCTTTAGGTTTCGATTTCCATAAAATTCTTCTTAGCGGATCTGTACTCCATGACAGGAACATGCCTACCAAATTTCAAGTTTGTAGGTCTAATAGTTCCGGAGATATGTTGATGAGTGAGTTGCTTTTCACCTTTATACACTGGTGTGCAAAACTTAAGCAACAGGTGGGTTTATTGCCATAACTTCACGAAAAATCATCTGAGAGACATGAAATTCTGAAATGAGGGAGAGTATTATGTACGTAAAGGATGACGAAAGCATGGGCCCTGAAAAGGAATACAACGCATATGGTATGGAATCAAACAAAAACAAGCTTTATTGAACGCATAGTATCATGACTCATGATTGTCTACCCAACAGGAAGAACAACAAGCAGATGTTCCTTAATATGGTATATGCCCTCCCCTTACTACATTGGTTGTTTTGCACCGTCTCCACATACTCAGAACCAGCTGGTGCAACATTTCTTGAGGTAGGGTGCCCATTCCTCAATCAACATCTGTTTGAGTTTTTGGGTTGTTCCCCGGGATGATGTAAGCGTGTGGCAATACGTCTCCCCAAAGTATCCCACACATGTTCGATGGGATGTAAATCTGGGGAGCACACTGGCCAATCCATTCGAGTGATATCTTCACTTTCCAGCAGCTCCTCAACAGCAAGAGTGCGATGTGACCGTGCATTGTCATCCAAAAAAATGAATTTCCGGGCCAATGGCACCTCGAAAAAGATGCACATGGGGAAGAAGTACCTCCTCACAATAGCGATCCCGGTTACAGACCTTCTGTCGAAAATGTGAAGCTCAGTTCCGCCGTTCAGCATAATACCAGCCCAAACAAGAACTCCCGGACCACCGTAACGATGTCTTTCCTTGATGTTACTGGGATAAAACCGGGTCCCGATTCTCTCCAAAACAAAACGCGTTGAGAATCGCTTCTGGTACTGAACCGACTCTCATCCGTAAAGAGGACACGACTCCATTGTTCAGTTATCCAGTTTTGTGTCCCCTGGCCCACTGTAAATGGTGGCTTCAGTGGCCATCTTTTTAATGGGAGGCACGTTCAGGACGGCGGGCGAACAGGCTCCCTTTGTGAAGGCGTCCGGCCACAGTAAACCGCCACACTTGTCGACCTGTTGCTGCAGAGTTTCGGGAAAAATGGCGCTTGCGACTTCTGTCGATCTTTTCGCCTGCAGGATGATATATCGGTCATCCCCTGCAGTTGTCGTCCTCGGGCGGCCACACCAACCTTTCTAACAGCTGTACCCTTGGGTTCGGAACGCTTTCCCAACGCGCGAAACGACACTTTGTTGATTCCGAACCTGCAGCTACACTGGTGACAGTACGCCCCTCCTCCAGCTTTCGATCATTCTTCCACGTGTGAAGTCGTCCAGGTGATTTCTTCTAGCCATATTTCACGAACTGACTCACTGGCACTTGCAGAGAATATGGTGAATTGTGTCTCCGTCCTTCATTTCATTCTACTGTTGAGCAGGGGTGCCGACATCACGCGTTTTGCGTACGCTCACATCGCTTCTGACGTTTTGTTCCCATATTTGCATACGCATGACGTTTCTACTGACTTACGTGTTCACTGTACTGATCTCCAGACCTCCTTTTCTGCAATTTCATGGCTACTCTAAATTTTACATTGTTGCTTGTTTTGCAACCCAGTGTATATACACACTGGTGTTCAAGATAAGAAATTTTTTTAGATTTTTTTATTCTAGAACTCGGGACTTTTAATGAAATTTCTGCAGCAATTTCCCTCGTTCAGAAACTTTGTTTTGAGGCCTTGGATGGAGGGTTTGCAGTTACAATTCCCTTTCCCCTAGAACGTCCCAGACATGCTTATACGGATGGGGTCTGTTGATCTTGGTCAATCCCCTCGGGGATCCCCCAATTTGAAATTCTTCCTCAGATGGGGTTTTGCCCCGCGTTGTTATCCATTAAAATAAAATGATGGAGAACTGTACCCCTTTAAAAAACAAAATGGGGTGAAGACCTCATTCTATCCCCCAAGTCCGTGCCTCTTGCAAAAAATAAGGGGGGGTAAAAAAACTTGCCCGCCATCAAACTTCCATTTTGTAATGGTGATTTTCGGGCACTGGGGGGAGGTAATGGTCCCCGTTCCCTCCATATTATATTCTTCCCCTACTTTTATATGGAAGAACCCGTGACCCGATTCTGCCCTCAATACCGGGGTCGACCTTTAAATCGAAAGGGTTTTATGATTTGGGCGGCAATAACCCCAACACAAAAAACCCTATGTCTTTGCAAGAAGCACTCCCCCTTGTTAGAATGGTCTTGGAGCCCATCTTCGCCTTTGGTACAGTTGGCCCCGATTTTAAAGGATCCAAAAAGGGGAAAACTGCTCTATCAATAATTTTCAAGGGATATCCCCAATATATTGGCCACTTCGATCCGAACCCCCATAGAGGTTAACACGCACCCACCAGTACATAACGGCCCACCGACTCCTTTTAAAAATTTTTTTTAAAATAAAAATTTTTTAAAAATTTTTTTTATTTTTAAATTAATTTGAAAATTTATATATATATTATATAAATCATTTCCCGTTACCTGTTCTTGTTTTAAAATAAATCCTTTTTAATAATAGAAATGTCCTTTAGATTAAAATAGATTTATATTTTATCAATTGCTTACTTTTGATTTTACTATAGTAAATTACTTTTTTAATAAATTTCGAATTGTGTGTGCATTATGTATATCCTTTAAATATGGATGGTACATGATTCTCTGTGTGTGCGACTTTTGTTTCTCCTCCTCCTTTTCTGTTTGGAGTGCCCTAAAAGCAAGAGCCAGTCAGAATGTTTTTTAAAGCTTAAAAAAATATTCAGGACGGTAAAGATAAGGGCAATGTATACTTAATCGCTTACGAATAACAGCACTATCAAATTTCACCAATGAGTAACGAAAGATCAATTCAATAGGAACACACACCATAATTTACAGGAAAATGGCAACTGTAATATTTTAAACATTATTTGATCATTGCATTATTATATTATATAAGCATTATTATATTATATCTATGTCTGTATACATGAAAAAATAATGAAAACAATAATAATAATTCATTCTGTTTTAAATTTTCACTCCAATAAATGTTTTTTTTTTGTTTCCAAATCTGATATAAAGGTACATATTTTTATGTGCGGCCCGCGAGATTATATATAATTTTTCCGAAGTGGCTCGCAAGGTCATTTGGGTTGGAGACCCCTGGTATAGAGCATGTCTATACCAGGGGTGTCATATCCAAGAACCATCCAAGGTCTCAAAAGAGAGTTGCTGAAAGAGTGGGATTAATTGCCACAGGAACTCATAAATTCCCTTATTTCCGGTATAAAATCATGGTCTGAATCCTGTTTATCTGAAAACCATTACCCCTATTAACCAATTTTTTTTTATTATATTCTGCAATGGGGCTGTTTCATACCTTCCATCTTCGAAGAGTTACGCATGATCATGCTTGTGTATTTTAACTATTTAATTATTATTTTTTTACATTATATCAGCCCTATATACATACCAAATTTCATTAAAATCTATTCAGTAGTGCTAGAGATAATCGACAACATCTAAAAACTCTCTTAATTTTGAACACCAGTGTAGATAACCGATTAGAATAATTTTTTCTGGCATAAAATCTTTTCCATAATTCATCTCCTGTACCATAATTACTATAAGAGCTTTCACTTTATATGTTCACGTGAAAAATTACTTATTTATGTAGTTTTCTAATTTTTAAAAAACTGTGTTACAAACGCAGGTAACTAAATCTCTAGGTTGAAAATTTTTATGAAAATTGAGACCGTTTTCTATCGAAAAATGCTTTCCGAGTTTAGTTCAGACTCTTTTTTTACGTTGGTGAAGATAGTTTTAATATGGAGAAACGTTTAAAAAACACGAAATGATTTTCAGTTATGTATGCGCTTGGATTTCAGTTAGAGTTAAAACATTTGTAATGGATGGGCTCTCCCATTCATCAGTGTACGAGAGTAATAAGGAAGTCAAAACAAATATAATTTATTACCAAGTCTCAATAACCTAACAAATTTCAACAACCCAGGTTAGGAAACGCACCTTTAATTAAGTATGGGAGCAAAAGCGAGGCAGACGAGATAATTAATGTTTAATTATAAATTGAATCACTTACTCTTGGAACGTCTTGGCAATACACGTTCCAAGTAATCGAAATTCCGTTCAAAGTTTATCTACTTCAAGCTGATACTATTCGAATTTAAATATCTAATTCACCAAATTGTCAAACATCAATTTTAAATATTAAGCAAATAATATACGAGTCACCCCGACTTTTTTTATTTTTACGTTATCAAAACACTATCATCTGCTCCAACCTTTTTAAAAAAACCCAAAAGTTGATGCTTAAATATAAGCCTTGATTTACATAAGTCTTTCGGGAGAAAGTTTTAGATAGTTTTAGATAGTTTTTTTTCATTAAATCTGTCGAGTATCTAAGTCCTTTCATTGTCATGGGATGGAAATTAGAAGGGGTCGTTCTCGTCCCTTAATCGTGATTCAAAAATACGAGGTCTGTTACCATTAGCCCTCGTGGTGGGTGCAAATTGAAAATCAAATCAATTTGAAAAATGTAGATCAAAGAATCAATTTATATGTATAAGTTTTTATTACATTGTATCATTTTATTTAGCATATTTTTGTTTTTAATTTCTAATACGAGGGTTGGGGCAAAAGTCATAGAAACTATTATTTTTCTCGAAGATACAAGTTCGTTTGGAAAATGTGACATATACAGATGAAAGTTCAAGGTGTTAACCAATTTTGGAAAAGGATAGCACTGAAATATGTAACACAATTTTTTACGATGTTTTTTATATATACAGGGGGAATATGACCTTCATGGTGCAAAAATAAACACAGTACAATAAAAATGCATGACAAACCGGGCCCAGCCCAATGTAAAACCATATAAGAAAAAATGATTTGAGGACGTGCCAAGTCGGGCCAAAAAGACCGGTCGTCCCAACGCGCTCATCACGTTAAAACGCTTTTCTGAAACTTTCCTATCCACCGGCTACGTACGGTATGGTAGGGGGATTACCCCAATGCTTCCACTAATTCCTGTGACATTCCATCGCATTTCTCTCTGGGGAACCTATTTTGATGTAAAGGCGCTCCCCGGGTTACTTCCATCTTCAGGACTCACCAACGAATTTCAAGCCCCCCTGACACACCCGTTTTTTTGAGCCCCGATGCGCATACACTATGCTTGCAGAACCACACGACACATATACGTTTGGGTCCCCACGCATATCTACAAAAAAAAATTTCCATGACATGCCCCAACCTCGAATTTTAGATTTTTTTGAAAATATTTCTCAAGTAGCAAAAATTAAGAAGTACTTTTTTTTGTCTGCCGACCAGTTCTATAAAAATGAGAGCCGCCCATCCGTTATAGTGGTCAGTGACGCTGAATACGATGCCGTAGGGCAGGGGTGGGCAGACTTTTCCAGGATGCGGGCTACTTCGAATTTTTTTTGCGTTGCGGGGCCACCCAATGTCAGTCGCGCATGGTCCGGGCCCCCCCCACAACCCGATTTTTTTTTTTTTTTTTTTTCCGGTTTTTAAACCCATTTTACAGTACGTAAAACTTGATTATTTGTTATTAATAATTTTTTTATTATTTAATGCTGAGTATTTATTCAGTAATTTATTTTTTTACTGTTTTTTGCTCAAACAATCTACAAAATTAAAAAAGTATGGTTGGGAGTATATTGTGGTATGATACGAGAATAAAAAACTTTCAACCCTCGACCACACCCTCCCCCTCAACTTGAAAAATTCTTGTGTGCACCAATGTCCTGTGTCGTAGGTGTGGTGAGGTAGGAAAAAGTCAATAATATTTATTATAAATTAATAATAAATATGGAATATGTACTTATTTTTACTTACAGAACTAAAATGAAATACAGAACTAAAACCAAACACTTTTAAAACTGCATTTAAAGCAAAACATAAAATACGAATATAATAATAACAGCCATAAATATAATAATATCAAATGATGCATTTATTACCAAACAATTCAAAATACATAAAAAATAAAACACTTTTATCTAAAGTTAGTTTTTGTTGTTATAGTCACACAGTAGAAGACTTATAGTCTGCATACTTCAATCAATCTTGAATATTTCCGTACATAATTACTAGCTGCTAAAATCTTCAGGCGGTCACCCCAAAATGCCTTAGCGGTCCACCGGTCGATCGCGATCGACGCAATGCTTACCCGGTCGTAGGACCTGGGTTCGAATCCTGGAGAAGGCATGAATGTTTGTAAATGTATAGTGCCTTCGCGGCAGGGGGGTACTCTAAATAGCCGTCGAGCTGCAAGTCCTCTCGTGAGGTTGGTTGAAGGGGTAGGGAGGTGGGAGGCCCTTGACCACTCCAGGGTGTTCACCCTCAACATTGAGGTGGAATCGAGCAAAATCGTTCTGTCACCTGCATGGTGCTCAAAGCTAAGGCTAACGACAGGCGTAAAATTCCAGCCCTTAGCAGCGATAAATTTCGTGGACCTTGATCTGATGTTGCTGTCGATCAGTGGCATAAGTAACAACAACATGAAAATGAGATTGTTCAAAGTCTTCCGATTTGTAGAATGATCATTGTTTTTACCAACATTGTATTCTGTAACAAAGGGAATACTTGCGATAGACATAGTAATTATGAATTATGATCAAGTGACGTGGATGACACCTGACTTAGCATCACATTCTCCACACACACACACTTGCTTTTTAATCTTATTACAGTGAGATTCAGCTTTAAACAACTCTACTATGACAAAATCCTAAATCTTATACCGTGAATGATGCTGTGTTAGCATATTAAAATTCGTAAATTTTAATACGGCAAAAAATTATTATAAGCCTTATTTTTTTACTGAAAATAATTATTTACTGGGTATAAATAAATCTTAGATATCGAGCAGTCAAATTTTGGTTGATGTTGAAAGTAAAATTTTAAGGATTGTATATTTTAGATGTACTTCACTGGAATGTGTTAAATGGTGTATCTAATTAAAAATAGCTTACGATTTTTATTAGGTCATGCTCCCAACTACTTCGGACGATGGATTGGTATCAATTCAAAATTCATACAGAAAAATTAAATGATGTCAAATTACTTAAATGATATGGAATTTGAAGCTGTTCCGCTCTTGGCGAGTATGATATAATCGGCAGATTCGCTATAGTCGTGTTCCTTTGTGGGTGAGATACACCAATTAATGGAGCTGTTTATCATCACAGAGGAAGCGTGTTGTAGCACATATGTCAGGCAACCACCAACAAGGACAGTTCTGCCGACATGCGAGTTGACGAGCAGTTACATGATTGGACTCAGAGCTGCAGGTTGGTCCGTCCATTGTATTGAAGTGGACAACCACCTACGCGCGTGACGAAGATGGCTGGAAGAAAAGAATACAGTAATACCCCGAACTTACGCGATAGGTGAGACTGAGAAAGAATCGCGTAAGTTGAATGTGCGCTATAGTCGGGGTATGATTTCACATATAAATGCAAGTAAATTGTTTTTATTTGGTTGTCGGAGACGAACGAAAATAATAATTCAGAAAAAAATGTTTAAGGTAACACAAATACAAAATCGCAAAAAGAAGTTATTTTGATGTAGAAGGGGTTCCTTAAAATCTAACAAAGTTGTCTGACGGCTCAAAGATTTTTTTCTCCGGTAAAATTTCCTCGTACCATGCTAATACTTTTTTAAAGAAAATTCTTCTGTTGAAAAAACACTCTCTTCGTTGGAGTCCATATTTTCTAAAATTAGTAATCCTTATTTTCAATTAAACTGAGGCTTTCTGTCAAACTGTCATTTGAGCTTTTGATTGAACTGGGTCTACAGACTCGAGTTCTTCAATGTCTTACTCTTGCTCATTCATTTCTATGAGCTCATCAATTGTCAGCTCCTGATAATGGGAACCCAGCAGTTCTTGTGAACAACATCACTGTCCTCTTCTAAATTTATTTGCCTCACAAGATCGACAACTCTACTTCAATTACATTACCAATTTCTATTTTTTCAAACAAAAGACGAGTTGACGAGAATTGAAAATCCCGAACTCCGGGTTTGCATAAGTTCGGCGTAGCGTAAATCGAGATATTACTGTACACTACTTTCAAGGGGTACCAGTACAACTAGAAAAACGTTAGCGCTCGTGGAACGGCGCATCCTCTGCCATGTTTCGAAGGTCTTGTAGTTTATTTCCGTGGAGTAGAGGAAAAGTGATCGCAAGTGAAAGTAGTTTCAGAAGCCATAATTTACATCTTGGGGCCCATAATTTTGTTGTTTTTTTATTATACTGAATGTCTTGTTATTATGCTATTTAAATGGATTTTTTATTCTAAGTGTATCAAATACTATTAACCTTAACTTAAGATTCCGTGGTAGTTGTGTACTGATAACAGAAATAAAATCAAATTTAATAAAAATATGTATATCACACACATATATATATATGTCTGTGTGTGTGTATATATGTACCGTAAAATCCGGCGTATAGCACGCACCTATACTTTCAAGCTGTATTTTTTAATTTTAAGATATATTCGCCGCATTACGCGCACCCCCTCTTTTACGAAGAATCCTAGCAATATTCTTACTTTTTGAAGTAATTTATTAGAGGTATTATCCTTAGATTTTTTGAAGAATAGTATACTTCTATACACAAATACAACCCTTTGAGTTAATAAAGAATGTCATTTATTTTAAATAAACCGTATTTCAATATAAGTAGAAGCCTAATTTTTTTTATGCTCATCTTTTTTTAAAATTTTTAAAACTATCGTTTTTATACCCGGCGTATAACGCGCACCCTTAAAATTCGAACTTACTTTTTGTGTTAAACATGCGCGTTATACGCCGGATTTTACGGTATATATATATATAAAATTTCTAAAATTAAAATAATATGTAAATTAAAATAAAATACTTAGTGAAAAAAATGTATAACTAACTAGGCCAAAGAAGAAAGAAATTGGATTTCATGAATCATAGCAATTGAAGATACAAAAAGAGTCTTTGGACTAAAATAGAGACCTATTATGATTTCGAAAGCTATCTCTGAATTAGGCCAGCGATTTAGGGTTAATCTGATTTATGGTACCACCTTCCCGTTCAGCAGAAATTTTCCACATAATAGAGAAAAACAGAGCCATGTTTTGAAAAGTTAAGCTTATTTCTAACACACGTGGTTGATAAACCAGACAGTAAAATAAAATGAAATTATGAAGAGAGAACAATAAGGTTTCTTTCATAGAGAAGAATATTAAGAAAAAAATCTATAGAAAAAGTTAGGAAAAAACTTACATGTAAAAATGCAAACCACAAAGAAATAGGAAGACGAAGCATCTTATGCAAAAATCGCGCGCTAAATGACGTGTTAAAATAAAAGTGTTAACTCTTAGAAGCAAAAAAAAGTGGTGCCACCTAGATAGTTATTTTGCAATTAAACTAAGCACACACACACACATACGATATTTTAAAGAATTAAATAATCTGAATTGAAAAAGAGTTAATATAACAAAGGAATATATTTAAAAATGAATTTACTTGGATAGTTGTATTTCAAGCAATTATTGCACTTTTTTATAATTACCTTGTTATGATACACTATCAGTAATCATTGTTTCTTGTTATAAAATTTAAAATAATATTTCTATATATTGATGGGTGTAGGTTACTACACCAGAATAGCATTTTTATAATGTTAAAATCAAAAGACTCTTTTTATCAAAAATATTACTTGTTAGCAAATTATTCTTAGCGTTTAATTGAAGGTCCAAAAAGTTAGCAGACTCATTATTGTAATTAGTTTTTAATAATTTCACACAAATATTGGGAATAATAATTAAAGCTATGAACAAAATCTACTATATTACTAAACATAATTAGGTCATCTATGTATCTAAAAAAGCAACAAGATTCGTAATTAATTCTATCATTTTCATAAAAGTGCAAATAAATATTGTCTAAACAATTACTAGCAGGACCACCTTGTGGTAGTTCTTTAACTTGCTTATAATAAGAGTTATTATGGAAAATATGTTTCATTTAATGCTAGTTGAATAAGAGAAAGTATATTTATCATATTTTATTATCTTATTCAAAGAAAATTTGTTATAGGCTATTTTAAGAATCATAAACATGTCTCCTGTATCTATGGAAATCTTCAAAATCACATAGGTATAAATTGAAATAAATTTTTTTACCTCTCATATACTTAATTATGTCCATACTATTCTTAACAATAATAAAATTATCAATTTTGTCTAATGTGAATTGAATAAAATTTTGTAGTTTCTTGCCCGGATGTGTAATATAAGTTTTAAAACCATTCGAAGAGAACCATTATATATGAGGGAATTTAATATTCGAAATACGTAAATCTAGTTTCTTATAAAAAGCAGAGATTCGAAATTTCTCTATTGCTTGAATTAGATTTTTTAAAAGGTAATAATATATATATATATATATATATATATATATATATAATTATTCTGATTATTATTAAATTATGTAAAATAAAATCGCCAAAGAAACTATGCAATCTAATAATGAAAAACAACGGAAGAATATTTATCAGCAATTTGCAAATTAAAACGTCATTTCGGTAATATATGATTTCGTTTCTTAAAATTTTGTAAATAACTATTTTGGGGAAGATCAACTTTTAAGCTCCTTCTCAGATTATGAGAGTGATGAATATTTGTTCAGATCTATATATATAAATTATTGTTGTGCTTTATTCATTATAATGCATGTGTGTGAGCGGGATTACTACTTTTTAACATAACTTGAAAAATATTTCTAAATATTTTATTTATGTTTGTAAAGTTTTTGGTCTTGGTTTCCTTATTAGAGAGTCATATCAGAATATCGAAGTATCAGAAATTGATATACAGTAATGGGAATCGCAGTGAATTAAAAGATGTTTGGACTTTAAAGAGCTAAACCAGAAATCATAATCATCAGGTGATTAACTGTAATATAGATCTGTCACAAATAACCAATCACGTAGGACGCTAATCAGGAAGGAAAGCTATAGGTCTTACGACCACGCAAGGCCCATTGGTCCATTAAGCGTGACCTTCCAAATTAATTCAAACATCGAAGGAAATTTTTTCATTACATTAAATCCATTAATAATACTTTTTTGTTAGTCAGCATAGTAAAGTTATCGGATTGTCAAAAGCAATTAATGCTAATAATTGTCTCATTGCACAGATTTAATAATGATAAATATTCACATTTACACAAATGTTGCATAGATTAAAGGTATGCTTTGATCTAAAATTTTTTTATTTGATCTTCTTTGATTGAAAGGTATGCATTCCGTCCCCATGCCTATGATTAAATAGCTCTACAATATATATCAATCTACTCATATAATTGGTATGAATACTTATATAGATAGTGAACAAAAATAAGAATATTTTAAAATTGAAGAACATAGTAAAAGATCTTTAACCAGAATTTCTTGAATCCTGCCTTATATGTGTGAGTTTCAGTGGCGCACAAAAAAATCTTTTCAAGTGGTGGGGATCCAGGATCGAAAGTCCACTATTCTTGTATCATACTTCAAACATATTCCTTTGATTTTGTCGATTTGGGGAACAAAGAACAGTATAAAATAAATTATTGAATTAAAAAAAATTAGTATTAATTAATAAATAAATTGTCAATAACAAATATTTAATTAAATTTTACGTACTATATTATAATCAATGATAATGTGAAAAAAGCAAACAAACAAGAGTCTGGACCCGTGGAGTGTGCGCCACTGGTGTGTGTGTACATACATACATACATATATATATATGTGTGTGTGTTTTTGGACGCCCCTCGCGTCTTTCTTTTAAACATGACTTTGTTCTTTGAGGGCAAAGATTAATGGCAAAACTTTTCCAACCCAATACCAAGAAGAAAAAACGATCTTTAAATGAAAAATGAGATATACTAAAAAAAGGATATCGGGCGCTTAGATATAACGCGGCAGGCTCAGAGATATTAGGTGGGGGAATCATTCTGACGATAGCGTGACAAAGTTTTAGGGGAAATTTTGGGGGATCAAGAATTAGCAGTCAAGAATTAGCAGTTTTCGGATCAAAAAATCTTCATATATAAAAGTTTATAGATAATATTCTCTAGGTCAAGGGAACCCCAGAACTGAAAAAGGTAATTTTTGGGAAAATAAGTAATTAGATGAATGGGATTTTTAAAAATAAAAAATTGAGATAGAGGATCTAGTTGCGTGATCTGACTTAAATACGTGATTTAATTTGGGCTTGACCCCACTTTAATTAAATTTGTCAAATTGGGAATTTAAGAAATATAAGTTTTTCCCCAATAAAAGTTGTATTAAGAATTATGTCTCATCTTTTTTTGATAATCCCACACCTCTAGTTTAAAGGGAACCGACACGACATGGTCATCACAAGATGGCTATGTCTCAATGGCCCCCGAACGTATTTAATTTGGGTTAGGTAATGTAGGTGGAAATAGGCCCTGTGTACTTTTCAGGGTCGGAGAACGTTGCAGAGTTTATCGAGTGTATCGATAATAAAATACAGCCCCTTTGAAATCCCAAGTAATCTGTCATGGGGCTTATTTAAAAAAGTCATCTCGGGGGAAGGGGCCCAAGATTGGTATTCGATATTTGGTCTGTTTTTGGTGCAAAAATACAGCCAGGGGTTTTTTCGGCCAAAAACTGAATTAGCCGGTTTTTTTCCCGCGGTCAAAAATAAGAAAGAACTACAGTCGGAGTTTTATGCATCCCAGCAGGGGGGAAATCAGGGGGCTACCGATTTTGTTTATAGATTACTAAAAAAAAGAGAGAAGTTTAGAATTAGGGAAAGTCCCGCCCGACTTAGTGGATCATATTTTTTGTTTTGACTCGAACCACAGAATTTCAGGGCTATGTGGGGAAACCGAAACCACAAAACACGATACAACTTTTAGAAGTCTTGGCTAAATTCGAAGAGAGATATTCTTGCAAAAATTTCAAAGGGGGTTTTCAGAACCAAAAAAATAGAAAGACGGGGGTCAAAAAGCGCATAGGATGCCTAATTTTGAAGCTACGGAGAAACTGGAGGAATTCGGAAATAAGGAGTAGACCAAATTTAAAAGAACTGAGTTTTACGAGAATAGCCGTCAAAATAATAGAGGGTTCCGAGAGGAATAGGTTTATAATAATGACTGTGAGATTCAACAATTTGGGGGTACCATTTCGAAAAAGAGCGAAATGATAATTTTAATAGAGGGGGGCCGAGGAAAAAAGGGTTCGAGTGATACTCTAATCGAGGCGATAGGACGCAAAAGGGCGATTAAATATTGTAAAGGTTAATGATCCCCAAACCCCAAGAGGGTGTCGACAAGAGAGACAATTAGACTTTTTAAATATGTATAGCACCCGTAGAACTTCCCCACGTGCCTATTTTTATTAAAAAAACACATTTTTTAAAGCGCTTAAGGGGGCAAAGGGGCAGATAAATCTTTTTATATCGGAAGAAGTATATAGAAAATATTTTTCTATAAGCAAATTAAAAAAACGCGAGCCCAGGGTAATAACAAAAGCACAGGGTGCGAAATGCCAAAACATGGGGGGTCGTAGAATTAAAAATTCACATCAGACAATTTTGAAAGAAATTGGTCATTTCATGTGCTGAAAGATTTAGAATACCCATGTATTCTGGGTATCGATTTTATAAAAGCGTCAAAAATCGTATTAGATTTTGATCAGAAATCGTTAAAAATTCAAAATTACTGGTTGAAGATAATAAGGTAAAAAAAAGGGAAAAGAATGGGTCAGGGAAAAGAAGTTAAACATGGTGGCTAAGCAGTTTTTCCGAAAAAAGGGAAAAAAAAAATAATTGGTGATAAAAACACTTTTGCCATAATCAAGGGTTTGGGAATTTTCTTGGGGGAAAAATTAATAAAAGAACAGAAAAATGACCCAGAATTTGGGGGATATATATAGATATTTAGAAAAAACCCGGGAAAATAACTCGGTTAATGCAAACATATGTGAGAATTGGTCCCACGATTTCCGTTTAATTGAAGGATTGTTATTTTTGCGAAACACCAACGTCATTGGGGAAGTTTTTAAAAAAAGGGAATGAAATAATGAGAGAATTTCATGACAAGCCAAAAAAAGGGGACACTTAGGCAGATTTAAAACGATCAAAACCCACGTTTGTTATTTCCCTACATAAATTTTTATTGATCAATATGTCTCTACATCCCATATGTGAAGTTAATAACTATAAAACGCGTTACCAGCTGGTCGGTTAAACCCAATTATATCGTTACCGAATGAGATAGTGACGTTAGATTTGTTGGGCCCGTATCCTATATCGAGAATAAAGTAACCGCTATATTTTATAATAACCGTCATTTCGCGGGCTGAAATTATACCCCGGTCACCCGTATAATAGGGGATATTTTTTGATAACTTTATATCGCGTTTGGACCCCAATAAAATTAATAAGTGATAAGGGTCCCCAATTTATATCCGGATTTTTAGCATTTAAAATGAAAGATTGCAAAGGCATGTGAAGACTGTTGCATATCGCCCAAAAAAGCAAATCGGACTAAAAGGGTTTAATCAGATATATCAAATGATTGCAAATTACGTTAATGATCAACACGATACTTGGGATCAATTTTCTGAGTTTGTTACGCTACGTACGGGGGTGAATGAAAAAAGGAAAACACCGGCTGAATTATTTTTAGGTCAAAAAAGATTACACCTTTTAAAAAAAACTAGTTATGTTTGGGAAAAGCTCTAAATTAAAAAATTCGATATAAGAAAAGCAAAGAAGCGGATTACGAAAATTAAACAAAAAGGGGGGAAAAATATTATAATAGAGTAAAAAACATAAAATAAAGGTAAATGATTTTTTATTGAAACACCCCCTGTAAGTTCAGCAGCTAACAAAGTTTTTGGCTAAATTTAAAAAAAAATTTGAGGGCCCTTTTAAAAAATTTTAAAAGGTTAAGAACCTTTAATATTGTAATATGGAAATCAGGAAAAAGTTTAAACGTTAACGTAGATAAATAAGAATATATCGTCATGGGAAAGGGACGAGGCAATTAGAACAGGTATCCCAAATAGTATAAGATCGTCGGAAACCTTTATTTCGGAAAAAAAGGGATTAAATGAGTCACAAAGGGGAAAAAAAAATCGCGGGAAACGGGGGTTGACGGGTTGAACCAACAAACAATAAAAAACAGAGAGGAATAAAACAAATACTGGTCAGATCACTCCCGTTTTTGGGGTTAAAAAAAAAAAAAGGTTTAAAAAAAAGGGTTTTAAAAGATCAGGTGTGTGGGGGACAAGTGCCACAAAGAAAGGGGCAAAGAAAGGAAATAAAAAAAAAAAAATAAAAAGACAAATGTCACCCAGTACTATTTCTAGAGAAAAAAAAAAAAAAAAGCAGAAGAGAATCAACGGAAGTTCCATATGAAAGAACTACAATTTGGCCCACACGGAGAAAAAAAACCCCAAAAAAACCCTTTGGGGAAAGGCAAGGAAAGAGACAAGGAGATTAAACCTTACAACAAAAATTTCCTTTACAACCAAGGAATAAAGAGTGATGACACCCCCGTTGAAGGGAATGGACATAAAAAAATCAGGTTGTTTGTTTCATTTTTTTGATTTTAAAAGGGTTTAAGAATTATTGCAAAGAAGGAAGCCCGGGCGGTGCTTAAAAGTTAAAGCCCCAAACACTACAATGAGTGTTCATTTAATTTTTAACTTTTTGACTTGTTAAAATTTTTTTGAAGCATTTGTAATCACACATTTTTTGCTTCGATGTTGACTTCGTGAGATGCGAAAATTCCCTTTTGGGTTTTTTGTTATAATGGTTTATTAAAAAGTTTGTAATTGTATAAAATGTGTATATATATATGTTGTTGTATTGTTACGTATTTAAGGGATCGGGTTTAGGGAAACCGGGGTAGTCAAGGCACCCAACAAAAAAATGGCGCGGCTTTGGGGTTTTTTTTTGAAACCAGATGTGGGGGTGGAGATGAAAAAATTTTTTGGATATATAAAAATATAAAAATTTTTAAATTGATTTATATTATGGTAAGATCAAACAGTTTTCTTTTTAAATACCCGTCTTGAAAAGTATAGCTTCAAAAAGAAAGGGGGAGAATACCAGCCCAAAGATTTAATTGGGTCCGCACCCAGAATTTGTTTTAAGTGTATAAATATTTTAATAACGAAATGTAAAAGTGAGAGTAGGAAAATTAAACAGTAATATTAATTTTTAGTTTTTTGGATAAAATTTTTGTCACGAGTTTAAAATTAAAAAATTTAAAAAATTTAATTCTAAGATGAGTTTAAAATTAAAATCAAGATAAAATTTTAAATTATGAAAATTTAAGATTAAAAAATGAAAATTAAAGTCAAGGAAGGAAAAAAAAAGTTAAAATGAAGATTTAAGATTAAAATTTAAATAAAACCGGGCAAGAAATTTAGAAATAGAGATTTAACACGAATTTTTTAAGGGGTTTAGAACCCTTAAGTAAATCATTTTTCTTCTTGGGGGGTTTTGACGTTCCCGTCTTTTTGTTAACATGACTTATTTTTTTGACCCCCGTTTTAAAAACTTTTTCCCAAAAAAGAAGATAAAAGTCATAATATATAAATGGAAAATATAAAAGGATATCGGGGAATTTGATATAACCGGCAGGCTCAGAGAAAGTGTGGGAATATTCGATGTAGCGTGACAAAGCTTAGTGTAAAACCCCGGGTCAAAAATTTTCAGTCAAAATTAGCAGCATTGCGGATCAAAATCTTCATATATTTTAAAAAAGATAATATTCTCTAGGTCAAAGGGAAACCCGAACTGAAAAAAGGGAATATTGATATAAGTAATTTGATGAATAGGTTATTAAGAAAAAAAGGGGTAGGGATTTTGTTTGGGGCTGACTTAAATACGTGATTTAATTTTTGTCTCACTTTAATTAAATTTGTCAAATTAGAATTTAAGTAATATAAGTTATTCTTAATAAAAGTTGTATTAAGAATTATGTCTCATCATTTTGATAATCCCACACCTCTAGCTTACGCGGAACCGGCACGACATGGTCATCACAGGATGGCTATGTCGCAGTGTGTGTGTGTATATAGATGTAATATAATAAGTTTATAAATGTCAAAAAAAGTCCTCTCAGGACGAAAAGGAGTATCAGCGCTGCGTTAGTTGAACAAAATAAAATACTGTGTGTGTGTGTGTGTGTGGGTGGAACTATGTTATATAATCGTATAGTTTTTACTAGTTCCAGAACTAAAATAGAAATCGTAACAGAGGAAGCATAACTTTTCTTCCTGTTTTAAGTGTAAAATTAAATTTATTAACTAAAATGTTAGTTTATTCGATGGATCAAGTCAAATTTTATATAATCCTTCTTTAAAAATTCATAATCATATAACAAAAAGCATAACAAATTACATTGTTAATAGTCATAACACAAGTATTTGAGTACCCATAAGAATTTGAATACATAGTTACTTGTGATTTATGCATACTCTCTATAAGTGTTTGAATACTTAATACAAAGAATTTTATATCAATAAAATTTTTCCATTCATTTCTGTTTTTCCCTCCTCTATCGGCATATTTCTGTCATCGTTGATATTTCGTTAATTTAGAAAGAGACCTTGTCCGTGATTTTTACTTATTTATAGGATAAATTACCGTTAATGATTTCAGCCCATTTGCAAGTCAAACATATACACTCACAGAAGACATACTAAATAATTTTTTATACAATTAATTTACATAAACACTCACATAGGGAGAGGTTCAACCTCATGTAAGATTCGTTTGACTGAAGAAACAGAAAATAATCAACTTAACAGAAATGAATTATAAGTACAAGTTACAACTTAAATCACGAGAAAACAATTACCTTTAAATCCAGATTTAATGTGTTTTAAATTAAATCTAAATGAACTTCTCTCTAGAAGAGCAGATGTAAATAAATTTCTTGCATGCGGTATAAATCTTATGTTAAACTCTCTTATTCTCTCCTCGAATACTACAAATTGTATTATACGTAAAAAGAGAAGGTATACAGTGGAAATAGTTTAACACGAAACACCGAGAGAGCTGAAATATTTTTTCGTGTAAAAAGAATATTGCAAAAAAGAAATAAAAAATATATATTCAACAAAATTAATATAATTAGAGTACATTTTATTTACATAGATACGCATATTTGCATGTATTTAATAAAAATCAAATAAAAAAAACATTCACAAGAACTAAATGAAATTTAATATCAAATTTCCAAAATTTTCAGAAAAACAAAACATTTATTAAGTTTTTGCAAAATAATCTGATTTTTCTTCTTCTGATTGTCTTTTTAGCATCAAATTGTCAACAAATTGTTCGATATCGTCCTTTTTGTCATTCATTTCGGGATTGGAGAGTACGTCTCAACACTTGTTCAAACTTTTCATGATGTTCCTCATTTCGGAAGACGCGGGAGCAGGAGCTGCATTGTTCATTTCATTTTCGTCGTCGGAATCTGCATCAATGATATTTTTTGAGCTTTGTGGCATTTGCAGGGGGTGGAGGGTGAAAGTAGCTTATATAAACAAAATTGGCTCGTATCACAGGCTATTTCTGAGGGTATATACAAGCCAAATTAGCCTCCTTTCTACGAAACATATCAAACCACCTCTCTTTCATTTCGCACCCTTCTTAAGTCTCGCCTACGCGGCTGGTGGTTTCCGTATTTCGTTCATTACCAGAAGGGAAATTTTTTCGTTTTTTGTTAAGAGAAGAAATGGGTATGAGAGAGAAAATACACAGTAGTATGTAGGAACTGTTGGATTATTTCGTGTTAACCGGTATTTCGTCTTAAGCGTTTTCACGTTAACGTATTTCACTGTAATTCATTTCAGTTTTTATCCTATTTGTATAAGTAATTCCATGAAATAAATGCTGGCTTGTTGGAAGACTATAATTAACAAAACATAAAATTCATACTAAAGAAAAGCAATAAAAATAAATGCGAGCCTCACAAACTAGGAAATAAAAACATCACATTTATCACATGAGAATTAATATGCAAATAAAATTAGCGTCTCATTTTATTTATTTCCTTTTTGAGATAAAATCGATATTTTTTTCAGTCTGCTCCACTATTTTCTGTATTGTCTTGTCAAAAATGATAATCACTTAAAAAACCGTGCTCTTTTTGTAGATTTATAGGAATAAGAGTTCCAATAATGCTTTAAAAGAATTTAAACAATAATTATAAGGTTTCGACACTGAAGTAATAAAAAAAAACACTGAATGAGTTCAACAAGTAACCGAAACCATCGAAGTCAATACGCTTTAGTGTCGGTCAAGGGTCGGTTGAGAGGGGGAGAAAAATGTGTTCTCTCTTTTTTCCCCTGCAGAAAACTATATCGTACATTACAAATATTGCAACTTATCGTGTTATTTTTATTCTTCAAAATGTTACCTACGCGTGATTCTTCGATTTTTTTTTCTTTCATCTCTTGTTTCGTTTTAAAGGTTAAAGTAATATAAAACATGTAGAAACACTTGAAAAATTTATCATTAAATACAGAACATAGAGAAAGAAACACGAAGAAAAATCAATTTCTTTTCTATCGTTGATTTTCTTTTGGGAATCTAATACCTAACATGCATTATTTAACTGGAAATACGTTATTTTTAATCGATAAATATCTTTTTTGGGGAAATACATCACGTATTTGTAGAATTTGTATATATATAAGGTTTCGACCCCGGCCCAAGTCGGTGGATTATTTTCATGATGCAGAAAATCGACAGCAGCCATGTCGTATGATTATACGGCATGTAAAAGATTTCTTGAGTGTCTGTTTGGCTTGGATGCTCTCGGCAAAATTAAATCCAGGTACAGGTTCGCATCATCAGAGCTCAGGAGCCTCCCTCTGGAGGAAAACCCCTCTGGATTAAAACTTAATCTATATGATCTTCTTTTATTTTTATTTTCCTTAGCACCTATTTTCCTATAAATATTTACCATATGATTAAAATATTTTTAGCAGTTTAATAAATTTATTTAAGTCGAGCTATCTTATTAAAATGAAGCTAACAGAAACTAATTAAAGCTGATTAAATTATAAAAGTTAAGTGTAGAGTTAAGTTATATGAAACAAGCCAGAATTGAAGGGGAGAGGGTAAGGGATCAACTGATTTTATATACATTTTCGGAATATATTAGTATTATGTACAGAACATATTCATCGAATTGTGGATTGTAATTTCAAAAAAAATTTAAACTTTCATTCGAGGAAAATAAAGTATATCAAGAGGATTAATGAATGTGGAAAATACGAGATAAAATAATGATTTCCAAAAAAAAAAAAATTGATTGCAATACAGCAAAATGAAAGATAAAACAAATTCACATTAAAGAGAGATTTAAAAATTTATTTCATGCTACAGTAGATAAGATTTTAAGTATTTTGTTCAAGCTTGAAAGTCGAAATGACAATACAAATGCTGACTAAAATACAAATGAAATTAATAAGTTATTAGGATAGGATTACTGCCATTAAATCTATTAAAACCATCAGATTAAATGCACTTTTAAAACTCACGCATGGCACTAACAAAAGTTATCTTTTTTATTGTCTAGATTCTTGAAGAGCGTTCTTATTTACATAAAGAATGAATGATATTGAGCAAGAGAATTTTCTGCCATTATTTGAAACATTATTACACAATATGAGACCATCAGTTGCACTAAAATGTGTAACAGTTCAAGGTTAATTGTGAAATGGTAGTTAAAAAATTTAGAGTTTTACGATGTTTTTTTTTTGACGTTTTGATTTTGTGCCTTTAATATACTTAAAGAACTTTAAAAAATTACATAACATTTTATTACCATCCACAAAAATATATTATTTTAGTAATTCAACACACACACACATCATATTCAAATATAATTTACTCCAATAAATTCTTTAATCTAAATATCAGAACTATTCTGTAACAGGGAGCAAGAGTTTTAAAAATGTGAATCTGAAGAAATAAAAACATTTTTTTTGTTCCATTGGAATTTCCAAATAAGAAGCAAATCCTCCAGGTCCTCCATTTGTGCACAGAATGGAAATAAATATTTTCATTTCATACGTTTACCGTTTGTCAGCTGGGTGGCTTGGTTGGTTTGTCGCTGGCCTTCTGTACCCAAGGTTGCGGGTTCGACCCCGGCCCAAGTCGATGGATTTTCATGATGCAGAAAATCGACAGCGGCCATATCGTATGATTATTCGGCATGTAAAAGATCCCTAAGGAGGGTGCTCTAGGCAAAATTAAATCCTAGCACAGGTTCGCATCGTCAGAGCTCAGGTGCCTACCTCTAGGGAGGAAACTGGGCATCAAAATTACCTGCGGTGATTGGTATCCACCTATATGGCGCCGCACTAAAATGAGTTACCTGCTTTCGGTGAATGTACTAAGTAGATTGATGAACTCTGTTAATAACTGTTCATAATCTGCCATTAGAAATGAATTTAAAAAAAAACTTTTATCGTTTACTTAATGATATCACCAATACAGCTTAATTACAAAATGTCAACACACACATAGCAGCTCAATATATATAAATTAAAAGAAGATTAAATAGATAAATGCAAACTTTCTGTTTAAATTATAAAATAAAAATTGTATCTTTCCAAATAAACAAGTAGAGATAAATAAATAAACCAAGCAGCGCTTCTTTCCTTTTAGTTTATCTCATATTTTAATCAAGAACATCGCTCTGATGAATTATTTAAATTAATAATCAGGGGTATATTTTTTAAGGTATCCGACTACGTTTGGAACAGTGTTTTACGAAAGCGTATAATGAATCGTTTTTTGACGTTTAGTGTCACTCTAATTAAAATATTCTTGTAAAACTGTTTTAAGAATATTACTACAGAAAAAAATTATTTAAGTGTTATTTATTTATTTATTTATTTATTTTTGGCAAAATTGAAGAAAAAATGACACATTTTCAAAAAACATCCTTCTTTAAAATACTTCTATAATAACAATATTTTGCCTAAGACTTCTTTACTGAGAGCTTGAACTAGGATTTTTGAAATATATGAATTAGACGCGGATGTTTTCATATTTTATCCTATCAAAGTAGTGAAATTTTAAGAAAAAAACCACCCGTTATATTATTTCAATTGATATTAACCCCGAAAATATGGAATTACAGAAGTCTTAGCTGTGTATAAGCAAAATATTATTATTACAAAATATTTTTCCATAAAAGAAGAATGTTTTGAAAATATGTCATTTTTTATTAATTTATTTGCCAAAAAAACTGAGTTCAAACAATTTTTTACTGTAGCAATGTTCTTAAAATAACTATTTGTATATTTTAATTCGGTGACACTAAATAAAAAAAAATCCATTTATACGCTCACGATTCCGAAAGAGAACACAGTCGGTAACCTTTCGGTACATTTGTTTTTACTACTAACCATATTTCCGCAAACGAAAAATATATCTAATTCATGTTGGGGGCAAGTTTCGGTCGATATTTTGATTAAATGAAACCAAAACGATAAGTCACCCAAATCTTAGCAAAGCATACGATTTTAATATCGAAAGCTTAATGACGTCGACTATGATCAACCAATCATCCATCTATCCAGGTTTGCTCCCCTCCTCCCGTCCGTAAGAGTTCCCCACCCCCAGACTCGATTTCGATTCAGCAGCCGTAAGACAGGCGAAGGTGCAAAAATCGCGGACTTTCAGTAACCGCTCAGTCGTACCTTACACCAGCTCCGCGGCCGGACGCATCTCGGATGACTTCTGCATGAACTTCGGGATCTGGGATTAAACTTGTGGGCTTGGATGTCCAGCCATGCGATTGACTGTCATCACTGGATGCACGCAGTTTGCCACATGTGCGCTAAGAAGTGAGTCTGCATTCATTTGATGGGTGTAAAAAAATGTCATTTATTTTATTCAAGTGTCACTTTTAAGAGTTTTGAGTATTCGGTTTATTTTGACGTTTTTGAATTTTTTTAATGAGTGGTGGATTTTTTTTTTACTTATATTTCGAATGGATTCAATTGAAATTGCGAGATTTTCTTCCCATCTGTATGATACTGGCTTGTTTTTAGTTTGGATTTTGATAGGTGATGTGCGTATAGTTCAAAATTAAACCCTATTGTTTTTTTTTTTTCATTCATAGTCTGTAAAAGTTTTGAAAATTGTTTTTTTAAGAAAGTAAAAGTATCTTTGATATTTATTTTTTTTTTTTTTTTTTTCATGAATAAACTTTAATTTTCATTTTTATAATAAAAATACATTCACAATTTTGGTCTAAAACGCCTAGTTATTTGTAAGATAATGCGAGCCTGAATTTTGACAGGAACTGGCTGATTGAAATTGTATTTTTAATATTATAATATCTATTTTTGTGAAAGAAATTATTGTATTTGTATTATATTCTATTAAATAATTTTTCCCGGATATATTTAAGGATAATTCTTACGCGTCATTTATTTCTCAGAGGTCATATAGAAATTGTCGAGTTCTTAAAACATACTTTATATATATATATATGTAGGAGAATTTTTTTTATTTTTATTTATTTATTTATTTTTTTCCTCTAAAATTTTAGAAAATGGCCTTTTATCGGAACTTTTTTATTTCCTCTTAACGCAAATTGGTTTAAAAGAAGGATAGAATAAAGATGCGCCGTACATTAAATAAGTAAATTTTATGTATTTTTTTCCAATGACACACGACTTGTAGCCCTGTTTCAGTGGAACGCAACAAATTTTATTTTTGTTTGTTTCTAATTTTTATTTACGATTTACGCTTGTAATATTTTGCATTGATTTATTTTTTAAAAATAATTGCAATTGCGTTTTCGTGTATATAGGTAGAATAATTAAATTATTTAAACAGAATATTTTTACACAAAATTTATGTTAAGCGTTTTACTTTTGTGTTACAGAAAGTGTACTGAAATTGTCGTGGAAAGTTAGAATTTTTTTGGAATTTTGTAACAAAAATGCAGCCTTTTCTAATATTATGAATATAAATTACCGTGTAACATTTTTGGTAGGGGGTGTACGTAAATTTTCTTAAAATATGAATTAACTCGAAACGTTAGTTATTTTTTGTTTTCCTTATTTTTTTTTATCCTCTTAAGAGCAATTTGATAAGGCAAACTCGATTTTTGGAAAAAACATTTATTACAAACAATTGCAATTCTAACTCTGCCTTAAAATCCTCTTTTTTCTGGTGTATTTTTTTTTCATTTGAATTCTTTCTGAAAAATAACGGTTAATTGCAAACTGTTTAAATCTTTATTTTGAAAGTAGTAAAATGAGTTTTAAAATTTTGAATCTCAGGTATCTGTTGGATTTGTTTTTAATATGAACATTTCGCTTTTGTTAAAAGAAAACGACTTGATACAAATAAAATATCTAAATTTCAGAGGAATTTTAAAAATTAATACGTTTCGTATGAGATGTTAACCCTGTGACACCAAAGACGCCACGCATTGAAGTAGATAAATATTTTTGCCTAACACATTAAATAAAAGTATTTATTTCGAATTTTCATCCAAATAATGTCAGTTAAGCGTAGATATTTACGATAAGTTGAACGCAAAACGCTTATAAAGTACTTTCATTGATAAATTTGACTAAAGCGGAAATATAATTTTTTTTTAAATAATGTTTTAACAAGCAAACCCCCAGTAATATAAAATACTACATTTTGTCTACACGCTTCGCTAGTGCTGAAAGAATTCGAGACGTTAGTAATTCGACCAGCAGCTAAAAGGACTTTGATTTTTAGCATCGGAAAGGAATTTGTTTGACCAGTCATAATAAAGTAAAAAAAGCATTGCAGCACTGTATAAATATTATTTTGAAAGACACATTTTGTCGGCTTGTGTTGTTTATGTCTAATAAATATTTAAAAATACTAACGCAAATTCATTACATGTTTTTAAATAAAGATTCTATTTGCTATAGTCCGTATAAAGTTGACTAAGCAAAATATGATTATGTACCAATCATAAAGATTGCAAAATGTGTAATTGTTTAAAGAGTTAAATAGTTAAAAACGTTTAATTTATAGCTGGTAGGAATAGAAATTATGATTTTATCAAATATAATAAATTTTACCTGCACACTATTACTTTTTAATACAAAAATACATTGATAAAGTGAATAGTGAAATACTCGTTAATTAATGAAACATAATCAATTTTTTAAAAGAAAGTTAGCACTTTATCAAATGGTTCCTTTGGAAATTTTGAGTTGAAGTGCAATTTTTTTCAACTTAAGTACTGTAAAATCTGGTGTATAACGCGCACCCATACTTTCAAGCTACATTTTTCAGTTTTTAGGTATATTCGCCGTATAACGCGCACCCCTTTTTTACGAAAATATCTGAAATAATAGTATACATTGCTCTAATGTTTTGAAGTCATTTATTTGAGGTATTATCCCAAACTTTTGGAAAAATAATAAACTTTTAGTACTAAAACTCTTTCAGTTCATAAGGCAAGGCATTTCTTTTAAATAAACAGTACTTCGATACATGTAGGAGTAATTTTTTATGATCATCTCTTTTGTTATTTTTAAAACTATCATTTTTATACCCGGCGTATAACGTGCACCCTTAAATTTCCATCTTATTTTTTGTGTTAAAAGTGCGCGTTATACACCGGATTTTACGGAAATAATGTAAAATTTAAAGTAATCAATAATGCTGAAATATTAAAAACATTTCAAAATTAAAGTGGTTTTAGTAAGTGATAGTTACTTAGAAGTTTTGATATTAATAATCATTATACTATAAGGGGTCGAGCAAAAAGAAAATAAAAAAATTCCTTTACATGCTAATTTCTTACTTGTTTTTGTTTCATTTTAATCCTCTCAATTATCCTTTTGATTTAAGAGATTCCTCCCTATCATAAATAAATAAAAACTATCGAGTCGCTACATTATATTTTTCAACTTTAATTTGTCAGCTATCCTGTCATTTTTGTCATCCCGTAGCAGATCTTCAGTCAGTGTTCATAACTTCACATCTCAGGTGTATAGAGAACCACGCAGACATAAGAATAAGTCAGGAGAGAACATTAGGGACCATGCAAAAATGAAATAAAATAATCAATCGATCGTTAGATAGGACTGGTAAGAATCTGCCTCTTAAAGTTTGAAATAAAATTATACGTATTATTAATGTATTATTTTATATACGTATTAAGTTCTATTAGTTAAACACCACTTGAAAAAAAGAATTTTAATTTTTCGAGTAAATTTTAGTGCAAATTAAGACTTATTAACTTTATTTCTATCAATTATTGTTTAAAAATAAATAAACAAAAACATTCAATATATTTAGCTTGTTATGTGTAGTTTAATAACCTATTATATCAGTTATTATTTTCCTTTTTTTAAAACTCTTCGTACATTGTACTTAAAAAAATTTTCTTTTGAGATGTTTCAAAACAGTTAATATAATTCTAAAATTAAAAAATAATATACGTTAACAAAACAATGAAGCAAGTAACGGGAAAAACGCAAAATTATACGCTTGTAAATATCACGTATTTCTTATTCAACTCGAAAAATGATGCGAGAGAAATTCATATTCTTTCTTTTGCTTTTGTCACATTTTATGAATTTTAAGGCTGTATAATAATTCCTTTCTTTTTCTGTTGATGAAGTTATTTGCAAATGAAAGAGAAACTTTAATAACTATATGTTTAATGTCTATGTGTTTGTATTATATTTGCTTTTATATAACCTCATTTACATTTTCCTTTCTCTTTACAAGAAGCGGTTTCTAAATTTAAATTTTTTTTCTTTCAATGTAGTAAGCAAAACGCATTTTTCGTATCTAGCTTAAAATTTCAAAGCATTTGAAATTAATTTTATTTACAATAAAAGTACAGATATATTTATGTACTTACAAAAAGGGAAAGAAATAGCTTCGAAATCATTAAGAGGTAAATGTCTTTCTTAAAAAAAACCTTAATTTTTTTTCTCTATGAGGTTTTAATTCTCTTTCGATACTTATTAACAACTGCAATATTTATAAGCAACTGCGATAATTATTAACAACATGCAGCTATTTCCAATGTTTAGAAACGAAACGGTACTTATCAACTAAAATTAAATGTACTACTTATTATTTCCCATAGTACTCGTATATAGACAAAAAACATTACATTTTAACAGAATTAAAAGTTTTCATTTATTGAAGACTCCTTTCATTTTATAATTAAGTTATTCAAATAATTCATAGCAAAAAGAAAAATATCGTTTTAACAATGTTACAATATGACGAAGCTGTAATTTAAAAGTACTTAATACTAAGAATTTAGATTTCAGAAAAATTTTAACCTAGTAGATAATTTATTCCAAGCCTCTTTCAGTATTTCATTTTTAAATAATGCGAAAAAATTCACTGCAAAAAGAGTTTAAGAATGCTCAATTGGTTTAGTGCCCTTAGACTTTAGCATTAGAACTGTGAAGAATACGATCTTGAATGAAGGCATTGAAATGAGTAACTTTATATGAATGCCTATCTTCAAATTAGCTGCTGAATGTAGAGGGAAATAACTGAAATTGTATTGCATTTGAATAAAATGTCTGTATAACATAAAAAAGCATTTTTGCTGTGAGAATATTTTCTTTACTGATTAGATTATCCTGTGAGAGAGAGTCGCTTAGAAATATCTAATGTTATATAGTATTTTTCTAAAAGAAATATAGAAACATTAATATTGAATATACTAGATGTAAAAGTAAGTTATGTACAGTGTATTACATCTAATTTTGGGGTTTTAAAATATCCTTGCTCAGCTATCACAATTTTAGTGCGTAGTAACAATTGATATATACTTTTTTTAACATTTAGTTTCAGTTTTAAAAAAATAACATTGAAAGGTGAAAACGTTGTTTTATTTTTAAAGACGATTGAAGGACTATAACAAATAAAAGTAAAGTTCTATTTCCATCCTAAGGAATATATATATATATATAATAATAAATGAAATAATTATTTCTAGATCGCTTAGAGGGTAAAATTAGAGGCTGTTGATTCCTTAATAAATTTTATTGAAAAGGATAATCAAATAAATTAAACAAGTTGCTTAGAGTTCTAGGCAAGGGGGATGGGGAAAGCATGAATTTGTTTAGATTTCACGCACAAATTGTATATATATATTCATTATATATGAAACACCGCGAGTGCGAAGATAATCATTTTTACCTCTGATTATACGGGGTATACAGCCTATAAAATAAAGACCCACAAACAATACAAACATTATTTCTCCCTTAAAGGGTATCTGACTACTCTCTAAAATCATGATTTTTTTTCAAAAATTGATAAAAAATTTTATGATTTTATTTTATAGGCCATCTTATTAGCTTAATAAAAATACCAAGTTTTTATTTTCCATTCACAAGAACAAAAATTGCAATTGTTTTAGTAAGAGCAGATACCATAACTTTACACAAGATGTCAAACACATTAAAATGCGTTTTACTCGAAATGAGTTCTTTTCGAAAAGCTCAAACGGGGACAGCGATTGCTCAAAAAGTTTTGGAAATAATTCACTGAAATTTTTTGTGTATGTTCTGTATATCTGTAGAAGTGTTTTGACCTTCAGATTTATCAATCACTATTTTATTTCAAAATTTACAGTCCTTTATGTAAATATAATCACTGTTTTTTTAAGCAATTTCATATGATCACTAACATAAAAAGCTCTAGTTTTTGTAAAAATTAAAATATTTCTTATCCTGAAGGTCATTTCAAACATGAGTAACAAAGTAACACATCAAAATTGGGAAATTAAGAATTTGTTTATAAAATATTTGTACAGAGCGGGCCCCGTTTATGTAATTTTTTGTACATTTTCAACAGCTTTTTCTGATTTTAGTAATAATAATAAAAAATTTCTGTTTTCAATTTTAGGATTATTTTTCTTAAAATATACTATAAATAAATCTAAAAATCACAAAAATGTCCCATATTTCCATTTTTTCAAAAGAAGTTGTCGCAAGTAGTCGGATACCTAAACCGGGAGAGTTTTAATTTTATATTTTAAGTAATTATCGAAAAAAATAAGACTAATGCTTTTTTTAAAAAATCTTTTTACTATTCTTTCATAGTTTAGTCTGAGGAAAAAGTAGAACGCACTATATATATAAGCGAATCCAATCGACTCTAACCTAAACACCAATTACATCTCTTTCGACACAGCAGTCGGAATCCCGTATCGTATTTCACTGCCATGTTCCCTGATTCCAGGGAAGACCACCTTTTGTTTCCGCATAATTCCTTCAACGTACTTTAGTCCGACTTCTTTTACGATTTCGCAGTTTATGTTCCTGATGACATCAACTGAACTGGTTTTTCTATCCGCTGTCACATCCACTAGCTCTAAAAGTAATTGTTCTTCCCAAGTTAGGGATGGTTGGTGGTTTGCAGGTGGAATTCGTCTCGAATTTTTCTCTTCAACAAAATTTTATTTTTCCTCTCAAACTTTTTATCTTCTGATACTCTTGAAAAGTTTACCTTGGTATTTCGAAAGAGTGATATTTAACGGCGACTCTTTCATACTGTTAATATTAAAGCGGTAAAAAACAGTCCTTTTGGGTTCGTGAAAGAATCTAATCAAGAATTGCTCACAGCTTTTAAAAAAATGTTAACAATTATTTGTCGCTGTCATTTGATTTTTCTGAAAATAAAGTTATTTATTCTTAAGACTTTGCGAGAAACTCATGATTAGAGTTGTTATATTTGAAAGTTCTATAAGATATTTAGAGACTTATTTAATAGTAATTAAAAAGAAACAGAGATTCGATATAAAAAGGCGCAATGACTGATTTTAAATTACATCCTTGCAATTTGACGTGAAAAAAGTAAAAATATGAAAATTTTTTCGAAAATTTGCTTCCGGTGTTCATGCACACTTTTGAAGCAATCACACACACAAACTACTATTCTTCGCTATAAAATATAAACTCATGTAAGTGCAATAAGCTTTAAGAAACACATTAGTAATAAATTTATGTTAAAATATTAAGAAAAAAACCCTTTTCTATTTAGTTATGGTTTCATAAAATTTAATAAAGAAGTACTTAATACTCTTTACCCAAATACTTAAATCAAGAATATTTTTTAAAATTCTGATCAACTTTTTTATCATCAAAACAAAAAGCTGCTCCACCAAGTAAGGCGTTTCATGGAAACACTAAGCATTAGTCACTTATAATAGTTTAGAATACGAAATAATTACGATGCTCGTTTGAGGTGCAAGTACGCGACTTAACATTTAATTTGAAATTACAGACGCTTGAAGTCAACTTTCACTTTTCCATTAATATTCTCTGCCCTCTGGAATTCACAATTTCTCTCTCTCTCTCTCTCGCTCTTTCATTCTTAAATAAAAATAACAATTTGGTCGGTAATCTTCTCACTTCCACCGAAACTTAAGCAATTAATAGCCCGCAGAGACTAGGATATTACAATTTTGGCGCCTTTGAAAGTTTCTGTCTGGTCATGGATTTGAACCGAGGTCATTTTTATTGATGATAGGTCCAAGCTAAACCACTAAACAGTTGCCTTACTTTCATCCTCATAATCGTTAAATATTGTTGAATGGAATTTTCAACTCCATTTTATTTTTTGTCCTCAATTCAACCCTGGTTTGAAAAGCTTTCTGGCTTTGACCAATTCCGATCTTTCTCTTTTTTTTCAAAAGGGTTGACTATTTCAAAAGCTGCTAATTTAAATGATGCATTTGACAAACGAACTCGTGGGAGTCTAACAATATCAAAGATTTGCTTGCGAAAAGCTGTGAAAACGATATGAGAAAAAAAGTCAACTTTATCGCATTAAAAGTTTATACAGTTAGATATGTATGTATAAAGAAACGAAGAAAAGAAATTATAGCTAGAATTAAGAAATAGAAAAAGAAAACATACATGTTTATTTTCACCTTACTGATAAAAATTTGACATTAGAAATATAAGAACCAAAAATGCTTTATTAAGAGCTAAAAATGTGCCCTTCAAATAATGTATTTTAAGCTGTTATAAGCATCTGCATAGCATTTCAAATTCATAAGTATCCACTCAGCAATTGACTAGAAAAAGAAGGTAAGATATTAATCAAAAGCCCTCTTCGATAAGTGTCATATTTTCTCAATAGGTGGCAGTTGACATTAGTATTTTGGTGTCAGTCTCCATTGTGTTATTTTGTCTATGTATGTGGCCGTGGTTGCCTAGTGGTCGAGGTAACGGACCGTGGCTGGCGTGTCATGGGCTCGACCGCTGAAAACCCACCATGTAGAGGGGCGTTGCACATTAAATCTGTCGAAGCTCAAACGTTCTCCCATTGGTATGGTGTGGAAATTAGGAGAGGGGGTGCCAGCTCAAGTGTTGTCCTCGTCACTTGACCATGGTTCAAATTTATGAGGTCCGTCGCCAAAAGCCCTAGAGTAGCTGAATAGTGCGACGTTAATATTCACTTACTAATTTGTCTATGTATTATTCCGAGCATATAACTTGCATTAATTTATCCTTCAAACCAAACATTTGCTCTTATATTCGGAAGTTATGAAATTCAACCCCGATTACTTTAAGACATTTTTCCTAGGTTGAAAATTTTTTGTACTATTGAACATTTTTGAATTTTCTTTAAAATGTTTTTCTCTTCTTGCGAAATAAGTGGGGAAAGAATTCATTCTTGAATGAAGTGACGAATAGTTAAATGAAATATCCGTTGATTCTTACATATAAGAGAGAGATACAGTATATGTGGCCAGAAGTATTTATTTATGTAAACTAGCAGCAAGTTTTTTAATTTTGCTAGTTTCTTACTTGTTGAAAGATTTTTTAAATTTATTAGTTAATAGTTTCTATGTAAAGAATACATGTAATGAAAAAAGCAGTTTTATGTAATTTTTAATTTCTTTATAAAAAAATATCTGATTTTTTTGAAAAGCAATTATCTGTCAAAGCAATACATAGTTCGAATTTTAAATAGAGCAGAGGAATACATTTTTTTTTACAGTGACATTACTTTTGGCAACAGCAAAGTTGAATTTGATATGTTAGCAATATTGAAATAAATCCTGTGGAAATCCATGACTTAAGAGAGCTTGGGGCATTCTCTGATAAATAAGTTATTTAGATATAAAAAAAAATACCTTTCTTAATTTATTAGTATGCCTATGGTATGTTCAACTCATATTTCTGTTTGACTTTGATATTCTAGATTATATGACATTACAGAATAGTTAATAATGAAAACAAAAAAGGCAAAACATGGCTTCTTTTCTTTTATTTTTTTTATGACATTTAGTGAATAACATTAACTTCAGAGATATGACTCTTGATTCTTTTCAAAGTTAATTGCTTTCATGTTAACCACGCTTTTGACTTTGTCCTATGCATACTTGAAAGGGAGAAAGGTGGAACAAAATTTGCAACTCTTTAACTTTGTTCCCAATGGCACAAATATTGGTAAAAGGTCTTTATAAATGAAAATATTTTTAAAAAATCTCATATTAAGGTTATGGGGCTCGTATTTTCGTATTGGAACACGTTTAATTGCTTTCATATTAGAATGCGAGTAAAATTAGTTATAATACTTTTTAACTTGATATTACAATTAAATTTTCATTTCCTTTTGGACTAACTCAAAGATCATTTTATTGAGAAAAATACGATGATATACGGTTTAAGTGCAATGCGTGTTTGAAAAATGAGATCACAAATATAACGTAACTTTTTATTGCATTTCTTGCCTTTCAACATTCCAGAAAAGAAAAAGTTAAAAATGGCAGCTAAAAATTAAAATTCAGAAACCGTTTAGATGTTTTCATGTCCTTATTAAGTTGTTGAGAAAAAATATCTTTGGAGAATGAAATTTTAACGCTCTAATTTAAAAGAACACGTTTTATTAAAATTCAGAATTAGTTAAAATGACATTAAGCTATTGTTAATTAAATCTTGAATGCTCTAAAATAGAAGAGAGCTATGTTTATTACTAAGAGAATAATAGATGTGACTCTCTAATTATGATAAAAAGAGAAGCAATTGCGCATTACAATCACAATAATGTAGCGTAAAACAGCGCATTTAGCATTTTTGGGAAATTTTTCCTATTTTATTTACAAGTATATGTTTTATTATTTAACCATTTTGAATCACTCAAAAGAAAACTGTTTAAATCGAAGTTGAAAAGAAAAAAAAACGCAATTTTTGAGCATGTGGTTATTAAAATATAAATGTGTGTGCTGCTTAGAACCAACATATGTACATTCAAATTTGTGTTCCTGTAAATTTATAACTAAACAAATTTACCAACTTATGTGGTATATCGTCGTTGTCAAACTAATATCTGCTATGTGCAAAAAAAAAAAAAAACTTTGAGATATTGAGCACATAGCAGTTTTTATTCAACTATTCTGCCTGATGTAGTTAGCATACTTACTTTTTAGCTACCACATTTCACCATGTAAAAATTAGAGTCACATAACGGTCTTTTTATACGAAATTTTGGTTAGTAAACTAGTCATTGTAGTCAAAATGTCGAAATCTCCAAAAAAATGCACGTAGCAAATATGGGTTTGAAAACGATGATACGTATATTTAATAGTTTCAAATAAACAAAGAAAAAATTGTTATTTTTATGAAGCATTTCATAGGTTTACCTATTGGATAAGTTTAATTTCAGTTTATTATAATATGATTGAATTGAAGAAGAGAATACACACAGCGAGCTGACTATATTTCAGTGCCTTTTGGTTTTTCCGAGTTTGCACTCTTATAAGTAATTGTAAAAGTATATTTATTGAAAGAGTTATATAAAACTGAGACTTACATTTTTTCGATCTAAATAAAGCAAACAGTGCAAATAAAAATAATTCTGCGAAATGATATATTAATTTTCTATTGAAAAAATTTGTTTTGTATTAGTCGTTTTAATACCGATGTGCACAGTTACACATTGCTGCAAGGGAAAACAAGAAAAGTGTATTCAAGATTAGAAAGGTAACACCTACACTTATCGCAAATTTTAGTGAAAAAAATCTAAGTTTATATAAAATGTGAATTATACATATATTGTCTATCATTCTTATGAGCATTTCTCATGTCATTGTACAGGTAATTGCAACAGTGATAAAATTTAAATCTCTGCAATTTTAATTAATGCAGTTTTATATGCAGATAGATGGAAATATCAGAGTATTTACCTGATTATTGTCAGCTACAGCTGATCAAGCAAAAGCTTCTTTGAGTTTCTCCAAGAGCTACAAAAGCTGTGAAGCTTGAAGAAAAATTTATGAGTTTAATTCCAATGTCTTTGGATCTTTTCTCGAAGACTGATTTTAAGTTGTTTCTGATAACTCCATAAATTCCCAGTTAATTACATTACAAATTTAATTAAAATTAAACTAAACAATCATTTCGATGTTCTCTTGCCTTCGGAATTTGCTTTGACTATCTCCAGAAAATTACGGGGAAATTTTAGGTGTTCTCTCAATGGAATTTTTTGTATAAGTACTTTTCTAAAAAATATGTTTGTAGGCTTACTGCGATTACTTTCTTAAAGAACCTAGTGGCTCTTCTCAGAGACATTTTGCATTGAAGTTATTGATACATACGTGTCATTAAAATTTTGTGCATAAATTTAATCAACTAATTTTCACTAAACGAGATATTTTTAAATTACATATATGTTTTATATTCCATAAATAACATTTAAATCAAATATTTTACAGTAAGAGCTTTTTACAGTAAAGAACAATACAGACTTTTACTTATCTGTGATTGATGCACAGTGCATATTATTCCTAAAGAAAACAAATCTATGTGTTTTAGGTTTTCAATTAATGAATGTGGTAGCGGCAGCCATGTGATCGTGATCGCGAATTCGAAGTCGGTGTTGTCGAGTCGTACGTTCGAGTCCTGTTACCACTCAAGACTTGCCATGTAGAGGGATTCAAACTCCTCTGGTTCGTTAAAAGTTTCAGAGGGGGATGCTAGTTCAGTTGTCGTCTTTCGTCAGTTGACCATAGTTCAAATTTACGTGGTCCGTCACCAGTAATTCGTATTACTTCATAGCATGACGATAATATATAATCAATCAATTCAAGTAAATAAATATTTAATGAAAAGCAGGTAGCTTATAAATCCTTTAGAGCAGTGGTTCTTAAACTTTCAAACGCCCTTTATGTATTAACCTGACATCACGGACACCAAGATTTTGAACACCCCACCCTGACTCCCAAGCACATGGCTGTGTTATTTAAAGGTTCCTCAATAGTTCTAAGACGGCCTCTGCTACTTAAAACAAACTTTATTAACATTTTTTCCTATTTATGGAAAGAGTGAACGTCTAATTTTAAAAAATATGTTTTAGTAATGGCTAATTGTGTAATTGCAAATAGTACAAAAACTGAACTAATATTCTCGATCGAAATACATATTTTGGTAGTTTCTTCATTAGCGCAATTTAGTGTAGTCCAGGATGGCACATCTTTCAATTTTTTCACGAGGTCTTTCAAAGTCTGTAAGAAGAGGGAGATCTTGACATTAAATGAGAGACCTTCACGGACCCCTAGAAAAGCGCTGCGGACCCTGGGAGTCCACTGACCACAGTTTAAGAACCACTGCTTTAGAGATTTAATTTTGATCAATAATACTTACTATTCATTCAGAACATAATAAATGTTCATTCAACAAAGGAAATTTGTTTGTCATATGTAGAGGGATATTATTATAACTCAAATGTGTAAAATTTATAGCAAAATGCATATTTATCGCGATAAAACATCAATCTAAAAAGAAATAAGTTACGATCATTTTGTGAATATAAAAATATATTGATAAAATTTTTTACTCTCAGTTAATTTGAGCTCCAAAGAAAGATTTTTTTAAAAAAACTCATAGGTACATCGGTTTAATCTTTCTTATGATCTAGGAACAATGTTACTTTTAGATTCATTTCTCACGTATATCTAACTTCTAAATCTCACCGGTCCTTACGAATGCAAAGTAAGAATTAAAATTCAACTTGCAGTAATTTCACCACAAATCTTTCAAATAAGACAGACTCCCGTCAGTCAGTAGTAGATGGAAATGAAGATATGTAAATGTGTGGAAAAATAGAAAACTTTAAAAATATAAAGTGCGTAGATACGCATGTAAATATAGGCTTAGTATTTAATTAAAAAGAAAAAACCATATGTCATTGTAACTAATAGCATGGAAGCTCTAAACAAAATTTTTTGTTGTCAAAAGAAAAAAAAATATTGTACTTTATGTTATATATAAGAAAATTAATACATATTTGTTGTTGTTATATGCTGTAATTCCCCCGTTATTTTATATGTATATGAGTCTTTAAATTTTACTGTTATGTTTGTTTAAAACTCCCAGGTTTGTTAAAAATACGCTTGCATGTCTTTTTGTATTTTTGCCTGCAGTTAATTTTTTTAAAAAAACATTACAATACTTTCTATAAAGTTGTTTTCTTGAATTTTTTACTTTATTTAATATTTGAAGCAGCGTTTTATTATAAATTATACGATTTAGAGTACTCTCATCGCGGACAATCTAATGGATCTTATAAAGCTTCTGATCGGTATCAAACAATCAATATCATTATTTTGAACTGTAATCAGTCTGCTTATCATCTAAATTATCAGAAGGAAATATGATTGTGTGTGAAACCTTGAGAAAAAGGCTAGAAAATTTCAAAACTGCATCTAAAAAATATTAGTGCTAAGTTTAGTATATTAAAACCTTGAATTCATTTTAAAAAATAAAAACATTTAAAAAAAATCTGAATCAGTCTGTGAATTAACCGTTGATAATTTTAATTTAAATGTGTTTTAAAAAAAAAGTTCTTCAAATGCTCAGCTTATATTTTTTTAAGCATTGCAGAAAATTTTCTCGTGATGATTAGATTATTCTTGAACACAATGGTACAACCCAATATTTTACTCTATAACAATGAATTATAAATCTCAAATGCAGGATAATTTGCAATTTGTATTTTATTAAGTTTTTTTTTCCTTCGATATATTTGTGTTAATAATTCAAGACTTAAATAATTCAGTTGCAGTTATTTTTGTTTTTTTGTGTTAATGATATACTTTTTCCAAATAATTATAATTTTTAAATGTGTCTAATATCATCAAAGATTAACATAATATTCTGCCTGATTCATTAACTTTGCTATTTGAAACCGTATTACTCTCAATCCTTCTTTTTAAATTCTATTACTTGAACAAAGCAAAAAAGCACTTAACCAGATAAAACGATAATTAATTTCACGATTCAGATTCGTAGTTTGAATTTTCATTATCTCGATTAGACGAAAAAAAATTACTGTCATGCCCTCATTTCATGTGTAATTTACACACTTCCTTCAAAACGAAAGAAACTAAAAAAAAAATTCGTAAGTAAGAGTGTTTGAAACTATGAAAATAATCTTGAAAAAGGGGATCATTTTACAACCTTCTTTTTTTTTTACACCATTTGCATGTTTAGAATAAGACAATAATGATTATATGAAAATAATCTTGAAAAAGGAAAAAAAAGTCATTTTACAACCTTCTTTTTTTTCTTTTTACACCATTTGCATGTTTAGAATAAGACAATAATGATTATTTATTTATTTTTGCTTTAATCTTGATAGTAGTATATGGAGGTGTATCTACTCCATTCTACTGCGTATATTCTCACGTTACTTTTATAATTACACAAATTCAGATTCTGAAGTTTGAGGTAAAACATACATATCAACTTTGTTTTACATTTAAAATATGTAAAATGGATTACTTACAAAGTTTCAAAATCTACATTATCTTTTTATTACATCAAAATTTCTAGTTTTTAAACTCGTACCACTTGCCGACAGTTGTTAGCTAGGAAATTTTGAACATGAATACAAAAGGACCAAATAAGATTTGTACGTGTCTAGAATGCGGGTCTTACGTAAAATCTTTATCGGAATGTGTCAGGATATTTAAGAATAGAATTTCGGATGTATCAACTTTCAGTACAAACCACAGATTAGATTCGTAAGCCCAGAAATATTTTATTACTGCTCTAAGTAGAATTTTAATGAAGATTTCGGCGCATAAGATAAAGTGATGATGTCGATGTTGAAAATTTAGGAGTATTTAATGTAGCTATTGCTGCTCTATAAGATTTCAAGTCCCGCCACGTTTATATAGATATTTATTATTGCGGTTCGTGAAGATATGAAAATTAATGTATGCCAACTTTTAAACATTGTTTCAATATTTTGTCTTTTTCCCCGTATTCTGATTATGAATATGCTCACAAAAAATTAATTAATTCTATATTTTTCTATAAAAAAGCAACCCACAACTCGTAAATTTTACTGTTTTGTCACGTAAAAGGACGGGAGATATATTATAAATTTTATTTTTATCCACTTTACAGTTATTTACAGTTGAATTTTAATTTTTATTATGATAGATTATGATTATTGAGAGGTATTTTCAGGTTACGCGAGTGTTCTCAAAATGTTCACGAGCTAGGAAGTTAAAGCAGTTAGTGCAATAAATTGTAATAAACCTAAATAGTTAAATGAACAGAATATATTGAAATAAATTAACGTTTATAATTGCTTTCAAATGAAGTTTACATTTCCATGACATTGTCTTATTTCACGTAATTTTCCATTTCGAATACTTATTTTTCTTTATTTTTTAATATTTGCTTTTATTTTTTTAATTTTCTTATTATTCAATCCTTAGAGATATTTTCTTTTTTTAAATTTTTTTTTCACATCTTTTAAGTACTGTTTGTATGTGGAATCATAAAGTAATTCCAATCTCAATAACTGAAAAATCAAAATTTACAGAAACATATTTCCGTCAAAGATATTTTGATGAAGTTATATTATTCATCATTTGAAAATGAAGGTTTCAATATTTGAGTGATTCTTTACATTATACTTAACACAGTGCTTCTCAAACTTTCCATATTTGCGACACAATTTTCAGTCATAATTTTCATCATGTCCCCTCCGCCATACACCAACTATGTATTGAATGCAATAATAATGTACGATGCTAAAGCTACAATACGACTTTAATTATAGTCTGCATAAATTATCAAGATCTGTATTATATTTTGTATATGACAAGCCCATGGAAGTCACTAGTAATGACTAGACTTGCTTTTAATTTAGTATTGATAAATTAATTATCAAATACCTTTTTCCATACTAATACATTTATTAATATCTTATATCAGTGTGAATATGTATTTATTTATTACGTCAGAATATATTTTGTTTTGCTTCCTTTCAGTAAATTAATAAATATTTTAAATATTTTATTTTGGACTTTTCTATATGCTCGCACCCCCCCTAGGGGGGCGCCCACAGTTTGAAAAAAGCTGACTTAACTATTATTTGCTTTATACCTAACATTGCAAGTAATTAATCATGTTTTCATTAATTTGCTTCCATATATATATGTACAATTTTTCTTGCAGTATATGTGTAAATTTTCTGCGGAAGGGGATGGTTGGGATCCCATAAAGCAAACTTAACCCTATTTCACTGCCCTAAGTCAGCGAAATCCTTAGAAAATATAATAGATTTCCATTTTGACCAATTGACTTTATTTATATATATATATATATATATATATATATATATATATATATAATCCATACATATACATATACATATGTATATATGTATACGTGTATTTCTTATATATTCATGTATATAAATATATTGGTTTGTTCTCGGTTTTCGGTTTCAGAATTTTTCCTTTCTCAGTTATTTATAATGTATTTAATATGACAATAATTTCCTATATTTATTATTATTATATATAATTTTGAATCAATATTATATAAAATTTCTTTTTCTTTCTTTTCATTGCTCTTAAATTGTTTTTAAAATTCCTCTATTGCTCACGCGGCTACAACTTTATATATATATAACTAAACTTAGAGATTGTAAGTCTGTTTTTTGTGTGTGATTCCATTCCTAAAATATATAATCACAAAAATTAGTAAATACGCAAATAGAATGATGAAACTTTCTCACAAAAAGACTTTGAAGTTGTATAATTAGTCCAATTATATAAATGAAAGAGATGTATATAGTACATACAAAAAAATGAAAATAAATGCTGAAGAATCTTTTCTAGAAGCACGCATTTAATCTTTTTTACCCTTTTATTTTTGAAGAAATCCTAAATTTTGTTTCAGTTGTTACATATTATAATGCCTTCTAAGATATCATTTCTGTAAAATGCATTTCTTTATTTATCGAATTCATTTTAAAAATTGTATGTATTTTATCTTTTAACTACAAATGTATTTTTGAAAGTGATAAAAAATATCCCGTATTTATTTATGACTCACAGAATGACATGACACACTTAACATCATTTTAACATATGTCTTTTGAGCTCAAGAAGGGCCACGAGCACTTTTTAAGTGTCATAGAATTGTTAAAATTGTGTCCTTACCGATTCCTTCATCCACTTTGACCTCTAAGTAAATGAAACACAGATGCGCACCGAGATACTACGCCGAGGAATGGGGAAAAAGTGAAGGTGGTGGTATAAGGTTTCTCATGAACCTTAGTGTTGTCAGCAGGTAGCTGACTCAGGTAAACAGATTTAACTCTTCCCTTCCGTAGATGGCCTTGAAGAAGGTCAGAAGCTAACAATGCAGATGATCGAGATAACAGTTGGGATTACTTCAACAGCTAGTTGCCACCAAACGAAGCTTTCTTTCTTTCTTTTTTTTTTCTCTCTCTCTTTTTTTTATAACTTATTTTTTTTATGGTTTAAGCTACCGATCATGCGCATTAGTTATTTCAGTCGTAAAAGTCTGTATGATATCAAACAAAATCAACATTAGTTTTTATTATTATTTTTCTAAGAGGGGAAAAAAATCATTTGTTCGTATCAGTGACCAATGTAAATGTTTTAAAAACCAGCAAAAAAGCCTCATGCAAAAAGGAAAAAAAAAATGCTGTGAAAAATAAATTGAGAATAGTCTTTTGTATTTTCCCCTTGTATGAAAACAATTGAACCTCCTTTTTGGAGCTCCTCAAATTCTGTGGATATACTTACTAAACAGATTTGCATGTTTGGAGGAGGGGATTTCAAACGAAAGTTTTACTAATATTTGCGTTTATTACGTAATTAAATAACTTGATTAAATAATAGAGAAAATATTTAAACTTGTAGAAAGCGAACTAACTACAAAAATAAATGGGAAGAGATTATTATAACTGTCTTACGTTATCAAAAATATTTGTGTAATTATCTTTCTTTTAAAAATACATTAAATTAAAGAAGTATTGAACACAATCTCTCTTTTTTTTAAGTATTGTCACTGTACTTCCTCCTCATATTGGTTGAAGTGAGGATGTTGCTGATCTTTGAGGCTCCCGGGGGGATCTGAACGAGTAATGTTAGAAAAGCCGTTAAATCAGATCAAAAGAATCACAACTGAAACTCACAATAATTCACTTTTATTAATTTAACGTTAAACCTCATTACGCGGTGTGTTGATAAGACAGTAATAAGAAATAATGGGTATTTATCTTTTAAATGCGATGCAAACTCAGAAACTCGCCCATGAGAAATCTTCTAGTAACTTTTAATAACGACTGTAATATAGAAATGAGATAATATAATTCTAGCAGTACTATATCATGGCAATGTTGTTTACATAACAACTATTCCCTGTCTCGCTGACTATTTATATACTGTTTACTAGTGACGGTCGTTGAGTTGTTCTAGCTGAAAGTGCCAATCTGTCTGGATGGAAAAAATCTCGAGTTTGAGAGGATAGACCTCGTGATTGCCCATTATTACGTGGAAAAGATTATATGTATAATTCTTAACCTGAACTTTTATTATTCACATTTAGTAGAAATATTATAGTTGTAGTAGCTAAAACAAGAAGTATAATATTGGATTTCAAAATCAAAAGTAAGAGAAATGAATTATTTTTTCTCTATATTTCTCTTTCTCTCCCGCAAATAAACACACACGCATATATATGTCCTTCATTATAAATTTAAAATTTTTCTATTTCCTACCTTGTCTCCTATTGCAAAAAAAATCAAAATAATTTCAAAATAGTCAGGGGATTAAACATATTTAAGCTCCTATTGTGACATCTCACGCGTTTTTTCTCTAACATAACCTCTGTGTTCTTTGACGGCCACGATTAATGGCAAATCTTTTCCAACCCAAATCCAAGAAGTGAAACGAAGCATAGATGCAAATAAGATAACCTTTAAAAGGGTAGAAGTTTTAGTGAGCAGGATGGCAATTTATAGAGAAAGTTCAGTGTAGAGAAGATAGAAGTGTTGATCGACGGCTTACCTAGAATCAAGACGCCACCTCGCCATTTAAACCAAGGTACATACCATTGTACAACCATTAGGAGAAATATATGAAGTAGATTGGACGCTGAGTATTCAACCAAGGTAGGAAGATTATATTCTGAACGCGAATATATTATTGAGATTGAGATTAGGCGGATATAATACAATAATATTGATAAGTGATCTAATTGCGCGATTTGTGTTAATTAAGGTTACGTGTTTTGGTTTATTCTCACTTAATATAAGTTTGTTCGATATCTAAGTTAAATTCTTAATAAAAGTCATATTAAGAATTCTAAAATGTCTCATCATTCCGAGAATCCCACACCTCTAACTTACGCTGAAACCCCACGACATGGTCATCGAAGGACGGTCATGTCGCACTATGAATCCTGAATATTCCTAACATGTTTTCTATTTACAAAAGGATATCAATCGCATGGTTTGTATATGGTTTTTATGAATATATATTACAGTTGATTGATAAATATATGTTTTAGTCTGAATATATACACTTGTGTTCAATATTGTTTCCGTATAAGAATAATAAACAATAAAATAAACCGACATATAGAAGCATTTAATAATATATATGTCGGAGAGAGTTATACTTTATTTATAAAACTGTTATTTTTCTGTATAACTTGAGAGTTTAAGCTGACAAGGGAGCTTTTACTGAAGTAAGTACTTATATAGAGATAGTTATTTTGTTGTTTTTATTTTACAGAACTTTTGGATGTGAAGGTCATTGACACTTATAAAGGAACTGTTACCCTACTGATTGACGAGGTCGCAGTCTGAGATGTAAGAACTCATCCTTAACACAATGCTGTCTCTCCAGCATATATTTAACCAATATATTTTTCTCTTACATTTAAGTGTATGTGTTTGATTTCAAAAGGAAACTCCCCAACGAGCTCAGCCATTTCCCTTAAAAACATTTTGAATCACTCTGAAATTTTTAGCATAAGGCAACAAATATACTAGTCTTAATGTCAACCAAGAGGACAGCAAAGGTTAAAGAACTCAAGTAAGTTGTGTGAAAAATTTGATGTTATTTGATTTAAAAGACTGAAATTGTAAGTTAACGTTGTTTGATTTTATTAATAAGTTTTTAATTAGTTCTTTAGAGTTAGTACTGTTAGTTGTTCTATAAATTTGAAAGTGAATAACTTTTTCTCTCTCTTGAAATGTGTCTGATTAGTAAGAAGAATATGAATTTTTTTTTAGAAAACAATATCTTTCTGTATGGTACGAATATGTTAATTATTTTTGATAAAAACTTAAAGAAGCAATTTATCTTTCACGTAACAAAATAAGACCTATAGATGAAACATTATCTTTGTATAATATTATTCAAATTATCTTACAAGTAATAAAAGAAGTAGGTAGTGTAAAATAACATAATTTCTATGAAAGAAAATTTACACAACACACACAACACACGGAATACTTTATTTTAAGGCAATGATAATCTGTAGAAATGTATATCAATGTAAGAAAGAGCTGGTTATGTTTTACCGAATTCTGGTTAATGAAATGAATTAATTTTTTTTTGTGTTATATATACTAGAACATTTTTTCTAAGGTAAATTGACAGTGAAGATCTGGAATAAAAAAAATTGCAGATATACTTAACTCTCCATAATTTCATTTTAAATAAGTATACTCCCCCGATTATTTTCGAGGAGTTCTTATTATCTAATACCAAAACGTTTTTTCAGAGATTTCTATTGTCTTGTACTTACAGTTCAACTCGATAAGGAATGTTTGACTTGAAATAAGGTCGTATATTTTTACCGTATGAGGTTGATTGTTGATTCAGGTCACATTTAAAACTAACACATGGGATATTGGCGAAATAAATCGTAATGAATCATGATCAAGTAATGAGGATGACACTTGACTAATGAGGATGGCACCTCTTTTTTCAAACCTACATGCATTACCAACGTGAGAACTTTGAGCTTCACACTGAGATTTAACGTACATCATCCCTCTATACGACGAGTCCTTAATATCATCAAGGCTCGAATCCACGACTCGATTGAAATAATATATTACAAGGGATTCAGGCATGTGGTTTAAATCCTCTTGCAATCTATACTTAAAGGACTAAAATTCTTTAGACAAATCAATCAGTAATGATAGTAAGTAAAACTGCTTGATTTCTGAAATGGTTTTGGGAAACATTGAAATACAATTAAATAATCTTTCCGGGTGTCAGATATAAATGGACTATCTCTTTTATAGAAGAAAAAAATATGCCATTTTACCCTATTATAAAAGAGCAACAAACTTTTATCTACTAATCAGAATCTGAAGTTGTTGTTGTGGTTTCTAATGCCACCTGTCTGACGTAGTCAGATTCGAGGCCCACGAAATTCATCGTGGCAAGGGGCTAGATGTACGCCTGTCGTTGGCTTTAGCCTTGAGCACCATACAAGTGACAGTACGAATTAGCTCGGTGAAATTCCCGAAGGAACGATAGATGGCGACACCACCGATCTCCACCTCCACAATTTAGGCAGGGAACTGAAGGGGAGGGAAATATTCTCCAGTCCCCTGCACTCGTTATTCAGCCCACAAGACTTTTGGACCCACTAATTTAACAAGCATGTGCTCCGCGTGCACTCGGAGGGTATTTGGTGGCATCGGGCATCGAACCCAGGTTTTCCAGTCTGGAGTCCGATGCTCTAACCCAGTGATTCCCAAAGTGGTCTATATAGACCCCAAGGGTCTATGACGACCTGCAAGGGGTCCACGACAGCAGAAAAATAATTTGGGGTCCATGAGGTGTAAATGGGGGTCTACGCGATAAAGGCTATCATTAAACTAGATTGTGACTTAAATTTTAAAAGAAAATTTAATCAAATGAAAACCAGATTTTACCTATTTAACAGATTTATATTTACTAAATTTAATGAGGTTAATTTGTCGTTATAAGGTGACAGCATAAATTTTATTACAGCAAGTATCATTAATTCAGTGTTTCTTGCCAGATTTAAGCTGAAGGAGTATAATATTGGACGTCGCGAATTTTCAGTTTCTCAAATGGCCACAGACAATTTGCAGGAAAATGACGTTTTAACCTACGTTCAACATTAAATTGCTCTTTATTCAGATTTTGAAATTAAGTTTGAGAATGCATTGACTACGGTAATAACAAGAGTGATGAATGAATGAATGGCAATGAATTTATATGGTCACATTGAAAGAAAAATGTCATTTTATAAGAGGAACTGATCGGAAAAGGCAGTAACGGAGATCTTACAGTAAAGTTTAGAAACGGATGACAGCAATTTTGGTTTTAAAAAGACATACCTGTTATTCATCTTGAATCATAGAGTATTGTGAGAAAGTTTTTAACTTCTTTTCCTTGTAAGGAGGAGTTTCAGCGTGGTTGTCAATCTCCAAAATAAATAAATTAAATTTTTTAAAAAAAGAGTGGACAAAGGTTGATCACAAATGTTGAAAATTTGTTACTAAAGCCCCAAATTTATCCCTATTATTATTAACATTTGTTTGTTGGTCAGTTGTCTTATGCATCAATTAAATTTTAAATTAATTACCATGTTTTTCTTAAATTTTAAACTTTATACTTCATTACCGATGTAAATTAAAATTTTTTAAAGCAGCTCTGCACCAGTTGTCAAAAAGACATTTAAGTTGATAAATTTTCAAAAATTCAATATTACGTAAGTTGGGGTCTACCCCAAACCGAAAAACATGGCAAGGAGTCTATGAGACAAAAAAGTTTGGGAACCTCTGCTCTAATCACTAGGCTACCCACGGCCCCTAGAATCTGAGGAATGTATAGTAGTCGTATATACTCCCAAGGGTTTTCATACTCTTGGTTCTACTACCTTGGGTTTTTCATACTTTTTGTTCTATTCATCCTGCTAATAAATGTTCTAATTTATCAAAAAATTAACTGCATACGAACTGCTAACATGAGCCAGTTGGTGGGAATATAATTCTAGCTGCTAGAGAGAGGAATGGTAAGTTCTTTTTTTGTGCACTTTCTCCTCCCTTTCTCTCTTTATATGCAGTCTAATTCAAATAACATAATACTTTTTCTTTAAAATATTTTGCTAATTAAAAAAACCCAGTAGACATACATTTGGGAAAAGCTTACAAAGTAAGATTTTTGCACTGCTTTTACAGAATTACTTAATAAATGAAAAAATATTTTTCAAAAATGAGTACGAATTATTTAACAAACTGTACACACTCCATCATAAAATTTTATAAATACTTTTTAGTTTATATACAAATAGAAAAAATAAATCGAATTTAGGTGATTTTCAACAACATAACTTAACTCGTAAGATGGCTTAAAATCCATAATCAATTAAATCTGTTACACATTTGAAAACAATGGCTTAAGTACGAATTATCTCTGGAAAATAATACATGAATATAGAATTAGATTATATCTTCCATGATCATAGCCAATTAAATTGTGGTAGCTAAAAAAATATTTCATATTTATCACAATAACGTGTTTAAGTATTTCGCGACGGTATCTTAAAATATAAATACTGTCAGCAACGTTAATCCTTAAATATAATTTTATATTTGAAGTCAAAACGTTAATATTGTTTTTAAATATTTATGATATATTTTTAAGTGTAAAATACTAGGTAAATTATTTCTTACATGCTGATGATTATAAAATTATTTTCAAAGAAACATGCAGATAACACAAGAAAACTTTTATTTCGTTGCTTGAAATAAGAGGTATTTCAAAGTCACTAAGGAACTATAATTAGAGTAAAGAATGTGATACCACATTTAGATATCACATTTTTCATCTTTAATGATTCCACGAAAAATTGTTTTTGTCGATTGATTAAATAATTAAAATCTATAACAGGAGTCGGTAAAATTTTAGTTTGGTAACCACCACTATGGCGTGCCAAACCAATCTACCAATATGATTCACAATCCGGCATTTTTGAAACAATTCGATTCCGCGATAATGCATGCAGAACTAAGAATAAAGGTCAATAATATAGATTTACAGTTTTATTATATACTAATTTTAGATTATTTAAAAATATTTCTTGACATAAAAATAAACAGCATAAAATATAACTATTCCTTCAACAAAAATAAAAAAATAAAAATAATTATACATATATTATGTATTTTTAAATATATTTATCAAAATAAGAAATGGACAAAATAAAACAAAGATTTCCCTTCATTATAGTTAAATAAAAATTTTAATGTGAACTTAGTGCTTGCACCGCTTTACAGTCATACTGCACAAAATAAAGGGTATAATTTGTGACTTTCAATTTACACGGTTCTGAGCATTCAGTTGTTAAACAATTTCTTTGCGGACTCGAAATATTTTTCATTCGAGGAGAGAATTTTTACTTAGATATGTAGAACTAAAAGAGACAAAGCAGATTACATGTAACGTTTTCTCTTCGAACAGTTAAATTCTTCCAGCAATGACATTCAATAATTTACAAAAAAGCAATAAATTTATCTTTAGAGTTAACTTTCAGATTTTTTCGTAATTCCTTAAGGTATCCGACTACGATCGGAACCATGATTTTAAAAAAAGTGCATAAATGGAAAATTTTCATGATATTTAGTGCCACTTAGATTAGAATACATGTATAAAATTGTTTTAAGGATATTTTGACAAAAAAAAATTATTTAAATACAATATTTTGTCAAAAAATTTACTAAGAATAATCTTTTTTTCAAAATGTTCTCCTTTTATTAAAAATGCTTCTAAAATAATAATATTTCGCGTGCGCGCGCGCGCTTATATAAAGTAAAGACTTCTCCAGAGAGTTTGAACTAGGATTTTTGATAAATTCACATTATTTTCAGAGTTACCACCAATTGAAATAATTATCGGCGTTTTTTTCTTAAAATTGCTCCCCCTCTGTTGTCTTAAAATATGGACAAACCTACTTCTAAGTTATATTTTTCAAAAATTCTGATTGAGCCTCTGTAGAGAGGTCTGAACTAGATTCAGGCAAAATATTATTATAATAGAAGCATTTTTCACAAAAGGAGAATATTTTGAAAATGGGTCATTCTATGTTCATTTTTTGTCAAAATATTGTACTTGATTAATTTTTTATTGTAGTAATTTCTTAAAACAATTTTATATACATTTTCTAATCTAAGTGGCACTAAATATCATAAACATTATCCATTTATACGCTTTTGCAAAATCATGGTTCCGAACGTAATCGGATGCCTTAAGTGTCAATAATTCTGAACATGTTTGTCAAGAAGAGGTTCATTACAAATTTATAAACTTCTAACCACTCAAAAACTAACAAATTTGTATGTAAAGTATTGCGGAGGGTCACTGAGAATTGTACCATGTGCCACATGTGGCACACGTGCCATAGGTTGCCTCTACCACTGATCTACAACAAGAAATAATCAAGCGGTTCTTTAGAATATGTGTATCCCAGCTTCTATAAAAATACATCACAGTTAACGCTGGAGAAAGTATTGAAATCTCCCAAATATAAGACACAAAGTGAGTAATACCATTTATCTAGAAAAAACATAAGCTAACTTTGATTCATTTATAAAATACAATACATAGAAAGTATTTATCATCCTGTTTGAGTCTAGTAACATGAAATGAGGCGCGTAATTTTACCCTTCAAGTGATTTAACACTGTCTAAAATGCTATCATGAACGGGGTGGAGATTGCCGTCAAAACCGAAAGTAAAAAACACCACTCTTTAACGAAAGCGATTGTTTCGGTAATCACTTAGAAAATCACAGTTATTACTACTTCAGTCTCGAATTTTCTGAGGTTAAGATTTGTAAGTCACGATTTGACACTTGTGGTAAGCTTGAAATGGCTTATGGCTTTCTTTTTTGATTTGAATTCACCACTCTTAGAGTCCATTTTCTATCTCTTTTATTTGCGTTGGTTATTTCATAAATTAGAAACACGTGGATAAATATTTAATTTTTAGATACCTACTGACACGAAGTGATTATATATCTATAGAACCAATAAGTGCAGAGTTGCAGTTTTAAAGCTATTTCTGGTTGAATTTTTTTTCTTTTATTATATTAAAATTCCTTTTAGCTAGATATTGATTTCACGTATATTTCATGGTAAAAAGATCTAGTTAGAACTATGTGTTATATTTCAACCGATAATTGGATTTATTCAAATCAATTGAAATGATAAATGAATGTTTTGTATTTTGTTTTGCAACTCTTTTTTGGTGAATGTTAATTACTTCTTAAAAAGCTATTAAATATATTTGATGTTTATGATAATTACTCTACGAGAATAATGTTCTTACAATTTTTTGAAGGTTATTTACGTTTGTTGTATGAATTTAGTTTTAATAAATATTTATTTTTCAATTTGCTTAGAAAAAAAATTAATTTGAGGTAATATATCTTACATATATATCTGTTGAATATTTTATCCTAATTTATTAAATAATAAAAATATGAATAATTTAACTTTTATCCCATAGCCTTTGAGAATGTTAATTATTTTTAAAAAATTCCGATTCATTATAGAGTGTGAGTAGATTAATTGTTCAAATACTAACCATTTGACAACAGTTTCATGTTACTTAGCTTTGTGATACGAATGTTAATTAAATATCTTGTTCCAATTTTTTGTTCATTTGAAACAGTTGATTTATTTCAATAACAATAAGTTTTAAAGTCATAAAAAAATAAAGTTTTAAAATTTTATGCTTTTTAATTCTAATTATTTAATGAAATTTTCTAAATTGTGATCTTAGAAAGGATTCGTAACAATTTATACGTTCAATAATTTGATATCCGTAGACTCATAATTTCAAGTATTTTAAAGGTTACTGTGTAATTAATTCATTTTTTTTCTGAAAAGAAGCAATGAAATAATTGGAAGTTTTAATAAATGCGGTTGACTAATGTAATATTGTATATTATATTAAATCAGATAATTTTTAAATTTAAAACTTAAAAAAATTTAAGGACTTTAATTGTTTTCGGTAATTTTTTAAAAATATTCTAATCTTGTGTACCAAATTTTGTTCGCGATTTTTTACTCAAATTATAAAAAAATACTAGTACAAATCATAGTTTTTATTTAGATATTTTTAAACTATGCAGAAAATACTTATAATATAAAAAATAAAATGTACAAGTAACAAAACAAAAATAGAAATAATTGTTTTCTCTGTCCTTAACGTTGTGGTCACGGGAGCCTACTGTCACGAACTCGTTGTCAACGAGTCGTGAGTTCAAATCCTTATGCTCTGAAGGATAACCGTGTAGAGAGGTTGATGCACGTTTCATGAAATGTGATTCAAAGTGCATAAGTTGGTGTGGTGTGGAAGTTCGGAGAAAGGGTGCCAGCTAATGCGTAATTCTCGTCACTTGAGCGAGGTTCAAAATTATATTGTCCTTCGCCAATAGAACTTGCATTGCTTTAGAGAAAAGAGCGACATTAAGAAAAATATAACCATCCCCGTAGGGTGTTCTCATTCAAAATTGTGATGGAAGCGAGCCAAATCACACTGTTACCTGTTTGGTGCACAAAGCTACGGTTAACAGCAGGCATAAATGTAGCCCTTTGCCGTGATGAATTTCGCAGGCCTTGAGTTGATGTTACTGTCGATCAGGTGGCATAAGTAACAAAACAAATCAAACCATCTTTAACGTTTTGTTTCTGATTTTTTTTTCTTTGGCAAGAATTTGAATTAAAAAGTTAAAAAAATACTTTAAAATAAAGTATTTTAAGGAATTGTATCGTATAAAAAAGTAAAATTTATTTTAAGGGATTAAATAGTGAAATTTTTACCTATTGTCAATAAAAAACTTATTTGCATTTTTTTTTTTTTTCGTTCAGTAACGTTACGTTTAGAAAATTCTTTTTCTATCTATTATTTATTTACATTTTTTTTAGTAACGAATTTCTAAAATAAAAAAAATTGAAATAATTTAGACCTGTATAAAATATCTAAAAATATTCCAAATGTTAAAAAACAATTTCTCACTCAATAGAATGATTATGCATTGAGAACACAAATTTAACAGAATTCAAAATCGTTTTACCTTTTATATGAAGCAAAAGTTCGTTTACTCCTACTTTTTTTCCAACTTTCGTCCTTTAACTATAAATAAAAATAATTACAATAAAAAATTACCGCTTAAAAATATTGTACTTTACAAAATGTAAGAATAACTTTAAAAATGTGTTTTTAAATTTAAATAAATACATTTAATTGACTGAATTAAAATACTTAACATCTCTTTGTTAAATACTGTTTGAACTTATTTTAAGGTATCTGACTTCTTTCATAACCATTATTTTGCAAAAGAGTTTAATGAATATTTTTTTATTTTTAGTGTCACTTGAACTAGACTATACGTCTGAAATTGTTTTAAGAATATTATTACAATAAAAATTACTTAAATGCAATTTTTTGGCAAAAAATGGCACACTTTCAAAACATCTTTCTTTTATGGAAAATGCTTCTGTAATAATAATAATCTAAGGTCTCTCGGTACAAAACCTGAACTAGGATTTATGAAGTATATAATTAAGAAGTAGATTGATTCATGTTTTAATAAATCGAAGTAAAGAAGAAGAAATACGGCTAGAAAGAAGAAAGAAAAAATACGAAGAAAGAAAGAAAAAATACGGCTTGTTATTTCAGTTCTATGAAAATAATGAGAATTTTTCAGAAATCTTAGTACAGGCTCTGTAGAGAGCCTTAGCTATAAATGGGGAAAACATTTTTATTATAAAAGCATTTTCCATAAAAAGAGAATATTTTGAAAAAAAATATTTCGTCATTTTTTGCCAAAAATAATTGCATTTAAATAATTTTTATTGTAAAAATATTTTTATAAAACTATTTTACATGTACATTCTAATTCAATTGACACTAAATATAAAAAAATTATTTTATTCACATTTGCAAAATCACGTTCCGAACGTAATTAGTAACATTTTAAGCAAACTATAAAAATTGGTAGAATATTCAAAATTATGCTTTGGTACTAATTCATTTAAATGATCAATATGAATCAAATTAAAGAGAAACATATTTTAATATGTATTCTATACGAATTATTGTATAGATTAAATTAAATAATTTTATTCGCGAAAATCATTACAAAACTGTTTTTAAAATAAAATCATATGAAAAAATACCCCCCTCGGATCTTCGTCCGAACTGTCTCATTGTCCAACTTTTGAAAAGGCATCATCGTGAAAATAACTAGAAGTCTACGAAATTTCTTATTACTTATGAGAATAATTTTCTCAGTGGCATCTCACTCCATTCTTTTAAAAAAGTTTAAAAATATCTTGAAAAGTTCATAGCAGCTTTTTAATTATTACGAACGGATTTCGTGAATGAAAACGTAAGAGTTTATCAAAGGCCTTTTATATATAATCTTTAGCATAGTCTTAAAAGTTATAAATAAATATCGGTGGATGCTACAGGGAAAGATTTTGATCTTAAAGGTAATTAAAACTCCTTTTCTGATATTATTCAGCTTGGCTATTATATTTACGATATGAAGAAAGATTAACATTTAAAGCAATGTTCTAATTTTAATTATTAATTCTGAACCTGTTTTAAGATATTCGATTTTCCCTGAAATATCAAGTTTCACCATCAATTAACTTTTGTTGTTTCATTTTCTTTTTAAATTTAGTACTGTTTAAAAAGAATACGGATGTTTAGAATGGTTAAGTTGATGTAATTAACAATATATAGAGTATGTTAATTTCATCAACTTAAGAGTATGCTACTTGGAAAGAAAGAGGTGGTGGAAAAGAAGTCTTTAGAAATGTCGTGTGCTTGACAGTGTCGATAGACAGCTTTTATTAAAACGTCGATGACAAAACTGTCGGAAGAAGATATACTTCCGGCAACAGGGGAGAAAGAATATAAGACAGCTTTCTAGATATCCATTCACGCTGATAGACAATTTTATTCATTCTATCCACGAAGAATGGAAATAGATATCTCCCTAGCGTAGGAGACAGATGATCGTAATAGGGGTCATGTCTTTTAAAAAAAGGAAATAAGAGAAAAGTAATTTTCAAAAAAGCAATGATAAGGAGTGCAACTGATGAAAACAAAAATAACAAAGAAATATAGACTCTCATAAATATCTCAAGAAAGGACTGGATGAAATTCACTTATTTATTCGACTACTTGAGCTATTTATAAAACGTTAAAAACTGACTTACAAATTTATCTTGAAATTGGATCAAGATATTCAAGAAATATTACTCTTATGACTGAACCACTTTTGAATACTTGTGTATCTCTTATTATATTGGAATTATTTTATACTAGAGACGGCACAATTATTTTTTTATAAGCATCACAAATTTCAAAAAGTTTTTAGACATGAAATTTATGAAGAAAACTGTTAATAAGATATATGATGAATGATATATATCACTTATAAGTTTATTAGCTTATTTATATTGAATATGATAAATTCAAATCGAATGTATAAAATATTAAAAACATTATTGAAACTGAATTTTAAACAGAATTTAAGTTTAAAAATAATATTAGTACACCAGCAGTATTCATAGATTTTGAATATAGTTACTTATCTATATAACTCACCTGTTAATAGTTATAATACTACGTAAATAGTTTAACAACAATACTTAAGCATCAAGTTCACATTTAACCATCAAGAAATACAAGTAATAAGTACATATTATAATTTTTTATATTATAATATTTGCTATATATTTTATGTTAGAAATAAATAATAAGTGTTTTTTATTAAAACATGCATGGGAATAATAATATATCGTAATATTTTTAAAACTGTTATATTATTTTTTACGGACTTATTTTACTGTTTTTCTCTTTCAAGTGCTCATTAAATATATTTTTTGATGAGGTCACTTAAGATGGATACTCTCATCATGGCAGCGATTGTAACATCAACTTCCTATGAAATATTGCCTAACAACTTAACAATTTTCCAATGAACCATTCTATAAAACACAAAATAAAGTATCTTTTGAGTTGATAGAATAAAATAAATCATTGACAATTTTAAAATGATAACGCAATATTATAAGTTAATTGTATAAAAAATAATAAGAATAACTTAGTTAATGTGAGGTTTCGATATACATTTTCACACCTTTTCCTGTTACATACAAGATTTAAGCTCTTTTGAAATAATGAATTGGGTTAAGCAAAGTTACCTGACACAAGGATCCTGGTCGAAATTAGATTTTATTAGCAACAAAAGCAAATTTTTATTTAAATTTTCTGATTTGCATGTAATTATATTCGTATTGCGAAATTTAATTACAAGGATAAGTTTGCTGTTATGTTTGTCAAAGATACTTTGTTGCTTTTAATGTCATTCCTGTTGAAGAAAATTAATGCGATTTCAAGGTAAATGAGGTTTAAATTTACAACTCAATAATTCATTTTTTCATGCCCGTTTTATGTGTTAAGTGTTATCTTTCGTTTAGAATACGAATTTAAATTTAATGTGTAGTAATTAATTAGTTTCGAAGATTAGCGAATACTTGTGGAGTTACTTCAGAACGTGCTTTTCATTAATTAAACTCCACAGAAGACCAACTTTAAAAAAAAATATTCCCATTTTTGAATTTAAGGTTCAGAACTGTGATTTTGAAAAAGCTTATAAATGAATGATTTTTTGATATTTAGTGTCACCTGAATTTGAAAATACATAGAAAACAGTTTTAAGAAGAGTATTACAATAAATAATTATTTAAATGCAATGTTTTGGCAAAAAAATGAAGAAAGAATGACATATTTTCAAAACATTCACCTTTTTATGAAAAATGCTTCTACAGTAAAATTTTGCCTCTGTATAGCCAAGATTTCTGCACAGAGCCTGATCTAGAATTTTTGAAAAGATTACATTAATTTCAGAGTTACTATCAATTGAAAAAATAATCAATGTTTTCTGTTAAAATTTCTTTTCTATGATACATTTAAAAAATAATAAATATACTTCTAGAATATGTATTTCAAAAATCCTAGTTCAGTCTTTGTACAGAAGTGTTAGCTATATATAGGCAAAATTTTATTATTATAGAAGCCTTTTCCATAAAGGAAGAATGTTTTGAAAATATGTAATTCTATCTCCATTTTTTGCCAACCATTTCATTTAAATAATTTGTATTGTAATAGTATTCCTAATTAATTTTTGTATATATATTCCGCTGATACAAAACATCAAAAAAAATTATTCCTTTATACGCTATTTCAAAATCATGTTTTCGAACCCAGTCGAATACCTTAGAGGAAAATAATCTTCTTATAATGAAAGTACTGAGATATGAATTTTATTTAAATCTAAGAGAGGCTGTTTATAAACTAAAAACTTAAGTTTATATATTAGGTACTCTAAGTCTGGCATTGTTGATTTGCACTAATTGGAATATTTCTTTGAAATACGTGACAAGTAACTTTTGTAATCAATTTGCGATCATAAAGAATTGAACGTAGTAAATGACTGACAAATACTCGTGAGGGAAAACTAATTGGGAACTTTTCATTCTGGAATAGAAATGACTCAGAACAAAACTAATTGGAAGTGTGAAAACTAATTGAGTTTCTAAGATAAATTGACTTAATTGTTTCGCGTACTCCATCCAAAAAACTAACTCGTTGCTAAAGTCACGTTTTACATCTTGTGTTTTAAAACATGAAAATGAGTATGTTCTTCACGATAAGTTTTCACATTCTGAGCATAAACTTCTGTTTACTTCAAACGTTACGGAATGTTTTACTTAAACTTCTTTTATAAAGAATTTTTAACGATGAAGCAAACGTGCTTTGTCTGGTGTCCTTGATTTGTTCGCATAGATACAGCGGTAGTCGTTGAATTGGAATGCAAATGGATTTACAAGATAAGATAAACATTTGAAAAACTAAAATGCATTATATACTTTAGAAATCTTGAACCTGGGTTCCGCAGAAACCTAGAGTACCTTGGAACTTGGACAAGGTTCCACAAATGATCACTATTTGCTTAATGAAAGCTTCAAAATTTTTGTAGAATTTTAAGTTTTATATAGAATCAAATTCTTAAAGGCAGTTTGCTTGTAAGCATTAATATTAATAAATATCTCATGGATTCATAAGGTACCAAAATGTTTTAAGACACTAAAGAACATGTTAAGGTATCCGACTACGTTCGGAACCATCATTTTGCAAAAGCGTATAAAGGGATAATATTTATGATATTTAGTGTAACTTAGATTAGAAAATGTATATAAAATTGTTTTAAGAATATTATTACAATAAAAAATTATTTAAGTACAATATTTTGACAAAAAATGAACATAGGATGATACATTTTCAAAATATTCTCCTTTTGTGAAAAATGCTTCTATTATAATAATATTTTGCCTGTATATAGCTCAGACCTCTGTACTGAGGCTCAACTGAAATTTTTGAAATATATAACTTAGAAGTGGGTTTATCCATGTCTTACGACAACAGAGGGGAGAAATTTTAAGGAAAAAACACCGATAATTATTTCAATTGGTAGTAACTCTGAAAATAATGTGAATTTTTCAAAAAAATCATTGTTGAGCCTCGGTACAGAGGTCTGAGCTATATGCAGCCAAAATATTATTATAATAGAAGCATTTTTCACAAAAGGAGAACATTTTGAAAAAGGTTATTCTAAATTAGTTTTTTGCCAAAATATTGTATTTCAATGATTTTTTTTTGTCACAATGTCCTTAAAACAATTTTATACATGTATTCTAATCTAAGTGACACTAAATATAATGAAAATTATCCATTTATGCACTTTTTTAAAATCACGGTTCTGAACATAGTCGGATACCTTAAAGGAACTAAAAGTTTTTAATCCAAAGAATACAAAGCTTTCGTGCTTTTAGGAAATTGGATCTTTTAAATTCAGTGTAAAATGTTCCTTTAAACATACTAATAAAACTTTCTGACACCAATGCACAATTTTGTAAGATGATTATATTAAGTAGATGATATATAATTTGCAGAAGCAGTGATGCCAAAACGAAGCAAAGAAATAGCAGCTCTTACAAGAAAATAATAAATTTATGTCTCAATAATTTACAAAGCATTTAAAAATTAGTTTTCAACCTATAAAAATTTACAAATAATTTTAATATCAAAATCAATACTTTTTTTTTATGTGTGTACGTATCTACTATAACATGTTTGATCTACTTTTAATACTATTTTAATATATACACTGCTGGCCACCGTAAATGCAACACCAAAAACACAAGAGATAGCAGAACAAAATTTATTTTGTAGATAACATGTTGACCAAGTATCAAATGATTAAATTTATAGACTTCTGTGAAGTGTGGTTCCTGCCAGAATCAGTAGCCAGAGTAGGCGCCATTGTTGGAGATCACCGCTGCCACACGCCTCGGCATTGATTCAAAGAGACTTAGGATGTGTTCTTGGGGTACAGCAGACCAAGCAGCTTCCACACGTTGCCAAAGTTGATCTGGTGTGGCAGCTGGGGGTGTAATCTGGGTCAATCATTGAGCAACCATGGACCACATGTTTTCTATCGGTGAAAGATCAGGAGAACGAGCCGGCCAGGGAAGCAATTCAATCTGGTGATTGACGAAGAACCTTTGGACAATGCGTGCCACGTGTGGTCGCACATTATCCTGTTGAAATATGACTGTGGCCAAGCTCTGAAAGTAAGGAAGGACAACTGTCTCCAACACCTCGGAGATGTAGCACTGGCTGTTTAAAGTACCGGCAATGCGTAAAAGAGGAGTGCGAGAGTGATATCCAATATCACTCCATACCATAATACCCGGTGCAGGACCAGTGTGGCGGTACATAACGCAGCTGTTCAGCATCCTCTCTCCACGGTGTCTCCAGACTCGAATCCGACCATTGTGGTGTTGCAGACACATGCGGGACTCGTCAGTAAAGACAACTTCATTCCGTTCTGCCATCCATATTCTTCTGTCATCACACCATTAGTGGCGGTGACGTCTGTGGTTCTGCGTCGAAGGTAGAGCAAGCAATGGACGTCTTGCGGACAGACCACTCTGCTGTAAACGGTGTCGAATGGTACGCTCAGACACTGAATGATGCGTTACAGACTCAATGTGCTGCGCTATGGTTCGTGATGTGACTGAGCGATCCGTCACTGCCATGCGCACAATTTGACTGTCCTCACGTGAAGTGGTGCACTGAGGTGGATGCGATCGACCACGTCGGTCCGTCGTACCCTCCTGCATCCAACGGTCACATATCCGCATTACAGTTGTTTGGTTTCGTCCAACACGACTACCGATTTCCCTGAAAGATAATCCACAAGCTCGGTAGGCCACTATCCTTCCTCTGTCGAACTCGGATACTTGATCAAAAGCTGATCGCTGTTTTTTACGAGACATAACTGATCGTTCTTTGAAAAAACCACAAGAAAAACACAATTGCCGAACTTGAAATCGTCGAAATCTCCAAGCCTTAAATAGCGCTTTGAGGTGACGCCACAGGCGCGCTTGATGTGTGTCTGCGTTGAAATTCTATTCCTTTACATATCCCACCTCCGCTAATTCATGTTGTAAATTTCATGTTATTTGCATGCTTCCTTCAGGGTGTTGCATTTACGGTGGCCAGCAGTGTATATACGAATGTGTGGAGTGGGTCTGAAAACACATTATATATATATATATAACGTGTATATATAATATAATAATAACGTTATATATATATATATATACGTATATATATATATATAACGTGTATATATAATATAATAATAACTGTTATATATATATATATATATATATATATATATATATATATAACGTGTATATATAATATAATAATAACGTTATATATATATATATTAACTTTAATATAATATAATAATAACGTTATATATATATATATATAACGTGTATATATAATATAATAATAACGTTATATATATATATATATAACGTGTATATATAATATAATAATAGCGTTATATATAACGTGTATATATACACACGTTACACTCCTGAGGTTTCCGTGAGTCGACCCAGTTTGAAAATTACTGCTTTACTTAAAATATTATTAGAATTTTCAGCATTCAAACAGAACTATTTCGATAAATAATTGTGCTAACTGATTAATCTATGAATAAAGAATTAGCAAAACATTTGCAAATCGGTAAATGCAGTTTATTAAAATTTTATTTGTGCTTCATTCGTTTTGCCACAATAATTAATAGCACCGTTGCTTTCTAACTCGAATAAAGAATCTATTTTCGGCTTGATTGAATTTTTATTCTACATTAGATGATCCATCTCAAAAGGGAAAAATTTCAGTCAACTGACAATTTTCCTCTTGTGAAAAAAAGATCCGCTAATACACAAAAGATGTTTCATATTAATTTCCGTTTTTAAGGAGAAATTACTAATTTTTTTTAAAACATGTTTAGAAACAGCAGTTGTGTGTAGTTTTCTGTATGCAGATTTTTTTCTTACATGTTTTCATTCATTTTTTGTTACAGTTTAGTCCCATATTCTGCAACTTTCTGAATTATTGAAAATATATGTTTTAACTCCTCGTTTTTACTTTTATAAAAGTTGATTTTAAACAAATTTGGTATTGTCAGTCTTGAATTTTGGCATTCCTATAGAATTAAATGTGCTTTAAGAAACTTCTGAAACTGTTTTCATATTTTTCAATACACTGATCATGCTGAAGAGACTTATCGTTAAGAAGAGATCAATTTCAAGAGACTATAACACAAGTTTCTCATGTTAAGTTTTTTACTAGGGTTGGGGCAAAAGTCATGACAACTATTTTTTTTCTTGAAGTTACCAGACCGGTTGGAAAATGTGACATATATAGATGAAAGTTCAAGGTGTTAACTACATGTGTGGACAATGAATAGCACTGAAATATCGTAACACACTATTTTATTACTGTAGTATATATCAGGGCAATATATCCTTCACGGTGCAAAAGAATGACAACACAGTACACATAAAGTTCACATGACAAACCTGGGCCTACTGACCCTTAATGTAGTCCATGACCCTTAATGTAATCCATGAGCTGCTCAATGATGGCACGGACCAAGTCAGTCCGCACACTGACCGGTCGTCCCGAACGCTGCTCATCACTGGTTGACACACGTCTTTGCTGAAACTTTCCTATCCACCGTGCTACTGTACAGTATGGTAGAGCATTATTCCCAAGAGCTTCCTACTAATTCACTGTGACATTCCATCGCATTTCTCTCTCGGAGAACGGCTATTTTGATGAAAGCGCGCTGTTCAATACGGGTTACTTCCATCTTGCACGGCACTCACCACACAACTGACTTATTTCATAGCCCTCGCTGAGCTACTACCAGCTATCACTGAGCCATTTGATGTTCTGCATACACACTATGCCTACAGAACTTCCACACGTCACATATACGTTTGTGATCCGTTCACATATATACAAGAAAAAAAATAGTTGCCATGACTTATGCCCCAACCCTCGTGTACAGACACATGCTATTTCATATCCAAAGGCATTCTGTTTAGCTTTTGAGGCGCTTCCTGTGACTCTTTCTATGGCCGCGGTAGCTTAGTGATCATGGTCACGAGTTCGAGCCTTAGTGAAACTGAACACCGTGTAGAGAGGATGACGCACGTTAAATCTGTCGTAACTCAAAGTCCTCCAGCATGAGTGAGTGAATATTAACGTCGTACTGTTTAGCTACACGAGGGCTTTTGGAGACGGACCTCGTAATTTTGAACCATGATCAAGTGACGAGGACAACACTTGAGCTGGCACCCCCTCTCCTAATTACCACACCACACCAACGGGAGGAGGTTTGAGCTCTCGTTAGATTTAACGTGCATCGCTCCCCTTCTCGGCGGGTCTTTAGTGGTACTGGGCTCGACCTCATGACATGCCAGCCACGATCCGATACCTTGAACACTAGGCTACCTTGGCCACAAAGCCCTCTCACAGGAGATGCGGTAGTATGAAGCGGGAATGTGTCAACGCAGGTGTCGTCCTCATCACTTGAGCAGGACTCGAAATTGCGAGGTCCGTTGTCATTATCCTTCGTGCTGCCTTATAGTGTGGCATTCATTAGCACACCCTCACTATGATTCTTTTTTTACTACTTAATCATTTACATTGTTTATAGTTAACTTTCTAATTTTTTCTCCTGATATTATAAATAGAAACAATGTTTATATGCCCATAAATAATTTACATAAAAAAACTCTTAACAACAAACACATCACATCAACACAAAACTTTTGTCCTCTTATAAACAACCTTGCCATTAACATTAACAACATTTTTCTCCGTGTATTAGTACAAAGTTCTATGACTTGCACATCTAATTGCTGTTGACAATCTATTATAAGAAAATTGATATTTTTCATAGATATTATAATATAAAAGCATCATGCATCGATGTACCTTCAATATGTATAATTCCTCTAAGGTATCTTGACTCTCCTAAAATCATGATTTTTTAAAAAATTGAGAAAAATTTTTATGATTTAATTTTATAGGCCATTTTATTAGCTTTATAAAAATACCGAGTTTTTTATTTTCCATTCACTAGAACAAACACTACAAGTCTTTTAGTAAAAGCAGATGCCATTACTTTACATAAAATGTCAAACTTTCAAGTACGTTTTCCGCGAAATGTCTTTTTTTTAAAGCTCTAACAGGGACAGTGATTGCTCAAAAAGTTTTGAAAATATTTAACTGAAATTTTTTTGTGTATGTTCTGTATAATAGTAGAAGTGTTTTGACCAGATTTATCAATCACAGTTTTATTACAAAATTTACAGCATTTTATGTGAATATAATCATTGTTTTTTGAAGTAAAACTTATTTACACACGCTTGACTTGGGGAGTAAGCTGGTGAATGCTTGACGAGAGCGTTACGAAAAGTGTGATCGGGCGAGGCGAACGGGAGTTGAGAGGGAGATATAAGTTAGTGAAGATAGAAATTTCAGTCAGTAGTTCGTTTACGAGTTTGCTAGCGTTACGCGAACGGTGATTTCTTGATTATTTCGTAATTTCTTTTATAAATTAATATTTTGTTTAATACTTTAAATATTTTACGTTTAAAGTGAATAAAATTGTAAATTCATTTTAAAATTCATATTTTGTGAATTACTAACTTCTAAAATTTAATTTTATTACGATATATTCGTGAAATCGATATTGGACAATCATCAATTGATGATATATGTGCTGCTCCTGTGTTTTGGACGATGGAACAAACATCATAATGGTAGTTGTTTACATTTCGCCCCCAATAACACAGTTAATTATATTATAAAGTTCTTATATAAAAGACTTATGATTTACGGTCGAGTTGGCTGTAAAGAATTAGGAGAAAAGTACCATTCGTTGCCACTAATTTTAGCAGGAGATTTCAATGTTAATTTCACGTCCGAAGATGGACAACTCTTGGTAAACTTTCTACAAGATAAATTAGAACTACAAATGAATAAAGTGAGTAATAACCGAAATGAGCCTACCACAAGACATGGAACAACAATCAATGCAGTTTTCTCTAGATATCTTTCTAATTTTCATTCGAAAACATATGTATCTTATTTCTCATACCATAAGCCTATTGTCTCGCTCTTACAATCAATCACAGTAATTACTGATGTATCCGATAATGAAAATAATGAATAAAAAATCTTTGAAAAAATATTAATTTATCGATGAAAACGCTTAATAAATTTAAATATTTGTAGAAAATTAATATACACTCACTTCCAAATGTTAAGCATGAAGATGTAAAATGCAAAAAATTCAACAAATACTTATTTGATTAACACAAAATTTGGCAGTAAAGTAGCATATATATTTATACATAAAACAAAATCAATAATTATATACAGAAATGAAAACAATATTAAATTTTTGTAAGTTATCAGATAATGTTATACTGAAGACTTAAACAGAATTATGTATAAAGTGAAAATAAACAGCATAAAATAAAAAAAAAGACATTAATAGGGTATGTGATCCCCCCTCATCTATATGTAAGGTTTACACCTTCTGACCATGCTTTCAATTAGGTGGTCAACCACCGCAGAATTAAGCAATCGCCATTCTTCTTGTAGAGCAGTTTCCAGCTCAATAAGAGTGGCTGGAGGTGGGAAACGTGAAGATACAGCACGGCCGAGAGCATCCCAAAGATTTTCAATGGGGTTAAGATCGGGCGAATATGCTGGCCACGCCATACGCGCAATCCCTTCACTCTCCAGGTAGTCATCGACGATCTCAGCTCTATGGGGACGTGCGTTATCGTCCATTAAAACAAAAGTAGGGCCAACTGTTGCAGCATACAATCTTACAATGGGTTCTAGGACTTCATCTCGATACCGGATAGCCGTCACAGAACTTCGTTTAAAGATGTGCATGTCGGTGCGGTATCTTAATGAAATCCCTGCTCACACCATAATGATTCCGCCTCGGAATGCGTGATGTTCGGTGATGTTTTGGGGCTGATTGTGTGTTCCTTGTTTACGCCATATCCTTATACGCTTGTCATCTGTTTCCAGAGTAAATCTTGACTCATCAGTAAACATGACATTGCCCCAGTCAGACACAGTCCAATTGTCATGTTCCCGGCACCACTTTAATCGTGCCCCTCTTGATTGGACGGATAGAGGAACACAAACTCGAGGTACCAGGGCATACAGTCCATTCATATGTAATCTTCGGCGTACAGTAGCTGCAAATATAGCTTTACCAATGGACGCTGTAACCATAGATGTCACACGTGTGGAGGTCGCTCTGCTATTCCGCTTGGCTACAATAACAATATACCGATCTTACGCGTGAGTTGTAACCCTTGGGCGACCGCCTACGGGCCTTCGGACAACTGTCTGTGTGGTTTGGAATTGTTTCCATAAACGTGAAATTACAGAATGATGAACGCCGAAGAAAAGAGCAACATCTGTGATCGGCTGCCCTGCTTCAATGCGCCGCACAGCACGCCATCGCTCAGAATCTTCCATTCGTTTTCTGGAAGTCATAGTAACACGTATGTCTTGAAAACAAATCTTGAAACACAACAATTGAAAGTCTTAAACACCTTCTATCAGCACTTACACACACAATCAACTTCTGTAACCCTTTATAAAGCTGGCTTCTTATAAAACTGCACTTTTTGCATATTTTTTGACATGAAAGCACAATTGGCTGTTACCTAACATATTTGCATACCTCCATCTACCTCTGCAGCGAATTGCATCCTCTTCAATTCTGATTGGCTTCCGGAAATTAGCATTTTCCTCTCCGTGCTTAACTTTTGGAAGTGAGTATATATATATATGAATGCACATGTATATATTATACATATATACATATATAAACATACAGGGTGTCTCAAAACTACCGCATAAGCTCTGCACAGCTAGATTCCTCGTTGGGAGTACATAAAAACTGCCCAAAGAAGCGTTGAAACAATAAAAGCGTACGATCCATAGTTTACGAGAAAAATATGAAAAACAAAGTATGACGTCACTGCCGGTGCAAGAAAAAAACACTTTATTGAACATAACAACAACTGTATTTGCCTATTTTTCCAGACGATAATGTTTAAAACGTTCGCCGCGCATATCGCGGTGGAATGACGTTAAGACGCCGTTGAACTGGCACTTAAAAGGCTGCATCTTATAGCTACCGGTAGTCTTCGTATGGTGCCCATGTATTCCGTTTGTGATTACTACGAAATGTACTTGATATACGGCCGATGTAATGGAAATACCTTACGAACTGCTAGGGAGTATGCCCGTCGATATCCATTCCTCCGTCCTCCCAATATCGACGCCATCCGTAGGCTGGGCAACAGATTGCGAAATACGGGAAGCGTCTGGCCAACATCCAATCTTCACGATACTGAAAGATCGCGGAGCGGCCTGATGGTAGCACAGGCGGATGCAATACTCCACCGTGTAGAAGAGACGCCCGAGGTAAGCACACGCGCATTAGCCCGTGAGATGGCTTCGAGTAAAAGTACTGAGCACAGGTTTTTACGGTCTGAGAGGCTATACCCATTTTGGTACACAACCGAGCAAGGTCTAAAACCAGATGACTGTCAGAAACAGCTTGGCCTTCTGTGAATAGCTGTTGCAGCAACAGAACACAGAGAAGGGTTTCATTGCACATATCCTGTGGATTGATGAAGCATGTTTCACTCGTGATGGGGTATTCAAACATCACAACAGCCATATGTGGTCCCAGGTCAATCCGCATGCAATCCGGTCTCAGAAACATGAGGAACGTTCTCTTAACGTGTGGGCCGGCATACTCGGGGATCGCCTGCTTGGACCATATCTGTTGCCTGAACGACTCTCGGGATAGTCGTACTTAGTGTTTCTCAATGTCTTAACCGAATTCCTCGATAACATACCATTAGCGGCAATACAGGGACTTTGGTTCCAGCATGATGGGGCTCCGGCGCATTTCTGTGCTTCTGTACGTGATTGGCTGGATATCGTATACCCCGGTCGTTGGATCGGACGTCAGGGTCCTGTTCTATGGCCACCACGTTCGCCAGATCTTACCCCGTTGTTTTTTCCAATGGGGCCATCTCAAGGAACTGGTGTATCAAGACGTAGTGACAACACAAATGGACTTAGTTGCTCGTCTGCATGCTGCTTGTACTTCGGTGGACCCCGCGGTACTGCGGCGTGTGATGACAGCCATTCCATGGCGTGCTCAAGCCTGCCTCGATATGCACGGCGGGCATTTTGAACATCTGCCTTAAACTGTGCATATACTGCTGTTGGTATGTTCAGTAAAGTGTTTTTTTCTTTCACCGGCAGACATCATACTTTGTTTTTCGTATTTTTCTCGTTAACTATGGATCGTACAGGAACGCTTCTTTGGGCAGTTTTTATGTACTCCCAACGAGGAATCTAGCTGTGCAGAACTTATGCGGTCGTTTTGGGACACCCTGTATATATATACATACATATAGATGGAGCTAAAGAAGTTTTACTTCAGCCATATGGTCTAAAGCACACTCGTTTTTTCTTTCTTTTTAGCAATTTCATATAATAATTAAGATAAAGTGCTCTAGTTTTCGTAAAAATTAAAACATCTCTTATCCTGAAGGTCATTTCAAAAAGGAATAGCAAAGTAATACATCAAAATTGGAAAATTGAGAATTTGTTCATTTACTATTTGTACAGAGCGGGCCCCATTTATGTAATTTTTTGTCGATTTTTACCCATATTTTCTCCCATTTTTGTTGTAATAATTTATTTTTCAGTTCTTAATTTTAGCCTTTTTTTCTTAAAATGTACTAAATAAATCTAATAACCAGAAAAAAATCTCCATATCTCCATTTTTTAAAGAAAAGTTGTCGCAAATAGTCGGATACCTTAAGAGATGTTAAGGCTGCTTTTAATCAATGGTTTAGTAATTGGAGTTGAAGATTTTTCAAAAATGTGTATTAATTGATTGATTATTAACGTCGCACTGTTTTGCTACACGAGGGCGTTTGGTGACGGACCACGTAATTTTGAACCATGGTCAAGTGACGTGGACGACAGTTGAGCTGGCACCCCCTCTCCTAACTACCACACCAACGGGAGGACGTTTCAGCTCTCGACAGATTTAACGTGCATCGCTTCCCTACATGGCGGGTCTTAAGTGGTACTGGGCTCGAACTCGTGACAAGGCAAGCCACGGTCCGATACCTATACCACTCGGCTACCGCGGCCACTCAAAAATGTGTAAGATGAGTTTGATATTTGATATCCACCATGTAGCTGGGCTGATGCAGATTAATATGTCAAGGCTCGAAGATCTCACGTAAGAGCAGGGTAGAAGATTGGAGAGAGGCATACCATTTCTGGTGTCGACCTTGTCTCATAGTAGTGGCGCAAAATAACGAAGTTCGTCGCTATTTACCCTCGAGTTGCTTCTAAGTTGGGCATTAACAGACAATCAAGCATTTCATATGTCTGGTTTCTGAATAAGCTAATGATTATGCTATATCTGAATTGTGCATCCATGTTTGTCGGGTGAAGAGTACTTGTTTACTACTGCAACCATGCCAATAATGTTGACTAAAAATTATACAATATTAAAAATAATTCTCTGAAAAACAATCGCACAGTAGCACATATCAATGAAATCTATGTAATCATGCAAGTATTTTATCATCACCCTTTTAAAAATAATTCTACCACAAACAATGAGCAAGAAAAATTATACTCTGAAAAATCTAATGTTGTAAAGTAAAATGAGCTCAAGCTTAGTTATATATTTCTATGTTTCCCATTGTATTGAAATATTACAGCATTTTTTCGGGCCTATTCTTGCTCACCTTTAAGCAGGGACGTCTTAAGGCATGGGCCAATTGGGCCCAGAGCCTTGGCCACAATAAGGGCCTCGTCTCGTTCTCAGCCTTAATAAGATCATGATTCAAATAATTTAAACGGTCAAATGTTTTTTCCGGTTGTACTCTTCGAAAAACTGGTAATTTCGGGCAATATGTCAACTGGCTACATGTGATGACCGTCGTTCAGGTATAAGCCTAGGCCTACCACCATACACCATCATTAATCATTCAGACAAAATACAGAAGTTGGTCGAGCCGGTTTGTGCGATTGTAAGTCATGCGCATTTATTTGTTTCTGGTTATTGTTTGCACTAGTATTTGACGACGTATGCTATGTACTTTCAAATTTTAAGGGTCATAGGTGAGGCCTACATTTGTGTAAGACAAAGGGCCTACTTTGCAGTAAAGGCCAAAGGCCTCAAGAAGTTTTAAAACGTCCTTGCTTTTCATGTCAATCTCAGACATATATAAGAACGAAAAAAAAAAAAGAAAATTCCGAATTAATTCTTAAATACAGACATATATACTTATAAAGGGAGAAAAAAAAGATTTTTTTCTTTACCACTAAAAAAAAGGGAGGGAAAAATCCCCGTTTTTCTTACAGAAAATTTAACAAAAAAAAAAATTCTTATCGTTATTAATTCTCATCATTCCTTTAAAAAGAGCATGCAATCTCATTATGCTCCATAAGTTCCTCTATGGTCTCCGAAGAGACCGCAACCCCCTAGCACCCGCACACGTCTCCAAACTCAACTCTCGACCACCACAGAGTGCAGCGTCTCTGAAAAGAATAAAAAAAAATCCGAGCTAATTGTGTTTGTGAAGAGCATGAGGCTCACACCAGCGGGAGGGACTCGTACTCATTCACCCTCCTTCACCCCCTCCTCCTGTTTTGGTTGATGCCTTTCCTTTCTTCCGCCGACCCCTCTTAGAGCCTGCTTGCTCCCAACAAGCCATTGTCAACCACATTGCTCACAAATATCCCTCGACGACACAACTCTCAGGAGATCTTTTGTTGCCTGAGATAAAAAAAATTTTGGTTCGAGTTACCGCGAATTGTAATAAGGAGTCAGGTCCTTTTTTCACCTTGACTGTTACGTACAAACATCGCTACTTTTTTTTGTTGTTAAATACATTGGCATTTACGTATTGTGTGTGAAATGGTTTGCCTTAAAAAAGTTTCGTACGTGTGGCTAGAATAGAAATATTTTTGAGACGGTGACAAATAAGTATAATTTCGCATTTTAACATATATTTCTTACAAAATCACAAAACATATGTTCTATTCGCTTCTGATAGATTCCTTTTTCTAGCATAAGTATTAAACTCAAATTCTGTGGCGAAACAGCCTATGAGAACCAGTGCCTACTATGCCCATCCCTAGTGGCACACACAAGGGAGGGGTCCTGGTGGTCCGGACCCCAAGCCCTTGATTTTTTTTTCCCGACTGATTATAATTCTAAGTATATAGTACGTAAAATTTAACAAAGTACTTTGTTATTAATGATTAATTTTATTAATTAATGCTAATTATTTATTCAATAATTAGTTTTTTACTGTGTTTTGTTCCCGAAAATCGACAAAATCAAAAGGAGCATGATACAAGATTGGTGAACTTTCGACCCCGGACCCCTAGAAAAATTCCTGTGTGCGCTACTGCCCATCCCAGTTTACGTGACCATTGGGTGCTGAGGTGCATGAGCAGATATCCCGATCAGGTGGTCAGTTTGAGTGAGTGAATATTAACGTCACACTGTTCAGCAACACGAAGGCTTTTGGTGACGGATCTCACAATTTTGAACCATGATCAAGTGACGAGGACGACACCTGAGCTGACACCCTCCCCCTCCTAATTACCCCACCACACCAGCGGGGTGGTCAGTCTGAAGCGAGACCATAAGTATTAAAGGGAAAAGGAATATGTGTTAGGGGCTAGGCTTTGACTAATTTTGAAGAGCACGCAACAAACTCGGGAATAATTTTTCAGATAAAATAGGGATCCAATATTAATGTAGGTTCACGTGATCAAAACACATACTTAATTTATCATACCATGTTGTCAATAAATTTGAAATATTCAATAATATATATATTGTGTGTGTGTATGATAATATAATTCCCTTTAATTTTATCTAAACGACTTTTTAATCTGTAATGGTCCTTATTTACTGTTCATGACTCTCATGTAAAAAATTAATTATTAGCTACCCGGCTAGCGGGAATAATCGTAACTCAGTGCAGGTTTATCCATTGGGTGCTTGAGGCGCGCGCCCAGGGGCCCGGAAGGGTCCAGATAAGCTGGACATAGCCGGATCCAAGAGCCCCTCCTTGGATCCGACAGTGCCAAGGGGACCCGTAGATCTTCACCCAGGGCTCGAAATGAGCTTGAATCGGCACTGTTGTAACTGTATCCCTTCAAAATTAACAGCTCTGCGGTTTTAAGGCTGTCTTCGGTAAAAGTATGAGAGCTTGAACTAAAGGCGAAGCACATTTTCACACATAAGAAAGGCTTCAATTTCTATAGAAATTTGCAATATTATAACTCATACCACTGTTAACAATATAGTGTTTTTAAAAATGCCAAAATATTCCATGAATACTTTCCTTTTTTGTTATAGTACGTGAAGGCATAGCCCATTTAACATTACGGTATAGGAGAAAAAACTCGAAACACATTTTATACCAGAAAAAATGAATCATCTCGATTAAAAACGGGAAGTATAATAAAAAATTCTGCTCTCTAAAGGTTAGTGAAGCCAGAATATCATATTAATGTTTCATTTCTTTTATATCTGAAACAATGTTCCAAATTCGGGCCCTATTCTTTAACATTAACCGAAGACAGCCTTAAAGTAAGCTTGCGTAGTTTTCAATTGTACGATATTTTTCCACCAATAATAATGCTCCAACAACGGAAGTCCTGAGTTCGGAACTTCCGTTCGCCGCTTCAAATGAAAACCGAGATTATGAAAAATCCGCATCTGTCTTATCCTCGTAATGTAGTATGCGCGTATGTCTTATTTGTGCCGTCCATTTTTGGGTTTGTCTAAATATACGACAAATCGGATTATAACCATCAACAAAAGATTGCCTTGTCAATAACATCTATATTACAAGAATTCCTTACCAATCGCCACTTCCTTATGTAATATATATATATAGTTTTTTTCACTTCAATTGCCAAATGAAAAATACATTTAACATTACAGTGTAGGTGTCGAATTATGAAATATATTTTGTATATTATATATAGGATATATTAATATAATTTTATGTAGAATGTATTTTTTATAGAAATAAAATTGAATCGCCTCCAAAAGAAATAATTTAAAAAAGTACGATGCTCTTTTTATGTAAGGGGTTCTTAACTCTGAGAGCAGGCACCCCTTGGGATGTAATAAACAACAAAATAAATAGATAGAATTCTAATGAAAGATACGCATTTAAGACATATCATATTCCAAAGAGGGTGCGAGATCATATTATAAATTTCCTTGGGAGTGTTGACCAGGAAAAAGATTAAGAGTTCGTACTCCAAAATGAAAGTTGCCACTGAAGATCAGTGGTGTGGAAGGGACCTATGTACGTTAAATCTCTCAAGGCTCAATGTCCTCCAGTTGGTGTGGTGTGTTAGTTAGGAGATGGGGTGCGAACTCAGGTGTCGTCCTCGTCTCTTGACCCAGGTTCAAAATTAAACATGATCCGATACCTTGACCACTGCGCTATCACCACCTTAATATGAGAACTGAAACGACAACAGAGTACATGTAACTTTCTCTCAAAAATTTTCTCCCCAGCATATGCTCTTGAAGGGTTAGGGTTCTGTATAAAGCTTTAAAAGGCGTTTAGCTATTATATACACAAGAGCGTGAACTTAACGCGGAGCACATTTTCGACGAAAAATGCTTAAATTTTTTTATAAATTTGTAATTGTAATCATGCATTTGTTTATAAAAAGTGCTTTTAAAATTTCAAAATGTTTCATAATAAAAAATTTTTTCCTTTTAAAGAAAGGGAAGTCATTTAGCATTAGGTAAGGAGAAAAATGCGAAACACTTTTAAAAAAAATGCATAAACGATAAAATGAGTAGTAGAAAAAAATAAGGATTCTTACAGGATAGCCAAGCTAGAATATAATATTAATGTTTGAGTACTTTTATATCTGAAAAAATATTCTGAATTCGGGTCCTATAGTTTAACATTAGCCGAAAACAGCCTTAACTGAATGCTTAAAACACGTATTGTGCTTAATAGAGACATACTCTCTTTTTACAAAATAAATTTTCCCCTGAATCAAACACGGTAAGAACAATTGTGATCACCTTAATTTAAATATAAAATTAAAATTGTAGTAACTAATGAATTATCTGATTTTTTAGAGAAAGTAAGATGCAGAGGGATATTTTCTGAGTATTATTTTCATTTTAATCTTATCACTAATATTTCTTAATGCATTAAAATTAAAGAGAATTATTACACACAGAAATATATATATATATATATTTAAATATATAAAATTTCAATCCACAACACACAGGAATCAATAAAAAAAAAAAAAAAAATCGAAACTAAATGAATCCTATAACACAAAAATCCCATTTTTCAGAATATATATATATATATATATATTATTAAATATTTCAAATTTTTATTGATAACACGGTATGATAAATTAAGTATGTGTTTTGACCCGTGAACCTACTTTAATATTAATCCCTATTTTATTAAAAAATTATTCCGAGTTTGTTGCGTTTTCAAAATTAGTCCCCTACCCCCTAACATATTCTTATTCCCTTTAATACTTATGGGTCTCGTTTAGGACCCCCGCTGGGTGGTGGGTAGTTAGGGGGGTGTCAGCTCGGTGTCCCCGCCCCCGGTTTTTACGGGTCCGTCCCCCAAAACCCCTCATGCAGCTGAAAGGGGACGTTATATATATAATATTCACTCAATCAACAAAAATAAAAAAAAATTAACTATGCATATGTTATGTATTTTAAACATATTTATTGAAATAAGAAATAGACAACATAAAATATAAGTATTTCCCTTCATTTCAGTTAAATAAAAAGATAAACAAAAATTTTACAGCGAACCTAGTGCTTGCCCCCCCTCTACACTTTCGTATCGCAAAAGTAAGGGTATAATTTGACACGGTTCTGAGCATCCTGTTGTTAAACAATTTCTTTACGGACTCGAAGTTTTTTTTTTATTTAAAGAAGGAATTTTTTTACTTAGGTTTTAGAGGGTGAGGAAAAACGTCCCCCCGTTCAGCTCACGGGTTTTTGGCGACGGACCTCTTTTGAACCATGGTCATGTGGGCTACACCTGAGTGCACCCTCTCTCTAACTACTACACCACCCCAAAGGGGGAAAACTTTTGAGCCCCGACAGATTTAACGGGGATCTTCCTACGGGGGCCCTTAGTGGTATAGGTTCGAACTCCAGTGCCTAACATGATCCGATACCTTGACCACTGTGCTATCGCAGCCCCTTAGATATGTAGAACTGAAAGCGACAAATCAGAGTACATGTAACTTTCTCTCCAAACAATTAAATCTCTCCAGCAATATGTCACTTGACCATGGTTCAAAATTACGAGGTTCTGTCGCCAAAAGCCCTTGTGTAGATGAATAGTGCGACGTTAATATTAATTTATTCACTCACTCTCCAGCAATAGCGTTCAACAATTTGCAAAATAGCTGTAAATTTATCTTTAGAGTTATCTTTCAGATTTTTTCGTAATTCCTTAAATGTCCATAATTATGAAAAAGTTTGTCCAAGAAGGGACTATTCAAATTTAAACTTCCAACCACTCAAAAATTGACAAATTTGCTGAGTATTATTGCAGAAAGCCGCTGAGAATTGTACCACGTGCCATAGGTTACCGACCTCTGGTCTGTACTAACATGAAAAAGTGCCCTATTGATTGATTGAATATTTACGTCGCACTGTTCAGCTACACGAGGGCTTTTGGTGACGGACCACGTAATTTTGAACCATGGTCAAGTGACGTGGACGACACCTGAGCTGGCACCCCCTCTCCTAACTACCACACCACACCAATGGGAGGACGTTTCAGCTCTCGACAGATTTAACGTGCATCACTTCCCTACACGGCGGGTCTTTAGTGGTACTGGGCTCGAATTCGTGATAAGGCAAGCCACGATCTGATACCTATACCACTCGGCTACCGTGGCCACGAAAAAGTGCCCGAATTGTAAATGTTCACAAAATAATATAAATAACTCTTTAAAAAATTCTGTTTTTTTTTTCTGTATTTTAAATTACGGATTAGATTTTACAAAGTTAGCTTTATAAAATGAGAATTCTATTTATAAATGTTTTAAAAAATGAATTCCTCAGACTCTTAAAACGTATAAGACTTAATTAATTTGGAAGTCAGTTTAATTTAAATTAAATTCTATATCAAGTAATTAAGGAAAAAATTAAAACTTTTTTGAAAATTATTCTTATATATTACAGTACAAAGCAGGTCAACGAAAATGTTAAATGTATTTATTATAACATCTGCACCTTGATTAATTTTTTAAAACCATAACAATGTTGAAAAATATTTAACGTTAATCACGGATGTGGTATTTCTTCCATAATTTTTCAGAAGTAAGAGAAAGAAAGTGAAATTTTTAATGCTTACCACAAACCTTCAATAAGCACGTTTTGCTTACCACTTTTTTTTAACGGAGAGGGAATTTTTTCACTTATTTTCTTCTTTCCCCTATCACGAAATCATTTCGTAGTTTTTCAAAATTTTCTCGTGTCAAAATAGACAAATACGGAACTCAACATCAACTTAACTCATTTATATCCTGGTAGTATATTTACTTAAATAATTAGAAAGCTAGTTTTATATACTGTATTGTTTGTTGTTTTAAGCTCTAGTTCCTGTTTTAAAAGGATTTTTAGATATTCCTAAGGGGAAAAAAGGAAAAAGAGAGTATTTTTTCCTAACGTTATATAGTCTCGCACTAGACAACGAATTAAACTTTTTGTTGGCAATTTCAGATGAAGCTTAGGCTCCGTTGTTAATTTTAATTGAACTGCTCGGCAAAATGAAAATGATAAAAGCGTGGAAAAGGTAATTTGTGTTTCAATATTTAATTTATTACTGATATTTAGAGTAAGATATCATTAAATGAAAAACGATTATGTGTATAATGTTACAGTTATTTATTATTTTTTTGTGGGATATGGAGCTACAAGGGCTATTATCCCATGGAAGGTTAAAGGATATTAACAATTTATTTGATGTCACACAAAATATTTCATCTTGTGTATAATGTTGTTTGATGATGAAAATGGATTGCTGTGTAGTATTTTTTTGATTTTAAGATTATTTTGGTAGCCTAGTAAGATACTTTTAAGAAATGTTCTATAATAATTTTTCATTTAAATTGATAAATATGAGATTAAAAGGAATCATATATACTAGATTTTTTCCTTTTAAATATTTATCTGTTGTGTTTTGACGTCTACAAAAGAGTCGTGTAACAAATTACGCTAATGAATTATTTTATAAAAACTTAAATAAGTTGCATATCTTTGAAGCTTTTTAATTTTTCAAAATTAACTCGGTTTAAACCAAACTCTTGATGATATATATATACGGATGGTGCTAATTTGATATCGGGAGTAGTAGTGCCAAGTTGTTTATGTTCGCCAAGATGGGCGATAATATTTCAATATGGTTACCTTAAAATTTTACCGTCTGTCGATGTGGTTGCCATGGGGATAACGTATATTAGAAATAACTTTTATTCATTTTTTCCCGCTGTAACCCTTTAATTTCAGACGATTTCTTCAAAAATTTAACCATTTTCAGTATAAATTTTCTTTGATTTGCGTCTTCTGTGTAATTCTGGGCTATTTTCGAATATGGATATTTCTAAAATGAGTGAGAAATAGAATATTTTTTTTAAAAAAAGAATAAGGTTGTGCTTTAATTATCGCTATAAATAATTTATTTTCTTTTTAAAAAATGTTTTTTACGTTCTTCGATGAAATTCGTTGAAGGAACTTTTAAGTGCAATTTTATACCCCACTACTTTGTAAATGATATTCTAAATTAATTTTAACTACATTTTGTAATTATTTTATTCATAATAAAAAAAATGGGTAAAATTTTTTGGGTAAAATCATATAATATTCGTTACTTATAATTGTTTCGTTCTTTTAGCATTTATCTATAAATATCCTTTTTTTAATTTTTTTAAATTTTTTTATTTAATTAATTTTTTTAATTATTATTATTTATTTAAAATTTTTATTATTTAATTATAATTATTATTTAATTATATTATTATTATTTAATTATATTATTATTATTTAATTATATTATTATTATTTAATTATATTATTATTATTTAATTATATTATTATTTTTAATTTAATTTTTTAATTTATTATTTTTTTTAATATTTTTTGTTCCTTTATATATTTTATGTTTTTTTTATTTATAGTTCTGTATTACGAGTTCTTTATGCATTATTTTTTTTTTTTTTTTCAATTCGACGAATTCATTTTAAAATTACTATTTAATTATATTATGTTTTTGTTTCAAATCCCCGTTATATAATTGTACTATATGAATATTACATAAAAATTTCGATAAAAAATATTATGAGAATATGCGTTTTTACTATTTTTAAGTAAAGTTACTTTTATTACATATTTCATTATTTATTGGTTGATCTAGGTTATTTCAAATTTTTCCTATATCCTTTTTTTGAAATACATTTAAATGTATTTCAAAACAATTCTTTAAAATTGTGTATCATTAAACTCCGCTAAGCCCCATATTGGGTTTAGTCCAGAGAAAAAAAGGCTGTTGGCGGGGTTTAAAAAAATTTTTCCCCCCCTTATCAAATTATTCCTACGGAAAAATTTGTTCTTTTTTTATGCTTTTTCATGAATTCACGGTAAAAAAAATTTGTTATTAAATGTCGGAAAATAAATTTCTTCTAATATTGGATGTTTGCCTTCAGTTATACTCTAGGCAATTATCTTTGATAATCGTATGTTAAGCAGTAGTGGGCATTAAGAGTCGATCGTGGTCGACCGGTGTACAGCCAAGATATTTTTGGGAGACCGCTTGAATATGCGTCTCAAACTTTCAGTATTGGCGACCCAGTTTCCCCCTCTACAATTACAATGCATTGAATGCTATAATAATGTTCTTTGACTCTAAAGCTACAATACGGCCTAATAATAAGCTGTATAAATTGTCAATGTAAGTACTTAGTTTAGAATATGTTGCTTTTGAGTAATAAATATTTTAAGTTATAGGATAAGTATATTATGTTACTTTTCATAGTTCAAAATGCATTTTGTTTTGCTTCCTTTCAGTAAATTAATAATTTTTTAAATCTTTTACTTTCGACTGTTGATGTGTATTTACACGTGGGGGTTATCCCCCCCTTTGGGGGTTTTACGTTTGAGAAACGCGAGTTGTAAATATACCCCTTTTTTAAAAGATTGGCTGACGGTATGTGTAGACTAACTCTTCTACTGACTGTAACTATGAGCACTAATTTAAGGCTGTTTTTTGGTTTGAAGAATAGGACCCAATTTGGTTTTTTCAGATATAAAAAAAAATGAAAATTAATGATATTCTTTGGGACTATCCTTTAGAAAGGGGTTTTTTAAAATACTTCCCCTTTTAACATGTTGATTCATTTTTTTTGGTATAAAATGTGTTTCCGTTTTTTTTCCCATACCGTAATGTTAAATGGGCTTTGCCTTCCCTATTAAAAAAAAAAAGTATTCATGGAATATTTTTAAATTTTTAAAAAACTTTTTGTTAACAGAGGTAAAGTTATAGTATTGCAAATTTCCATGGGGAATTGGGGATTTTTGTCTGAAAAAGTACTTCATTTAGAGCCCCCCGTATTTTTTTCCGAAAAAGTTAAGATGAAAATGTTTTACTCTTCAATGTATTTTGAATTATATCGTAATAGATGCATTTGATATTTTTATATATGTGGCTATTATGTTTGTATCTTGCGTTTTACTTTAAACGCGATCTTAAAGTGTAAGTTTCTTTTTATTATAATGTAGGTAAGTACATATTCCGTATTTATTTATTTTCCTTATCCACCACATCTATGCCACTGAGTAGACTGCAACACCTCGAAAAAATTAGAAGTAACCCGTTCAATGGAAAAGTTTGGCCTCCCCTGTTAAGAATAAGGCAATGGAGCTGTTAATATAAATAGCATTTAGTCATGACAAAAAAAATAAATAAATATTTCTAAAGATATTTAAGTAACTATAAATGGTATTCTCTGCTTTTTTTAACAGTATTCCTATGTTAAATTATTCAGTATTTATTTTATAGGCAATTTATAGAATTTCGTTCCATTTAGAAATCGGAATATTTTTAAATGGTAGTTTGTGGATCAAAATGCTACATCAGTGGCGTACTCTTAAGGACGGGGCTTAGGGGTTCAAACCCCTCCCATTGACCAGGGGATTTTTAATTTTTAGCACAAAATTACGCCTTAACACTTTCGTCTGTGTTTTTTAAAATGTAACCCTATCAGCTACTTGTATCATCGCCCGTTGGGCTCTTTCTCGAAAGTCTGCTACTGGATATCGTATTGTCCACAATCCACCAAAATAGTTTCTATTAGGTCGCTTGCAACTATAAATTTCGACCCTCTGGCCGAACTCGAAATCATATGAAGGGTTCATAAATTGACCTGTCACTTAAACAGTGACCAATAACAGCGCACCTACCCTTTCACACATGTGTAGCATGGCCACGTGTTTGAGAAAACAAAAGAATGGATAGCCATTGAAACAGGTGTGTCACATCTATAGCTGAAGAAAAAAATTCGATCTGTTTACCTGTTCTGACGATTCTGTTTACCTCGGAGAAGAAAAAGGGGTAAAAATAAGCTAAGGAACGACGCTACACTACTATAAAAGAAGTCTGTATGATATACATTTAATACATTAGTACACAAATTTGAATTAAGTTTCTTATAGATGTTAGTTACTTTAATAAGAAATTGCGTATTTTTTTAAATACAGGAAAGTTCATCTTTAATTTGAGATATAAGGTTTCGTTTTTTATTATATTAATTTAAAATATAAAGGCCCAGTGGTCGAGTGGTAGCGTATCACGCTTCTTCACCATAGGTCAGGTTCTTATTCAGGGCTGGACAAGGTTGACTCAGCCTTTCATCTCTACTGCAGTGGGTCGATAATTGAGTACCAAGCTTGCTTGGGGACTTGAACACTGGGGGTCTCACTTCACACTGACCACCTGATCGTGACTTGTGCTCATGCACCTCAGCGCCCAATGGTCACATATACATATCACAGTAGGCCCTGATCCTCATGGGCTATTGAGCCACTGAGTTTGAGTTGATTAATTCAAAATATGGTGGCAAAGCTCTGTTTCATGAATTTCCGTTGTTAATTTGACAATATCTAAATTTAACTAATTCATAGACGATCTACTTCATAATTACAGAGCAAACATCAGTAAAAAGGAAATGATTTCGTAACTGTTATTTTGCAACCACGATATATATAACTTAAAAGCATATTGTGGAATTTAATGGAAGGTTTTTTATTGCTTAAGTATGCATAATATGTAGGTTCATTTTGTATAAAGTAAAATATTCTCTTTTTTAAAAAAAACTGCAGTCTTATTTGTAATTCATGACCTAACATTCATAATCTGGATAGAATTATTTTTTTTCACGAGCTATTTCAAGAAAAAACCAAGACAACTCAACCTTTTTCTTTGAGAGTCCAATTTTTTATTTACCGTTCTATGTGTATAAAATCACCACTATTTACCCGGATGTTAACAGGAATTATTCAACCTGTAGTTGCAAATTTATTTTTGATTTAATAACCAGTCAACCACTTCGAGATCAGTTCGCTATTAATCCGCGTTTTTTATGTTATAACAGAAGAAAAACTTCTGAAGAGCCTTCACTCTAATTCTCGCATCTTTTGAGGAATACATTTTGATTAAATTTCAATTTGATAAGGTCAGAATTGTTCATTTCTCATCATGTTAATTCTAACACATTTCAGTTATGACCTTATTTTTTTAGATTTTAAATGATGGGTGAGTTTTGAGCTAAACGTATTATAACACGAGAGCAGATCATATTGCTTTATTGTTGGCTGTTTAATATTGGTATCATGCCCGCGATAGCCTAATACAGTGCTTTTTAAACTTTCAATATTTGCGACCCAATATTAAATCATAATTTTCATCGCGCCCTCCTCCCTCCCATACAATAACAATGTATTGAATTCAATAATACTATATTTTGACGCTAAAGCTACAATACGCGACTTTAACCTTTTAAGTGCCATCAGCGGATATAAACGTCTCTCAGTCAAAGCATTATTTCCCCCGAACATGTATACAAATCTTTCCCACGTACGATCTTTTCTGTGCACTGCTATCCATAAAATATTATCCCAAAAGCTCTATGGATGCAATAAAAAGACCTTGGCAGTGTGTCCAATGGCATTTGGAGCGAATTGCATAACTCTTAATTGGCAGTTAAGATATCCGACAACGTTCGGAACCGTGATTTTGCAAAAGCGTATAAATGGATAATATTTATCATTTTTAGTGTCACTTAGATTAGAAAATGTATATAAAACTATTTTAAGAATAGTATTACAATAAAAAAAAAATTATTTAAGTACAATATTTCGGCTAAAAATTAATTTAGAATAAACTTTCTTCAAAGTGTTCTCCTTTTGTGAAAAATGTTTCTATTATAATATTTTGCCTGTATATAGCTCAGACCTCTGTACAGAGGCTCAACTAAAATTTTTGAAATATATAACTTAGAAGTGGGTTTATCCATGTTTTACGACAACAGAGGGGAGAAATTTTAAGAAAAAACGCCGATAATTATTTCAAATGATTGTAACTCTGAAAATGTGAATTTTTCAAAAATCATAGTTGAGCCTCTGTCAGAGGTCTGAACTATACAACAAAATATTATTATAATAAAGTATTTTTCACGAAAGAGCTTTTGAAAAAGGTTATTCTAAGTTAATTTTGCCAATATTCATAAAATTTTGTCCACAAATGTCCTTAAAACAATTTTATGCATGTATTCTAATATATGTGACACTAAATATCATAAAAATTATCCATTTAGGCTCCTTTTTAAAATCACGGTTCCGAACGTAGTCGGATACCTTAAGGGATTAATTATAAACCGAACAAAGTATTAAGGTGTATTTGTGTATATAATTTTGCATATGACAAGACCATCGGGGTCACTGATAATTTTTAAACTTGTTCATAACTTAATATTGTTAAATTAATTATCAAATACATTTATAAGTATATGACATCAGTGTAAATATGCATTTTTTTTTTTTATTGTGTGGAATGTATTTTGTTTACTTTCAGTAAATTAGTAATTTTTTAAAATCTTTTGTTTAGACTTTTCAATAAGCTCGCGCCCCCTCGTAAAAACTAATTTTCCAGGGCAGCCCAAATTTTTGAAAACACTGGCATAGTGGTCATGTTCATAGACTCGTGGCCTGCGAGTCATGAGTTCGAGCTTTAGTGCCACTGAGGATCCTCCGTGTAGAGAGCCTGATTCATGTTAAGTCTATTGAGGTTCTAAGTCGTCTTATTTGCGTGGTGATGTTCGGGTGGGGTTCCCAAACCGGGTGCGTTAGTCTTTGACCATGGTTCAAGGTTCGGGTCCACCCCAAATAGCCCTCATGTTGCTTTATAGTACGACGTTAAACACTCATTCACTATCAGTATTCAAAAGAAGCTTATTTACAACTTGAATTAAGGAAAAGACTTATTAAAGTTTTAACCAAATAAGAGACTTCAACTAATCAGTCTCTCCTATTAAGGTATCCCCGACTACTTGTGACAACTTTTTTATAAAAAATGGAGATATGGAATTTTTGGGGTTTTTAGATTTATTTACTAAATTTTAAGAAAAAAAAAAGAGCTAAAATTAAGAACAGAAAAATAAATTATTACTACTAAAATGGAAAAAAATGAGTAAAAAAATTGACAAAATTCTAAACATACATTATTTTATAACCAGAAATTCTAAACATACAAATTACAATTGAGATACAATTTAAAAGCCCAGAATTATATTGATCTTGGTGAGTTAGAAACCTAATAAAACCAGTTCAAGATTTATGACTACCATAAAATGTATTAAAAGAGAATAAAAAACTTTTAAAATGTCCAGAAATACTTTAAAAATAGGGAGAAAAAAAATTGAATCTAAAAAGATAAAGTGTTCGTTGTATAGAAAATGTACTTCGCTATTTTGAGAGGTTATTTTATGAAGAAAATCTTAAAATGTTGGTTCCAGGAAAAAGTTCGCTATACAGAAAAATTCACAATATAGATTCGTTATATGGAGGTTCGACTGTATGTACTATTTAAAAAACATGGAATATACCGTGAAACAGTAAACTCCAATAAGGATCAAGCGAGTCATAGTCTTCAAATCCTTAATTTAAGTGCTTTCAGAATTTTAGAAATCAGCTATACACACACTAAAAGCATGCGAGTAGAATTGGTAAAATGTATTGCTCTACGAATTTCCCATGTAACAGGATGTTCAAATGCATATATGTATATGCATATACATATACGTATACTCATATACATATGCATAAGTATATGCGTATGTGTATATGCATATGTGTATATGCAAATGTGTATATGGAAAGTAGGATGCCAGCTCGGATGTCGTGTTTGTCCCATGACCGTGGCTCAAAATTTTGTGGCCGTACTAACCTAGTGGTCATGAGTTCGAGCCAGTGCCACTGAAGAATCCCTCCGTGTAGAGAGGCTGATGATCGTTAAATCTGTCGAGGCTCAAAGTCTTGCTGACGTGGTGTGGAAATTAGGAGACTTATGTACCAACTCGCGGGTGTCGCCCTCTTTACTTGGCCGTGGCTCAAAATTATAAGGTCCGTCGCCAATAGCTGAAGTGTAGCTTCTGAGTGTGTCGTTAACTTCCTTAAATCAGGGGTACTCAACCTTTTTTCTGCCGAGCCGCATACATATGACTGTTTCATGCGGGCCGCAACATGAGAATTAACGTTGGAGGGGAGGGGAAATGCTTTAAGACCAAGATAACATAAAAAATTTAAAATGTGGAAAATTGATCAAAATATTAAAGCTCCTATTTTGCTTTTTATTAATTATTTTTTCTATTTTTTAATTTTTGTCACTGAATTTATCTAAATTGGAAACATTTAAGAATCACTCCTTCACAATTTCTGCATCAGTATACGGTTTCATATCATTACCAACATTACAACAAATTTCATAAGGTGCCTTTATTACCGCTGTAACATTACCAATAACAAAACATTTTTTTTATTGTTGTGAAGATTATTAAAGAAAGCCTATTTATCACCTCTTGATAGAGATCTTCGAGGAGAAATGTCATTGAATGTTATTCCTGTTTACTGGTATTTTCATAAATAAATGAATTTCTCAGAGCAATGGACCATGTCCCGGGTCACTTAAAAAGACCAAATGGGCCACATGCGGCCCGCGGGTTGCAGGTTGAGTATCGCTGCCTTAAATGGTTTGCCGGTACACCGTAAGGGCTACCTAACGCTGGCTACAACCACCGTCCGTACATCGTACAAGCGCACTAATATTTTCTTCTCTCTCTCTTTGATTTGCACATATTTTTTTTTTTAAATTCTTATACTGAGATTATATTAGTGGCAGTGTTTTTAAGAGATGCAGTTTATCCATGTTTCTGAAATGCTTTTCATTCGGGATTTTCTTTATGGTGAAGGCAGGAATTTTTCATTGAAGGCGCGAATTTAGATTCTTGAAAATATTCGATAATGAACAGTGTTTGGCAAAAGATATTATTTTGCTGCTCGAGAAAAAATGAAAATAGATAGATAATAAAAAAGGCCGATATTATCTCTGTTCCCATTGCGTTGTAAGATTTAGTATTACACCATGCTCTTAAATTGTGTGGGCATATATATGCACACACACACAAAATCGTCAACAGTTTGAAAAAGAGGTACGAACATGAAATTTTTTTTAAGTATGAGGGAAATTCTTTTAAGATATATGAAACATTCTTTTCATAGCATGCAAAGTGTATTTATAAAAAAAAACATAGGTTTTTGTGTTCCCCAATTATATAAAATAAAAAATAGTGTGAAAACTTTAAATTGAAATAAAATTCTTCCATTTTTTTTCGCGTTCTGTTATACTTAGTTATATGCAATAAAAAATATGCTTATTTTGGAACATTTTGGGCAAAAAAATGACCGCTTAAGGGGTTAATAATCAAATTATTATATATAATTTTTTTTATATAAATAACTTTCTACAGCTACATTAGGGCATACTATTTATTGTTAGTTTACGTCTATAGTAGACATGTTAAACAAGCATTATTTAATGTGATAATACATTGTGTTGGAACTGAACTTTATAATAAATGATGCATACTGGTTTTGCTTAGTTATCATTAAAAATAAGAGGAATTGTGCTAGTTAGCAGTTTGTTTTTCCTTTATGGTTGTTTTTCCTGAAGACAAGTGACCGCGCCAGCCGAATGGTCATGGTCGTGAACTCGTGGCTGGTGATGTATCTGTCGATTCGTGGGCACTTGAATCTTAGTATCATTAAAGACTCGCTTTGTGGAGGTGCTGATGCATGTTAAATCTGTCGATACTCAGTCTTCACGTTAGCATGGTGCGGAAATTCAGGTATCATCCTGAGGTTCAAAATTATGAGATCCATCGCCAATAGCGATAGTGTAACTTCCGAATATGACTTTAATAAATAATCAATCAATTCTTGAAGACAAAACCTTGAGGATGAAGAATCTTCCAACATACAGTAGAACTTGTTTTTGTGTGGTCCATTACACGATTTTATTTTTGTACAATTTTTTTTTCTTTTTGCGCGATCTTTTTTTATGCGGTATAGGAATTTCAACGGCTTTGGCGCCACTGATGTTTTCTATCAATGTATATGTATACACTTCAAGACGCTCTGCTCATTGGTTATAAACAGTCTCGATAATGCACATCCAATTGCTTTTTCTCGAAGCACTAGCAGCACACACTTGATTGAAGATGAAAATTTCAATGACAGTGACAATATCAATAATTTGATGGATTATGAAGACGGACAAGAAGAACCGGAATCTTTGAGAGCGGATAAAATATACGCAGGGATCCCTCTTTTTAACAAATCGAAAAAGCATTTTCTTAAAATAGATACCAATTCCGAAAGGAGTTTGAAATTTCAAAAAAAAAAATTCTATAATGCGTATGTGGTTACCGTGACGTTCACAAGCAACTGACCAACCGACGGGCGTCACAAAAACTTATCACTTTATGTGGTTCCAAAAAATAAATCAATTGAAATTCGATATTCAAGAGACGAAAACGATTTTGAACTAATTCATCACATCAAGATGTGTGCGTGCTTTGGATTAGGATGAGCAGCAGTGAATTATGTGTGTGCATTTTGAAAATTTTTTTATGTGTACAATGAGAAATTCAATGTTTTAAAATGTTTCCGTGAGAATATTTGATTATTTATTTTGTTTGGAAGTATTTTCTCGTAAATTTCGTAAATAATTAACAATTTTTAAGTGCGACGTTTTTATGCGGTCCTTCTCCGCCGCATAAGGAAAAAAAATTATGTAGTTTGTCGACAAAGTTGTTATAGTTACACATGTAAGTATTTATGAAATTAAATTTTCGCATATTTTTTGTGCAGTTTCTTCTTTTGCGGCCCCTATCTTCTGCACAAAAACAGGTTTTACTGTATTAATGAATTAGTTAAGCATAAAATTGAATTTAATGCAATGGAGTCGAAAATTAAACATTAAATTACTATCAGATTTGATAGCATTCATTAAGTTGTGTAAATGACTATGGTTACTTAAGGCTCTCGTAAATGACTTCGAGACCCTATTGACAGGACAATGCAGATTTTCTTTCTGAGGATGACTATGTCCCAAGCTTGTTTTGGACCATTTTCTGATACTTTCAACGTTTGTGTTATACTTAAAATTCTTATTCGAAGTGCCAGTATCATTCTTCTGTTTCAAATAAGACTTATTTTATAACTATAAATGCATGGAAACTAATTTTGCACCTTATACTTGGAAATAAATAAAAAATATTTAGAAGTATAGTTCGCGCGACTTTAGTTATACGAATTTTGTGGCTCATCGGTAGTAATCACCATGACAAATCAGTGAACACTAACCACACAACCTAATTCAAACTAAGCTAGCATAAAATATTTTTTTAAAAAAATTTTGTATATAGATGAATTTAATATTGCTGTTAGATATAATCTCGGGGTTTTCTTAGTACGTTTTATGAAGAAGTTATTTCTTTATTTTCCCTCGGATATAAATGGTTCCGGAGCACACGCATTACATAACTAAAACATTAAACCAAATAATGGGGATATTTTCCATTAGTAAATTTATACATATCTTTTCAATTTTTTATTTGTAAACATTATATTCTTTATACACGGATTTAAAATCCTTTATTTGAAATTCTCTTAAGTAAATTTAAATTACGTTTCATTGATTAAAATTAAAATAAAATGAAAGATTGCGCACGCGTTTCCCAAGTACCTAACGTATTGAGTACTATGTATTGGTGCCTTCAACCTCCATTCAGATAAAATTTAACGCTGATAAATGATAAAATAGAGTATCAGCGTTGAAAAAACAAAGTGGACTCTTCAGTTGTCACGATCCTTTTCTTCAGTTGAAGCTTTCAAAATCCCTTTCTGCCTCTTGATCTACAAATTTATAATCCCGTTCTAGGGCCTCTGCATCATAAAAACGCAGCGGACCCCTGGTAGGAATATTATGACATAGCGCTGAAAATATGATTTTTCCGTACTGGTTTCAGAATTGGAATATGTCATGTATGATAGTTGAGGGCTTTTCGCCCCCACAAGCGAGGTCAAAAGCTTCGATTCGAAATCACCCCCCTGCTCCTGGCATCTCAGATGGATCAGTTCTCAACCATGCGGTAGGTTCTCTGCGTAGACCCAAAACCCAACTTTCCAATAACGTCAACCACCCAAGATACAAACTGGTGGAATAAAAGAGGAAAGACAAATTTTTTGTATAACCAATGCCTTTTAGCTACACGTCAGTGTTTCGTTTTTGACGATGCCTATCATAACTATTCCGAGAATTTTTTCTTCTGTAACAGATGATGTCATTACCTTGCATTACAGAACAAAGGACTCGGGCAGGAATAATCCAGTTTATCTATCAAATTAAATAGACGAGAAAAATACTTCGAAAAAGGTACAAAACTTGATTTTTTTTCAGTGTTTCAGGGAATTATAAAGCTTAACTTTCTGAATAATTGTTAGAATATAATAAAAAATACTGAAAAGTTAGGAGAGTTTTGTTATAACAAGAATTATATACTAACAAGTTATTTCGGTCATTTCTGAAACATTCTAATTTCTTGAAATATTCTGTTACATATACAACTGTTCTGACACAGTAACTAGATGTTGATCGCCTTATTAGCATCGTAAGCATATCTATGCTGATTGTTACTTTAGGATTCCAAATTCCAAACGTCAGAAAATATTTTGCACAAAATTGTTGATAAATAACATTGAAGAATATGTGAAGTTCATTTAGAAATTATTTTACCTATAATCTAAAAACATGTACCTTGAATAAAAATTAGATATAATTCGTTCCAGTTGGTGGGTTTTGCTTAAGTCAATACTGAAATTTTAGTCAGTTGCTAAAAAAGGCTTTTGAAACGATTTCAAAACTTAATATCCAATCACATGCAATAATTTCACACTACATTTTTGTGCTTAATACCTTTAAGGTATCCAACTACGTTCAGAACCGTGATTTTAAAAAAGCTCATAAATGGATAATTTTCCTAATATTTAGTATCACTTAGATTGGAATACATGTATAAAATTGTTTTAAGGACATTTTGACAAAAAAAATAATTTTAATACAATATTTCGGCAAAAAATTAACTTAGAATAACCTTTATTCAAAATGTTCTCCTTTTGGGAAAAATGCTTCTATTATAATAATATTTTACCTGTGTATATAGCTCAGACCTCTGTACAGAGGCTCAACTATGATTTTTAAAAAATTCACATTGTTTTCAGAGTTACAACCAATTAAAATAATTATCGGCGTTTTATTAAAATTTCTCCTCTTTGTTGTCGTAAAACATGGATGAACCCACTTCTAAGTTATATAATTCAAAAATTCTAGTTGAGCCTCTGTACACAGGTCTGAGCTATATACAGGCGAAATATTATTATAATAGAAGCATTTTTTACAAAAGGAGAATATTTTGAAAATGGGTCATTCTATGTTCATTTTTTATCAAAATATTGTACTTAAATAATTTTTTATTGTAATACTATTCTTAAAACAATTTTATATACATTTTCTAACCTAAGTGGCACTAAATATCATAAATATTATCCATTTACACGCTTTTGCAAAAGCACAGTTCCGAACGTAGTCGGATACCTTAAATATATTATGATAAATTGCTCTTAAATACTTATTTTTAAACTGCTCTCAGCTGTATCACTTAAGTTTTGATCATCTATTTATAAGCAAACTTATAATGCTTTTTATATGTCAGAATTCATATATAGAGATGTTAAACCTTTACACTTTATTCTGTTGAATGACGTATTTTTCCTTTCATATGTGTTCCTCAGTATAAATTTTGAGAGTAGGACACTGAAAACATGGTGCTCAAAAATGAAGAATGATTTTTATTCTCGCGTATGTTTTCTTAGAATTAATAATTATCGGCAATTAAGAGTGCGATTACATAAAGAGTCTACGTTATGTATTTTAGGATGTTGCAAAATTTTTCCAAAAACTATATTTTTATACCACGTAATGAAGATTAATGACTTTGTTCCTCAAGGTGAAAATATAGAGGGGAGTGGGGAACTCATGTTCGAAAAACACACAGCTCGCACACGTTCGCTTAAACTGAAAAGCTATCGAATTATGCGGAAGAATCTTATAGGATGATGTATTTACTTTTAAAGGATTTTACACTGCACATTTCCAGATCTGTATTTATAATCAAGTTTCAGTCAAATTTTTGCTTTGCAATGAAATCATTAGCAGACAAAAAAGTGCAGATTTTTTTAATTCGATTTTTTTCCCTTTTTAAGCAGAGATCTGAGTTATGCAGGTTTAAATTATATTGCATCTTTTTTTTCATCAGTGAAGAAAAGAGAATGCATAGAGCGTAACAATTCAATCTTATATTGAAATCGAACAGTTACGAAAAATTCATTAATTTTACCTTGAAATTGAGAATGAATCTATTCGCGAGTATTTTGAAGAAAAAGTAATTCTAATCAATCCAAAATGTGACAAATAAAAGTCAAAAGTTACAATGGATTGACTGCTGTTTAAAATAGAGTTGTTGTATATTTAAAAGAAATTCGGGTGGTTTGTTATTTTTAACAGATAAATACTGAATAGTTTATTATTTTTTTTTGCAATGATTTTTTGAATGTTATTTAGAGGTGCAAAAATGTGAGGAATTATTTAATTATAGCAACTTAATGCATTTTATTCACTGTAGTTAAATAGTTGACTGTTTTTAATTTGGTATTAAGTTCTACTGTAAGGCTAAACTGTTGTAAATTGATATCAATAAGGACAAAAAGCGTCTTTACTTAAATTATTTTTAAAACATGTATTATTACGTTCATGGCAGAAAAATTGTCAAACAATATTCCCATTTATTTTAAATTTAGAGAGAACTTTTTCCTACGAATATTTGTAGTCTTTAAAATATAATAATGCATTTGTTAAAATATAGGCTAATGAAAGACAAGCTTTCTCCTTACTGAAATAGTTTTTTTAACTTTTTAAAGAGCGAGAAGATATAAAAAAATAAATATCTAAATGAGAAATAAGAAATTATATCCTCAGTGATAGAACCGACAGCTTGGTTTTTAGACTTTCAAAAAACGGTGAAATTTCGAACTTTCCGCGCAAGGAAAAATCTCCTAGGGTGGCCGTCATAAAATTATGTAATGGAGCACCAGGGGTTATCAAGGCTTCTCTAAATTCCACAAAACGTGACGAATTTTTCCTCGTAAAATCTTGCAAGGAAATTATCTTCCGACCTTTTGGTCTAAGTACACATTTTCTCTACACTAGACGACCCTCACGCTTGTCTCACACCCCTGGCTACTCACTCTACCCTGAATGTAGTCATCAAAATTTTCACCTTCGTCTTGCGGAATTAACATGTGACAAACTAGAAACATTGAGTACCTCTTATTTGGGCTTCCGTCTACAGGCCGTTTTGAATTCGTGAACATAATATTAATCCTATATGGGCTTTTTGTATTCTCCTCAAATCTCTAGATTAGTGCATCGATTTAAGTTCAATAGAGTGCATTCCAAATAAGTATTTTTTTAAAAAATATTCCTAAAAATGTCATTTTTTTTTAAAACTGTTCCTAAAAAAATGTTCCTTTTTGAAAATGTTTCTAAAAATTTCCTCTGAAAACCTTCGCAAATGAATAGTGTTAAAAGTAGACATGAAAATATTTATACAAATTTGAGAAAATTGTTATTCCTGATTCTGAAGACCTTCATTATTATTTTGCTCTTTCAGATCCGCTTTATTTTATTCAAGTAAATATAGAAGTCTAGATATAAGGAGAAAAGTAAAAACTATAGGCTTAGTATATTCACGTTCTCTCTCTTATGAACCCAAAGTTACTTCCATCGACGAAGAGCTTTAAGTAATGGAACGATTTTTTGTTTAAAAATGTATCTTTTTGTAATAGCAATTTTTTTTTTTAAAGACCAAATTTTTAGTATTTCGCGATTCTGTTGTATCAAATTCATTTTCAAATGGATTAAGTCTATTGCTTTTATTTTGGTGTTAAGAGGTTTATATGTAGTTTCTAATGGTGCTTCTTAAATCAAAATTTTCATTTTTTATTCATATTACTATTACTTATAATATAATAAATGTAAGGAATTTTATATATATATATATATATATATATATATATATATATAAATCTTAGGGGGCAGGATTTAACTTGAAAATCCAATTTCTTGATTTGAAAATACTTATTTTGCCGGAAGGTTAATATACCCGTGACTGACACAGTTCCGACAGGTCTATCGTAATCTGGCCAGGATATTAAACTCAGAATATGGATTTTGGTACCACGGACTAATTTGCTTGATTTTCGTGAGTCAATGCATTTGAACTTAAAGATGATGCCCCTGTACGATTTTCCATCAATGTAGATTTAATGTAATATTAAACTAAATGTATCATTTCATCAAAAAATATAGGATTCTGACAAATATCAAGATGCGCAATATAGAAAGTTAAAACGAAAAATTGATTTTATATTTGCTACTTTAGATATATAATTGTGTACGGATCTAAATTAAATTTAGGAATTTTGCGTTTTATCATGTATTTCTATACATTGACTTGAAAGCTGTTAACTATTAAAGCTGTTTTCTAAGCAATGAGAGAGAGAGAGATTGTTTGCAAAAGGTTTCTTGTGTTTCAAATTTGATTAACTTCATCAATTTTTTCATCATTAATTAAATTTTTGTTCGCTAATGATTACAATATTTTAAGCATTTTCTAAAATTTTTAATTGATATGCTTCTAATAATTTTTTCTCAAAAAAAAATCTAAAGAATATTAGAAGTTATAAAAATCACGTAAATTAGCATTTATTTTCCCATTATCAGCAAAAAAAAATGTGTTGATTGTTATAAACTTGGGGGGAAAATACTTCCTCTAATAAATAGGAATGCTATTTTTATCTTTTGTGAGTTAAATTTTGAGCTCTGCAATGACTATGTTCATTTGTTTCATATTTCACTAAGCATTACAACAATGAAAAAAGAGATCGTTAATAAATTTTACAATTTTTGGAGGAAAGATACCTTAACTAAATTTCAAATTAAAGCAACTTACGAGTATCTTTCCTTTTTAAACTTATCATTAAAAAATCAAATATGCAAGTTTTAATAAAATATTAAATAAAACCGTGATATACAATAAACATAAGTAGTTATTCTCCTTACAAAAAATAAATCTTTTGCTCTCAAAACACCTACAAAATTTTGAAACATTTTTTTTACTAAGCTGAAGTTGAATAAGAAAGCCTCCATCACTAAAATGGGGATTCCAATACCCGTAAAGGGATCCCACTGAGTCTTACCAACATTTAATAAAAGCCAATGCCTATTTAACTTTGTATTGCCGATATTCAACATGAATTGCAGATGTAATGGACTTGTACTATGTGTAGTTTGAATACATTTCTTTTGTACAAAGATGAGTGCTACTTTATTGTATCTATTTACCTATGTCGGAGAGTACAAAAAATGTCTTTGAACACACACCAACCAATAGTTTAGAATTGATGTGTAGTTGAGGGTTAGGAGGGGAAAAAATATGAGGTTTGTGTTGTGTGTGTTGGGGGGAAAGGGATGTATAAAGCGGTGGACTGAAGAATTCCGCTTTAAGAAATAAATATTTACTCGAAAGTTCTTTGATAAAAGACTTTTTTATTTACAGAACATATCTATAGTTCTTGCCTTAGACACGGGATTATGCATATTTATTTTAACCCTAAAAAAATGTTCCTGACAAAAAATAAATTTTAATATGCATCAAACACAGGAGGGGGGAATTGATTACTAAGATTATTGAAATGTATTTATTTTTATATATCGGTGTTTGTTCTCTTAGGAGAAAAAATGTGACGAATTAAGAATAGTAATATATTTAATAATCAATCGCTTATGAGTATACGAGAAATGCTAAATTAATCTCACTACTTTCGGAACCGTGATTTTGAAAAAGCATATAAATGAATAGTTTTTTTTTATATATTTAGTGTCAGTTTAATTAAAATATAAATATAATTGCTTAAGATTTCTTGTAATAATAATTTAAGATTATTACAAGAAAAATTATTTAAATTCAATTTTTTTACTAAAAAGAATCGAATGACATATTTTTCCTTTTAGTGGAAAATGCTTCTATATTTTTAACAAATTAAAATTTTTTTATATGGAATTATTATTGAATATTAACCTTTATAAAATACAATTAAAACCAAATATCAAATATTAAAAATAAAAAAAATTTTAAAGATGGTACCGTGTCGCCTTAATGTCAAGACTGACAGAAAATAATTTTTGTCGCTAAAGGAGGAAGTAAATCAATGTGTGTTTAGGTCTCTCAATCTGGAAATTTTGACGGTCACTAAAATTCATAGATATCAATAAAAACTTACTGTTGGAAGGACCGTTGGCCTCAAGGACCTGCGACCAAGCTAAATTACTTTATAGATCCGTACATAGAACCCCGCACAGTAAATATTAGTGATAAAATTACCAATGTTATAAAATAAACCCATCCTTTTGATCCAATATTTTAACAGCGACACTTACACTGCGTTTGACGAGTAGACTCGTTATCGTTCGGTTTTCGTTACAAACATAGCTGCGCGCTCTCAAACGGGGGTTATCTGGTTAATCAATCAATATGGCATGGCGCTTAATAATTCAGTTGAAAGAGCATTGGTCTAACGGTCTGAGGACTCGGGTTTCGAAAATTTTCCTTTGACGCTAGGCTTGAGACTAGTGGTCGTGGTCTCGAACTCAATGACAAATGTTTCAAGTAAAGTCATGGGTTATGTCCTTGTGTTCACCGCCCATGGTTAATGACGCTGACTGCGGTGTCGTAATGTCTGGGTTCGAATCCCGGAGAAGGCATGGATGTTTGCATTGTAATCCTTCATGACTTTAAATTCCTTCTTTCCTTTGTAATATATGCTTAATTCTGTAAGCCCCCGTGTGAAATTTTGTGGTGCACGGGGATTTATTTATAAGGGTTCTCAATAAAAAAAATGTCCTTGTTCCCCTAAAGAACATCGTTTGGAATACTGTAGCTGCTGTACGTTGAGCTCAATATTACCTCAAAGATCCATTCTGGTAGGAAGAGAAAGTTAGGAGAGAAAATTATCAGCTCAAGCGTTTTCGCGTCACACAACTGAAAATCGGCTTCTTTTTGTGGATAGGATAACCACGTTCCTATGCACACGCGCACCTCCAAATATTGCGAGGTCCTGTTTTCTGTCATCGCCATGGCAATCTTTGACCATGAGAACCTCACTCCGGATGTAATTCGAGGATAAAGGTGAGAACCGCCCCATTCCAAGACCCTGGAGAAGGCAGAGGAAGTCCGTTGGAAAACACCAAAGAGAACAGCTGTGGCCTCCTCCCACACAAATATCATATTCTGAACCCTAACGAAAGAACCAATATTTTGAATAACTTCAATATAAATGGAAAAATTGTAGGAGCTGTGACGTAATAAACCAAATATTTTTTTAATTTCATATCTCTCACGATGTCATTAAATTTTTAAACGTCACAATGCTCGTTGTGTTATCGAGACTACATTACGAGGTATATCGAAGAATTTTACAATGAAACTGTTGAACATTGTTAATTAAAACCGATCAATCTCTCTATTAGATATCATGCATGTGAATTGTTATACATTGTACCTCATTTGTGTGGATGTGAAAAATGAGTATTACTATATTGTATGCTTCTTCGTCTCTTTATTACTCTCTCTAAATTACAAGTCTAGTTTCCAATACTCCACTGTGTTTGATGTGGTATTAATTAAAATAAAAACCTAAGGTGTCGCTAATAATTTAATTTGTTGCACAGTGGAAAAGGATTCTCATTTTTCTTTTCATTGTATTACTTTTTCTCGGATATTTTTGAATTATTTATGATTTACTATTAATAATTACTTAACTACGCTTTGTTTTCTCACGTTAACAGTACAATGCAGGATTTTTGTAAAGATAGATATTTAAGTATTGGTTTGTTGATGTATTTCAATTCTAGTGATATTCATAGAATGTTTCGAAAGCCACGCTTTCTAGAACTTTTTTAAATTGATTTTAGCTTTCCAATTTTCTTTTATAATTTTCAAGCAAAATATTGCACATTTTCTTTAATTTAAAGGTCAGTTTTAGCTTGCGTCTTAAAAATCCATTGCAAGTTGTAATGATGCTGGAATAAAGTTTGAACTAACAATTTTGATTCTTGTGCACATTTCTTTTTCTAAGTTCTTGAAAATAATAATAGTATTGATAAAGTTCTCTTCTGATGGGCTAAAGCAGTTTGGAAAATTAAATGCGATGTATAAATGATTATAGCATGTTTTTTAAATCAATTTAACTTAACAATTGCTTTAGAGTGTTAAAAAGTTATCAATCTTGCTGTGGCCATAGTCCCATTTTTATTCCAAAAGTTTGGTCATGAACCCCCAAGTGAAATAATTATTTTTATGCATAACAGAAAAATAATTACAAATTTAGTTTATAGACGCCCTAATATATGATAAATGAAAGTGATATGAATACAGAAATACCTCAACTTACGCTATCCCGTCTAACGTGAATCCTGAGTTACTCGATTTTCAAATCTTACAGATTCGTTTATCGTTTGAGAAAAAAAATGGTAAAATTAGTGGAATCGGTAATGTAACAGAAGAATTTGTGCGTATCTTGCCAGGCAAATAAATTTAGAAATGGATAGTAATGACGTTTAAGAACTGCTGTATTCTCTCCTCCTATCGGGTGCTGACAGTTGATGAACTCGTAAAAAAAAATAAGCAAGAACAAGGCATTCAAGAACTTGAGTCTTTAATTGAATCACAGAAGATCGAATGACAGTTGGGAATTTAACAGAAGACCCTCAGTTTAATTAAAAAAGGATTACAAATTTTAGAAAATTCAGACTCCAACGAAGAGTGTATTTTTTCAACGAAACAAGGAATAAAACACATTGTTAGCATACTACGAGGAAATTTTGCGAGAGAAAAAATCTTTGAGCCTGCAGACTCAATTGTTAGATTTTACGAAACCTTCTGCACCTAAATAATTTCGGTTTGCGATTTTAAATATCTATGTGTTATCTATTTTACTAAACATTTTTGTTTCTAAATTATCACTTTCTTCTCCTGTTCCTACCAAAAGTAATTCCTATAGATTTTTCTGAGGAATTTATAAATCCCGACTTGCGCGAATTCGACACTTATCGTGGTTATTACTCAATCCCACCTATCGGCTACCACTAGGCTACCATAGCCAGAAATTTGAAAGTTCTGGCCCTAGAATGGCCCTTATTGCCAGTAATTCAAAGTTACTTGACCAGTCAATAGTACATTGTGTAAATGTACGCAAGTAACATCGTTTCTTGTATTGAACGCTTCCGGTTGTCCTTTTTCACACACAAAGGATCACTTACCGCAGCCAATACGTCCCGTGATTTTGACCCACGATAAGATAAGGTGGAGCAGCCGAAAGGTGGCGTATAGTGCTTCCACACCACAGGTCCAGGCAGTGCCGGTTTATCCATCAGAGAGGTCCAGGACCTAGAAGGGCCCGGATAAGCTGGACTTAACCAGATTTTCTGGTAATAAATTTCGATCCTCCAGTGCCAAGGAGCCTGTAGATCTTCTGCGCCCAGGGCCCGAAATGAGCATAAATCAACATTGGGTCCAGGGTTTTATCCCTGGACTGGGCAAGGTGTACTCAGTCTTTCATCTCTTCAGTGGGTCGATAAATGAGAACCAAGCTTGCTTGGGGACTAAATACTGGGGGTTTTCGCGTCAGATTGACCACCTGATCAGAACATCTACTCTTGCACCTCAGTGATCAAGGTCACGTATACTGAGATGGGCACAGTAGGCCTTGGCCCACATGGGCTTTTGTGCCACTGAGTTTAGCTTAAAGAAGGTGGACACCTGAACAGGCATTTTCCTCTCTCCACTCCAAACTAACGCGAGAACTTTAAGCTGCAAAATATTTAGCGCTCATCTAATTCTCACTAACTATGGGTCTTTAGCAGAATTGGAACACGTTGTCCTGAAATACAACCATAAACACGCAACAACTACAGCCCAAGGTAACATTAATTAATAAACATAATTCTTGCGTATTGTTGTCCAGACCCTCCGTATAGTGGAGCTGATGCCCGGTAAATCTGTCGAGGCTCAAGGTTGTCACGTTGGTGTGAAAGTTTGGAGCGTGAGATGCCAGCTCAATAACCGTCCTCTTTATTTGAGCGGGATAACGAGATCTACACAAATAACTCGACATTTACCACTTAATAATCACATAATTTTCCAGAAAATTGTAATGAAAATGCCTATTTTTTTACAAGAAATATGCATAAAAAGTGTAGTTTAAAATAACTAGTTGAAAATAAACATATTTTAGTCGGACTCCAATTTAACAAGCCTTTATTTAATGAATTGCGCTGTTTAACGTCTTTCTATCTTTTCGAGATTAAAAAGAAGGCCCAAACCCCCTATTTAACGAATAGTACACTCCGAATTAACAAATTGTTTCAACAACTGGAAATTTTTTTTAGTCTATATTAGAAAAAAATTGGATTTTTTTTCAAATGACATTTTTTTTTTTGTGCGAAGCAAAGACTTTTCTTGTAAGCAACAAATTTCGACGGGAAAGGGTGTAGTTCATTGTTAGACTTTTTACAGTTACAGACGAATCTCATGAGTGCAATCTATCGTATGAATTTTAAATAGGACAAGCTTTTTTGATAAGACAGGATACTACATTTGATGACGGACTGCCTATCTGGGGAACTGAAGCTGAGAAAATTGTTGACTTGTCTGAGTAATGAGTAGTGATTCTGATGCGGAAATGGATAGTAAAACTCCTATCAAAACTATTAAATTTTCTAATGCTTTTGTTGATTGGAAATTGGAAACAAACCTCATGCAACAGAATGTAAATGATTTAGTATTTCTTCTCTGCATAAAATTGAAAAAGAACTCTTTCGAGTCAGGAATCAAACAAATTGTTAAACAACTAGTAGATAATATTTAAATATTTCCAATCAACTGGTGAGCAATAATTCACTAATGGTATTTTTAGCTGTCGAATAAAAAGTGTGTAATTTCTGGCCATGGATGTTTATTGTGTAGTTGCCTGTTTTAGAATATCCAAAAGGTAAGTGTAAAAAAAATTGTTTCTTTGTTTGAACCTTGATATAACGAATAACCCCGAATTAACGAACAAAATTTTTGGTCCCGATGAATTCGTTAATTCAGAGTCTGACTGTATTTCCAATAACATTATAAATTTTCGGGTACTGCCAGGGGATATGCAAAATAGGAAACAATTTTTTTTCCAGGAATAAGAATACTCTTTTTAAAACGTTACTTTTAAGCTCTCGAGCCCGGAAATGTCAGTCACGAGAATAGTGAGTGAATATTAACGTTGCACTATTCAGCTACTCGAGGGGTATTGGCGACAGACTTCGTGATTTTGAGCCCTGGTCAAGTGACGAGGACGACACTTGAGCTGGCATCCCCTCTCCTAACTTCCACACCACACCAATTGAGAGGATGTTTGTGCCTTGACAGATTTAATGTGCATCTCCCCCCTACACGGTGGGTCTTCAGCGGTACTAGACTCGAACTCATGACTACTAGGCTACGGCGGCCACATTAGTTACGAGAAATAGGGCGTAACCTCTCAACTTGTCATTTTGAAGGGAGTGAAAAGGAAGAGGTTAGTAAACAATCGATCGGTCTCTAGCCGTAGTCCATTCTCTCTTGATTATAAATGATTGAGTGAATTTTATACAAAATAATCATATTGAACTAGTTTCTAAATATTTTGTTGAAAAATTTTTGTAATTTGCCTCTATTTTCTTAATTTTTTTTCAACAATGCTAAATGATCCCAGATCGAAAAGCGTTTTTGTCTTGTTTGTAACTCTTTACAATATAGCAATAAAATTTGATAATATACAATTTTTGGAATTAAGTATTTATAGTATTTTCTACATCGTTAAAGAAAATGTTTATTAGTTTCCCTAAAGAGAACTGCAAGATGAGAGAATTCTGCTTGAAAGTAGAACAAGAAGGTCAACTAGTTAATTTTAATGAAAAGCAGATTTTTATGTACACACTCATTTTATATATGTGATTTGAAACAAATCGTAACCTGTAGAATTTCTTTTAAATATATTTTTATCATGTGAGTTATCTTTAAAGGATTAATAATAGATTACTCCTGTGTATTTGCAAGCTTTACTTTTTAAAAATTACAATGGAAAATATCCCGAGTCAACAAGAATAGATTTAAATCTGGTAAAATGAAACTTTTTAATTATGTAAATATTTAAGTGCTGTATGGATACCGTAATTCTATATTTATGTACCGTAAAATCCGGTGTATAACGCGCACCCATACTTTCAAGTTACTTTTTTTAATTTTTAGATATATTCGCCGTATAACGCATGCCCTCTTTTTTACGAAAAAACCTGCAATACTTGTATGCAATGTTCGTATGTTTTGAAATAATTTATTCGGGTATTATCACAGGTTGTTGAAAATATAGTATACTTCTAGAGCTACAACTCTTTAAGTTTTTAAGGTATGTCATTTCTTTTTTTAAATAAGCAGTATTTCAATATATGTAGAAGTCCGACATTTTTTTTATGTTCATCTCTCTCTCTCTCTCTTTTTTTTTCGCGTTCACATTTTTGTGTTTAAAGTATTTGTTTATATATTGATATTAAAAATATTTTAAGAAAAATTATATCTGTGCTTTTTACACTTACAGTTTTCACTGCAAATTAATGTTGAAAGGTCGGTACCAGTTGTATTCACTAAATGTCCGTGGCCAGAGTAGTAATGTTCATAGTCTGAACATGAACGTTCTGTTGAACGTCTGATATATATGTAATAATTCCCTCTAACATACTTTTAATTAACTCTTTAATGATCTATAAATCTTTAATTCTTAGGTTTAAAAATAAGTATTGTAATCTTAATCGTAATCGGCTAAACCGATTTCCGTATCCCGCGCATTCTAGCCAATCAGAACTACTATTACGTAATAGTCACGCGCTTGTGCACTGTTGGTATATAAACACCAAAATCTGATGTAAGCGCGCTCTCTTTCTCTGCTTGCCGCCATCACGTAAGATTGTAAATACTTGCTGCTTTTTTTTTCTTTGTGTTGTGTCCTCCAAAATGCCGCTCTCTATTCAATGTTAAAATATAACGTAATTGTGCTTTAATCTGCTTATGTGTGCTCATAATAAAGGAGGTAAGGCTATTCTGAAGACGTCATTACTGAATTAAAAGTGATACTCACTCTCTCTCTCACACACTTACACCAGCCAACACTACTACAATCTAGTACATATGACTTTTTACTGTGAGATTTCAGTGTGGAATGGATTTAACCATAATTTTAAAACAGCGCAGTATATAGTATTTGTTGATTGATTACAGATGAAATCGCAACTACAGCTGTTGATCTATAGGTGACACCGCGATAAACCGAAATATTATAACTCTTGATATCACAAGCGTTCTGTTACGGGTCCTTTTAAGTTCTCTGGAGCTCTGTCCTCCATTAAGTCAAGTCCTTGCCTAACACTCAAAATAAGTGTGGGAGAACTTCATTCTGTGACCACGATAACCTAGTGGTCAAGGTAACGGACTCGTGCTCGTCGGGTCATGAGTTCGAGCCTCGTACCGCTTTTAAATCCGCCGTGCAGAGGGAGCCGATGCACGTTAAACATATCGAGGCCCAAACGTCCTCCCGGTGGTGTAATGTGGAAGTTAGGAGAGGTGAGTGCTAGTTCTGGTGTTGTCCTCATCACTTGACCATGGTTCAAAATGATGAGGTCCGTCGACAAAACGAAACCTTCGAATAGCTGAGTAGTGCGATGTTAATGTTCACTGACTCAGCCGGACTTCTTTCTACAAACCAACTGCAGGTTAGTGGACCTTTTGACGGAATGTGAAAGGAACCGCACATTAAATCCTTTCCTGGAGTGTGATTAGCCGTAGTCGCATTAGAATAATACGGGCAAATTAAATGCTATTATTAAAGAAAAACTAATTTTTGTTGAATTACTCAATAAAATTAATGGGAAGCACTGTATTCAAAGCACTATAATTTTTAACTTATTTTCTAGGCATAAATTCTGTTCATCATTAAAAAAATAGAAGCAAAAATAATTTTTTCAGGTTTTTTAAGATACATGTAAATTTTTTCAAAAAAAAAGGAGCGTTGACTTTAATCGTACAGTACATTTTTACTATCTGGACGTGTAAACACATGTGCATATACATGCATAATAAATGCTTCATGCGGAGTTTTGTTTATTTTCCTTAAGCTAAAGAAATATTGACTTCTGTAAAACGAATGAAGTAATTTTTGGAAATACCGGTTAGACCATACTACGTGTTATTTTTATGAACCACTAGATTGAATTCCCTGATTAATCAAGCGTAGTTTCTCAATTGCACTAATTAGTGTTCAATGCTCTGATTTCAGCAATGTTTTGATACTTAATTGATCGTAAATTGTGTTGCTGTTTTCTTTATATTCTTTTTCAAAAATATGTAGTAATTAGTGAAAGCATTTGTATCTTCGGGTACATTTTTTTCGTGTGTATTTTTGAATGCCATCTTTACCCATTAAAGATTCTTTGAAGTTGTTAATTACCTTCGAAGCAAAAATAAGAAAACTAGGCAAGAAAAATATTTCTTAAGGGAACTCAAAAATAATTTTATATTAATTGAATTTAAAATGAAAATATACGTTTTTAATGGTTATGTAGGGTATAAAATTATAAAATACAAATATAAAAATATACTAGAGTGATTATATATTTTTATCTTTCTACCTTAAAGTATATTAATGAATGGCACATTTAGAGAGAGAGAGAGAGAGAGATCGCTTATGTTTTGAATATAAGGAAACTGTCTTCACACTAACAAATATGCATATACTTTTAAACATTTCACAAGACAGGATTTTAGACCATAGATTATTGGTTACATTTTTCAGTCGGACCCCAATTTAACGAAGGCATATTTAACGAATTTTTTTTCCTCGATTAAAATGAAGGCAGTCTCCACCCCTCCCTATTTAACGAATAATAAACCTCGAATTAACGAATTATTTCAACAATCAAATTTTTTTTTCATTAGTTTGGATTTAAAGAGTAAAGTCTTTAAGCAGAAAATTCCGACAGCGAAGGGTGCAACCCATTATTAGACTTCACAAGTATAGATGAGTCATGAGTGTAACCCAACGCGTGAGTTTTGAATAGGACATCACACTCCACAATGCAGGAGATATTTTAAGAGATTTTACTATTTTCTCTTTCTAGAGAAAAGAGGTGTCCGGTTTTGTAGAAAATTTGTATAGCATGGCGGATTGTTAGAAATGAATGCTTAGCGATTTTTATACAGAAATTTATATTGAAACTCCTATCAAAACTTATATTTTCTAATGTTTTACATTGTTTGGAAACCGTGAAAACATAATTCCTTCAGCAGGATGTAAGGTACTCAGTATTTTCTTCCCTGCATAAAGTCGAAAAAGAACTCTCGAGTCAGGAATGAAAAAGATGTCAAACATCTATTAGTCAATATTTTAAAATTTCCAATTAACTGGTGTGTAATAATTAGCTAATAGTACTTTTAGCTCTTCTGAATAAAAAATGTGTAATTTCTAACTATGGTAAGTACAAAAAAATATACTTTTTGGACCCCGATATTACGAATAACCCTGAATTAACGAATAAAATGTTTGGTCCCGATGAATTCGTTAATTCGGGGTCTGACTGTATATTTAAAAACATCTTTGTTTAGTAATTTTCTATTAATATTTTGTGTATTTATACAGATATTACAGTTCCTTATAGCTATTTTTTCATATATTTCAGGCCTCCTATAAACCTTATAGTGCTTTTGAGTCTTCTAACAATGGTATGTGTTATTTATATTCTTTTTACTAAATATTTCATATACCTTAATTGAACATATACTCCATAAGCAATTCTAATATCGTTTTTACTTTGCATAATGCTTATCTATAATTTTAATCAAATTTGTTTTCGAATATGTAACAGAAGAATCATGTAAGGGAAAAACACAAATAAAACCTGTTCAATATTCACTAAAACATAAAATTTTTGAAAATCTCTCTCTATATATATATAGTCTAATTCTCCACAAACAAGGGATAAACATCCAACAATCACATTCGAAAAACACATAGACAGTAGTAAAATCGCACAATGAAGGACACATGAGCAACCGAGATTAAAAATTATAAAATGGATGCTGCAGTATTATAAACATTGCTGACTTAGGACACAGCTAATATATAAAATAATTTATATAAAAGTGGGATTTATATAACATGTTTTTTGGCCAGCTAACCTTCCTCCTTTATGTAAATAATAGAGCAAAAACCTATTGAAAGTAATGGATAGGAATATCTAATTCCTTTACAAGATAGAGGTAACTTACCTAAAATTGCACTTAAAAATGCAGAGCCCGCGCTAAATCTGAGTGCAATAAATAAGTTGTTGCCAAATTCTGGACCCTAATGCAGATTCAAAGCATGTGAATGGCTGAAATGTAGCACTTAGCAAAAGTATAAAAAGAATGGAAATTAAAATTAAAAAGAGTTACAAATTACCACATAACTTTAGTGACACTAGAGTATATATGAATTAAATAATAATAATTTTATCTAATATTAAAATATGGAGGGGTAACTCTATAGCTAGGAAATATGTAAATTTATAGTAATAAACTATTATTAATCTAAGAATTTTTAATCCTTACTATTTCGAATAGCTTTATTCATATAACTATTAATAAAATTAATTGGGTATTTCTGATTTAAGCAATATTTAGTAAAATATTTATAGTTATTTATTATTACTGATTTTTTGACACTAGAAATTTATTGCGTTGTATATAATTAATAACAATATTTCTAAATATAGAAACATGTAAATTACTCTCCCAATGAAGAACTTTTATAATATTGAAATTAACTACTTTCAAAATAATGTAAATATAAATTGGCAAGACAGTTGCTCGCAGGGCCACCTTTATATATATATTATTGAGAACATTTATGCCCATGCCCACAAAGTATCACACTCGGGCTTACAGAAGTAAGCATGAAGCACACATCACAAAGAACAGAAGGAATTTAAAGTCATGAAGGATTACAAAACAAACATCCGTGTCTTCCCCGGGAATCGAACCCATGCCCTACGGCACCGCAATCAGCATCACTAACCACTATACCGGATGGGTGACAATCAATATATTTGTAATTAAAATTAAAAATTGCCTATAAACATAATGTTAGGTGCGAACTTTTAATTTGATCTATGTGACTCGGTTTAAGTTTAATAACATATTTAAAAATTTTAAACACGTTGTCTTATCTAATTCGTATTAAAATATTTTAGGAAGAATTTATAATTTTAAAGATGGGCTTGCAATTTTAATCGGTTTTCGAAAAAAATCACTTGAGTATTGCTCCTGAAAAGTCAATACTTTCCTGATGGCGACTCACGCATTTCAATTTTCTTGTAATTCTCGACAAGACTCGGAATTTTTATTGTTTTACACTTTGTGACTATAAAATTACCAAGAAACTAATTTTTTGCTTCACAGGCGCAATGTTTTATGTCTTGATCAAACTAAATTCTGTGCTAGTAGATATCAGGAGCAAGAGGTATGTGGAATATCTTTAATATTATAACCATGCTTGAAAGAATAAATATATATACAATCGGGTAGATCGCGGTTATATGGCGAAAGAAATTTGTCAATCGGAACCTACATATGCTACAGAGATGCTCTGGGTATGGAGATAAAGAGAAATAATTTTAAATTATTGTCGAACTCGATATATAACGAACCTCTACTTATGAATTTTTCTATTTTGCGAACTTTTTCTTGAAACCAAGAACATTTTACTGTTTTCTTTGCAAAATAACCTCCAAATAAGTAAAGTTCATTTTCTCTATAACTCTCTCTCGTAATTCGATTTTTTTTTCCTACCTATATTTAAAATATTTCAGGATTTTTTTTCAAATTATGCTCTTTTAGCACATTTTATGGTGACCAATAACCTTGAACTGGTATTACCAGGTGCCTAACTTAACTACAACAATGAAATGACCATAATTTTTTTAACAAAACTCAAATAAAACTAACAAATTTCATCAGAAATTAAATTTAAGGACGCATGTAGTAGTGTATGCTTAAAATTACTGGTTATAAAATAAGGTACCTCTTAAAATTTCGTAGGCTTAAAATTAGGAAATGTTAAAAAAATTCATCAGTTTTAATATAAAATTATTTTTTAAAGTTGAAAATATAGTGTATTCCAAGACAATCTATTTTTTTTTTCTTGTTTTTCTAGGAGATTCCTTTTTTTTTATGGGTAAGATACGTAAAATGAACAGATATTAATTTTCAAAACGTGAATAATTAATTTTTTAAATAATAGATGGTATTTATGAAATTAAAATTTGTTTTATGGGGTTTCTAAAGTATATTAAAAGACGAATTTCTTTTTAACGAATTTCCCACACAACAAACTTTTTTCGGGACTTAGCGACTTCATTAAATAGAGGTCCGACTGTAATTTTAAAAATTTAATGCCACAAATGGGTTGACTTTTCGAAATAGAATAGACAGACTTATATATAGACACAAAATAATTTATTTTGCTACAATATAAATAATCAAAAGCGATGATTGGTGAATAATGCAGTGCAGTAACATATTGCAACATTCCATACCTCAGCTTTTTCCCCTGCACCGTCGCTTCCCACAGTTTTCCATCTTCAGCTTTTTCGTGCACTGTTATTTCGACAGTAGGTTTTTTTATTTAAAAAAAAATTAATTTTAAAGAAGCTATATTAAATGTACCCGATGTGTTTTTCTTCTTGTAACGATTTATTACGTGTGCTCTCATCGTAATATACGTTAAAAAGTACTAAAATGCTCTTTCAGTTTGACAAAAATTACTTTCATTTATTTACTATAAAAAATTCAAATACCTAAAATTTCCCTTGTAACAGTACTTAACAAAGGAACTAGTTTTTTATTTTATTTTTCCTTTTATCTATATACCATAGAACATCTTTTTCGCGTAAGTAGATTTTGAAATTCTGAAAAAAAATTATTAGATCCACCCTGTTATTTAATTTAGCGTTATGATAGCAAATGAGGAAATAACATAAAATATTGTTGAATGCAAAAATTCATCACTTTCTAGAGTAAGTACGCAAAAATGCGCATAAATATAAGTAGTAATTAATATTTAAATCTACTTTAAATATTTATTCTATACATGATTTTTGCAATCAACTGCATCCTCATTATTAATTATCTCATATTTAAATATTGGAGGTAATTTTGCTTAAGTTATTTCATCCTTCATATTATACTCGCATACACAATAACCTCAGATTACTTTTTCGTAATTTAAAACACCTTTTAGAATGCTTTCGGGTATATCTATATCAACCAAAGAATTTTCCTTAAAGAATGAGTCCTATTAAAATTCCATTTCGGCTCTCTTTATATTCTAATAAGCAAAGGAAATGAAAAAAAAACTTCCAAAAAGAACACAACGAAGTATTGTTTGAATTGGTATATTATAAAAATTCTTCTCTCTTGTAAACACAAATTAGATTATATTCTCCCCAACCAGGAGCTCGAATAGGAAAAATATCTCAAAGAGGGTGAGTTTGATTGACAAGTTATGCAAATAAAAATTCCCCGAATATTCTTTCTCCTATGGCGAGATTTTGTAAACAAAAGTGTGATTTACTCCTATTTGTGGGAGCAGACTCCTGGAGTTTGAACGATGACAGGTCCAATCAGCTTCTTAAAAGAACTGTCAAGGAAAAACGCAAAGATAACAGAACAGAGGGGTGTGAACGAAAGAACCTGGGGTGATGTGTGAGTATTATCCAATGCTGCCGAAATCAAATAAAAATGAGGCAAAATTTTAGATTCTCGTTTATACAAAAGCCTTCTTTTCTAATACAGTAGACCTTAGTGGATTCGATAGGTGATCCTTAAATACTTAGTTTTTAAAACCCACTTTTAAATAAGTTTATTAAACTAAAGCCTTTAAGTTCCCGACTCTTTAACCCTTTATCTACCGCAATATGATTTACTGCAGTTTTTTTCATGCAATATTTTTTGATTGAATCGCTGCATTGAAAATTAAGGGATATACATAAACAAAATACTCAGCTTTGGGAAATTTAATTCGTTAGAGCTAATTAAAGATATTCAACTGTAAAATTAATTATATACACTGTTAACTCTTAAAATAGTCAAATCGTTTTCTAAGGTCTTCTTTGACATACAAAAATATGACACCTTTTGACATTAACTACTTTTTTGGAGCAAAAATGACAATCTTCGCTATCCGATCAAAATGTCAGCTGAAAACGCAATTTCTGCTATAAAACTAGTCGCTTTCTCCGCTAGGTTACTCATAGAAACCGCGCTGCCATACATCTTGGAAGAGTGGATTTAAAAGAATATTTCTGCTAAAAGTATCGTCAGAGTATTTGCAAAAATGGTTATTCTATGTAATTTTAAAGGGAGTGGTACGTATAAGCACCATCGGTAGATAAAAGGTTAAGCGCATAGTAAAAACGGGCCCGTGATCAGGGACGTCTTAAGGCATGGGCCAGCTGGACCTCACTGCAGGAGAGGGGAGGCTCGTCTCATTCACGACTCAGCCTTAATAAGGTTATGATTCGAATAATTACAACGGTCAAATGCAGTAGCGCACACAGAACTTTTCCTGGGGAGTCGAAAGTCCACCATTCTTGTACCATGCTCCTTTTGATTTTGTCAACTTTGGGGAACAAAAAACAGTAAAGAACTAATTATTGAATAAATAATTAGTATTAATAAAATTAATCATTAAAACAAATATTTAATTAAATTTTACGTATTATATACTTAAAATTATAATCAATCTGGAAAAAAAATCAAGGGTTTGGGGGATCAGGACCCTAGGACACCCCCCTTGTGTGCGCGACTGGTCAAATGTTATTTTCGGTTGTATTATTTGAAAAACTGGGAATTTCGGACAATATGTCAACTGGCTGCATGTGATGACCGTGGTCCATGTACAGGCCTATCCCTACCACCAAACACCATCATTACTCATTCAGTCAAAAGGCAGTAGTCAGTCGAGCCGGTCTGTGCGATTGTAAGTCATGCACATTTATTTGCTTCATGTTATTGTTTGTATGAGTATTTGACAACGTATACTAAATACTGTCTACTTTTATGGGTCATTTTTGGGACCATTTGTATAGGGGCCCAGTACCTATTTTGCGTAGGGTCCCAGGGTCTCAAAGTCTTTAGGTGTCCCTGTCCGTGATACGAGTTCACGTGATAGCACATGAGCTCCCACGATGTGGATACATGTTTCGGGATTATAATATTTGAGAGACGTCTTTCCTGCATTAGCAATGAAGTATTGAGGTTATGACGCCGAAGCGTATGAGTTCTTTCGACAGCCTTGAAGAATGATGTGAAAATATTGACGAGAAATCAATCCGTGATTAGTTAAATGAATACACAATTACTTAGCATGATATGAAATATTAAATGATGATGAAATGGCACAGTGCGTTACTGGGCTTGTGCAAAATAAAATAGCCCTCGCAAAAGCAAATTGATTAGTAAATTAAGCAAATGATTACGCATACATATAATCATAAAATAAAGCACAACATTGGGAAGTATTTTTATTTTGGCATTTCTAATAGGCACTTAATTTAGAATAATTTGTGATACCGCCCCCCTATGGTGACCGTATCTTTGATTGTCAGCATGAGCTAGAGGTGTAGGTTTTGCAAAAGGAATAGACATTTTTGATTCTTAATATGACTTTATTAAGAATGGAACTTAAATGTCTAACAATATAGATAATATTAGTTAAGCGAGAATTTATAATGAACAAACACATAGTAATAGTTAAGCCGAATCGCGTAACTTAGACCACTATCATTTTAATCTGCCTACTCTCACTTCTAATAATATTACAAGTCCTAATATCAAATAATCATTCCTACCTTTTTTAATCCAGATTTAGATTCAATCTTATGAAGAAACGTCTGAGCGCGCGTTCAATGGTATGCACTTTGACTTAATGGCTTATTTTCCAGGTAACTTCACGATTGGCTGTCAATTCACACTTGTCTCTTTCACACATACCATTCCCCAAATTGCCATTTCACTTACTGAAACTTCTGTTATTTAAAAGCTATCTTATTTGCATTTCTTTTTCACATTTCGCTTCTTGGGTTTTGGTTGGAAGAGAGTTGCCATTAATCTTGGCCCCCAAGGAACCCAGAGGTTATGTTAAAGAAAAGACGCGTGATCCCGTCACAAATTATGTATGAAATACTATAAATCTTTTTCAGGCATTTTTCTAAAACTATTACTTTTTTCTTGTAGATGTCCTGCAAAGATGCTGCAGATGTACAAAAAGACAGTGCAAAATTCCTGATGGACAATTCTATAACCAGCTTCAGTCTTTACAAAAGACGTTACAAGTTCTTCAACCAATGTAGTGAAAAGCAAATTGAGATGGTTGGTGCCTCAGTTACTGCTTTAGGAGCACCAGACAGCCCAAACTGTAAGCATACTTAGAATTTTTTAAAAATTAAATAGTTTAGCATTCATGTGTGGGAAATTTTAATTTAACTTGGAGGCACAACAGCCCATGAGATACAAGGCCTACTTTTGCCCAACTCAGTACACGTGACCTTGGGCCCTGAGGTGCATGAGCAGATGTTTCGGTCAGGTGGTCAGTCTGACGCGAGTCAAGCTTGGTGAAATTTTAATTACTTCACATTAAATTGTTATGGTCTTATGATCAATATGAATACAGCTCTGATCAAAACAAAACAATTAATTTCGCCACACGTGGCATGTCATTCAATAATATCCAATAATATAGTACGAACCCATAATTGCTCTTTTGGTCAGACGATGTACTAAATTATTAATCAGCTTTCGACTCATGTTGAGAAATAGATCATTGAATTTTCGTTTTCTGCAGGCAGGAAATCGTATTCCTTTTATTCCTTCTATAATTAATAATTCAGGAAATAAATTTAAACCTTTAAAGTTTCTAATGTCAAGGTTTAATCTGTCTACAGTTCGTATATCGAAGAATGGGTTTCGAAAGCTTGTTTTCTCTACTTGTTATATATTCCCACGTTACAAGACGTTTCCATATACTATTGAAATAATCTTAGTTTTAAAATAATTTACGTAATCTAGATTTGAATCTGACCGAAAATCTTTTTGATGTTTTATGGCCAATTTAAATCTGCAAGCTACAAGAAATTTCATAAATAGTCAAATCGAGTTAATCATTTCTAAGAAATATTACAACTATTAATTTGCTTAATTTATTACATTGTAAGATAACTGAAATGAAGCAATTTTATCCGATATACGATGGAAGTTTTTGATTAAAAATACATTCCGCATATTTATAACTCGGAATAACAAAACTTAAACATTTCATTCTGTTATTTATAATTTCTTAAAACTTTTAAATCATGCTTACATGTATTAGTTTTGTTTCAAATTAATTTTTGCATGTGCCTCGCTTTTATTTATATTAGATGATCACTCATAAGTTATAAAAAAAACATTTCTTTATATCGTAATGCCTTAATCAAAATTCAGTTTCTTCAACTTTTAGTCATTCTTCTTTAAATATAAAATCTTTGTTCACACCTGCTTTTTCCTCCAACTGCTATACGTTATTAAATGTTTTAAAAGGACTGTGTGAGGACTTAATCACACACACACACACATCATTATACAATTCAAATAACTAGTTTATCTTTGCCATGTAGTTTCACACGATCACTGGTTCTCAATCGCGATTACAAATAAAAAGTTTAAAAAAATAACACGCTTCAACATTTAACGAATTTTCATTTGTCATCTTTCCTACGCCATTTTGACGCGAGCTTCTCGAGTTTCTTTTTAATTGGCGCTCACTACACTCCGAACAATTACCTTTCAAGAGAGCCGGCACAGATGATATCGCTGCTCCCTCCACACTTACCGATCAAAATAGCAATTTAGTTCCTGTTGCTTGAGAATCATTCTGCGCACACACACACAACTTGTTCGCCAGCCTTACAGCTTATCACCTCTAAATCATGCGACTCCAACCTTTAACCTAATGTAATGTGCTTCCTCTAGGAATAATTGGTTCGAAAAACCTCTGCCTGTCAACTTGACAGCTTTTCCTGGGAGTTTCAGAGGAAGAATCGTTACTAAGTGGAATCAATCCGTTATAACCACTCTTGATAGTTAGGTTCTTTAGTCTAATATGTGCTTAGGGAAACCACACGCATATACACTTTTCTTAGAGCAATGTTTGCTCTAGATGACAGCTTATCGAAGGATATTAAATTGCTTTACCCAAGACCGCTCTTGTAATCTTTCCAAAACACAGCTACGTAAGGGCGAGATACTATTTTTTCCTTGTTGAAAACTGAGGTATGCTGCTGCAGCTGAAAATGTTGCAATAATCTTCTCCTTTGACGAATCAATTTTCAGAAAAACGTTATATACACTCAACTCAACTCTTTTTTACACGGTAGATACGTTCCTTTGAAAACCATGCAAAAAAAAATCGTGTAAAAAAGTACATGCAATATATGATATATTTGGAGATATGTTCCATTTTAAATGTTCCATTTGTTCCAAGATTTTAAAAAATCGTGTAAGATGAAAAATCTCTAATATTTTCCCAATAAACCGTGCAAGAAATTGTAATAATAAAATTCATGTTAGATATTTATAAAACACAGTTCATTTTTATTACAAAATAAATTAAGATTAGTGCACTGTGAAATTCAGTATAAGTACATATAACATATAGAAATTGAAATTAGGAATAAAACTATACTAACTAACAACTATTCATCGCTACTCGATAGCAAGCGTACACGTTTATCAAGAACTGGATCTAAAATGCTATCATCAGTGGATGTCGGATATGTCTAGTACAACTGTCGGTTTTTTATTCAAAGAAAGAATTTCGTTCGTTATTAACGCCCTCGGTTCTTTTTTTTTTGATTAGCGGATTAGTTTCTTAAGTTGCTTATATAATACTTGACATCCTGCTACACCAGTGTTTCTCAAACTGGGGGGCGCGCCCCCTGGGGGCGCGATAACCCTTCAAGGGGGGCACGAGCATATCGAAAATAAAAGGTTAAAAAATTAATTTACTGGAATGAAAAAAAACAAAATACTTTCTGATATAATAAAAAAAATACAGATTTACATTGATATGATTTATATATATATCATCTGATGAAAAAGGTCATCAAAAATAAAAGATTCTTCTTTGAACGCTCATTAGCTATCTTTGATCCTATAACTAAATAAAAAAATATATTTTGTTTGCTTTACTGTAATCCTACGATGAGAGATTTTTTATTACGTTTCTTTAATCTAAAAATATTACTTTTGCTGGCTTTCAAACTTACTGGTATGGTTACCTGCATCCCTTTTTAGGGAAGTTGTAAATTATATAATTCTGTTGGTTTTTTTCACAATGTGAAAGAGTTTTATGATACATGGATAAGCATATTGAGCACTTTGAAGGATTAATTGACCCAGATTTATTTTTATGAGTATACTGAAAAATATAATACAAAAATCGTTAATTCTGGGAAAACTGTTTATTTGTTACCAATGACCTTGACAGAGAATCCTCTAATATGACAGTCATAATGGGAGCTAAAATAAATTGATAACATATCTCCTTTTGGGAGTGGCAAACGTTTTTTTAGAATCTTAAGGTACTTGTTAGACCGAGTTCCCGGCACGACCACTATTTTTCAAAAATATTTTCTTGAACATGCTGCATTTTTCTCTATGAATAACTTAGTGGTTTTAATTGTGATGTTGTACGATTGATTATGGTTTATAAATGTAAATGAGCAGAATATAAAAAAAGAATTGGGCATCTGTGATCTCTCTGAAAGGAAATTGAAGCTGATCAAACAAGGGAAACATTTGCTGAAATAATGCATATTAATCATGTTAGCAAAAGTAAATTTGAGAAAAGCAATAAACATGAAACGAAAGGAAAATTTTCAATAGCTACATTAAGAACTTTATCAAGAAAATATGAAGCCATAAGTGTACCGCAAAATGCACCACCCTGTCAAAAAGACACAAGCAAGAAAAAGTTCAACAGGATATTTGTCGATCATCAAAGGACATTAAAATTACAATAACATGAACAAAATGTGACAGTTTTGCTTGCAAATAACTTAAATGTAATTTTAGCAAAAAGTGTCTGTGATTTGTGTCCTTTATTAAGGTCACGCACATTTGGAACAATTTAGTTCAGTTTTATTGCATATTTTCTCAAATTATGAAAGACAAATAGAAAAATCCTTGAAATAGGTAAGTGTATTTTCTCTTAGTTAAATTATTCACTGAAATTGTGATTTTTATCTTGTATATTGAAAATAATTATAAAAAAAAAGAATTGGGGTACTTCACTTCCCGCGACCATTAACGTTAGTATCGAGTGCACACCTGATCCCGGGCTTTCTCACTTTAAATATTAAAAAAATAACACAATTGTTATTCATTAGAATTTTATATTCTTTTTTATTACTTAACATTTATTCTAAATGCTAATTCTGCGAGGCTTAAAATTACAGTTCATTCAAAACCGTTTATAATATGAGTATTCATTTCAATAAATCATTTTACATTTTTGTATACATTGTCATGCATTTGGTTTTACTCTCTTTACAATTAAGCTATTATATCAAGAATAATATATTATCATTTTTAAAAAAAATAAACTCGTGTTAAGAGGGGTACTTCAGCCAGTATAAGAACAAGTTTAATAATTATCAGTGACTTCCATGGGCTTGTCTTGCAGAGCAAAGTTTTTCAAAGGAAGGCTAAAAATTAGAAATTGACACTCAGAGTTATTTTTTGATATTTAACTCAGATCTATATTTTGTCTTCAAAGTAGCCATCGCAGAAAATCCGGATTCACAAAGGTATGAGGTTAAAAATGGTAATAGTATACGAAATGCTTTTGTTTTCAGTGCAGAAAATTCAGCATCCACCTCTATCCAGAATTCAAAGAGTGATTTATTACAAAATTGCCCTTTAATTTCGTCATTGGATGTGAAATCTATGAAGATCTGTTTTTCGGCAGTTGAGAGCCCTTCTGAAATATTTTGAAATGGATCCCTAACCCATTCGTAACTTACTATCAATTTGCCCTCGTCTGTGTACTTGTTGATGCTTTATTATCGTCGAATGCTCGCTGCGATTTAAAAATATATCTATGATTTTGTTTTAATCCACTGCCGTAAATACTTAATACTGTGAATTACAATTAACGCGTGAATTATGAAATGTACATTCAAGAGAGATTCGGTGGCTAATCGATTCAGCCAAGACTGACTAGAATTGTACGAGGTACAGCATTTTTACATGTTTTGTGCAGACGTCTGTTAGGTTGCCTAGACTCACATGAACGTTCGCGAGAATGCCAGATGTAAACGATATGATAAAGAGCATCACAGATTAGGCTATTTTTTAATGACATTTGTACTTTTAGAAATGGATCTTGAAGGAAATATATCTTTAATTAAATATTATTTCTCAATCTGTTTCAATTTAAAAATTAGAGAAAGAAAAATAACATAATTGTGTGACCTATTTACTTAAAAGTATATATATATATATATTATATATATATAATTTACTTAAAATATATATTACTTAAGAGTAACATATATAAAAAATTTAATACTTATCTTATTAAATTTGTTCTTAATTCAGTATTAATAAGTATTAGCGACTTCCATGGGCTTGTCTTGCAGAGCAAAGTTTTTCAAAGTTTTTTAGAAATTGACCCTCTGAATTCTTTTTCTATATTTAGCTGATATCTATATTTTGTCTTCTAAGTAGCCACCGCATTTTGCAATATGTTCCAATTTAAAAATTAGAGAAAGGAAGAATAACATAATAATTATCCTATTACTTAATTTTTTTTTTTGCTTAAAAGTAACATATACAAAATTTAATACTTATGTTATTAATTTGTACGGTTTATAATTAAGATCGTGTATTGTAGCTTTAGCGTCAAAGTGCATTATTATTGCATTCAGTAATTTATTAAAGTATAAGGGGGCGCGATAAAAATTGTGATTGAAAAGGGGGGCGCCAGTATTGAAAGTTTGAGAAGCACTGTGCTACACAAAACTTATGATTACGTTGAAATTTTAATACACGCTCTATGTCAGGATAATGAGTAAGAAAATGTTTTATACTTGCATCAAATTTCAATCGCTCGCGAATTAAATCCGCTGTTAATAGCTGAACTTCACCTTGGACGTCACCGTTATTGACTTACTTATTATCATTAACTGTCATAAATTCGATCAAATCTTCAACCTAAGGGCACGAATTCCAAAATTTTTTAGAGATTCGTGCTAGAACAAAATATTCGTGTAAAAAAAATCGTTAAATTCGTGTACCGTGTTATTTCAAAAACGTAAAAAAAGCTGTGTGTAGTTATCAAAAGGTGTTCTGTAAACCTTATATGTGTGGGTAGAAATTCCTGATGTTACTAATCAGTAATGAGAAGGGAAAAAAACATTGACTATCATGGTTTCAGAATTTTTGACGTAAGAATATGGCCTTAAATATGAAATTTATTGTGAATTCTTTAAAGGTAAAATAATTTTGAAAAGTAAATGAACTTGTTTTCATTGAATGCATTTTAATAATTGAAATGGTTATTATAAATTAGGGGATTTTTGTACAAAATACAAGCAATTCAACAACTAAGTTCTTGAAAGGATTAATTTTTACTTAAAAATCAGAATAAAATTTGTAAAAATGGCGCTTACAGAGATAATTATCTGACGTCAGTGATTTTAAAACTGGACGTTGACAAAATTTAAATACGTGTGTATAAATTGTATATAATTAGTTTAAATGGTAGGTTAAAAGTACTTTAAAGCCGAAATTTTTAAATTTAACAATCTGAAAAATTAACTTTGGGACATCAAATAAGCTCATCCAAATTTGAAATATTATTGTTTGGATAAAAAATATTAAAAAAAATTGCATACCGAAAAATAATATTGAGAAGTTAACATGCTGTTTTCTATTTTCAATTAATTTTTAGAAGGAATTTTTGTATAGTTTTTTAGAAAATATATATTAAAATTATTGATCTCAAATCGTAAAATGGCCACGTTAACTGAGTGGCCGATGGAACTAAAAATTAGCTGTGTAGAAGGGCGGATGCATGTTAAATCTGTTGAGGCTCAACGGCCTCACTTTGGTGCTGTATGAAAATTAGAACAGGGTGTCATCTCAGGTGTCATCCTCGAAATAGCCCTCGTATTGCTTCTGAGTGTGACGTTAATAAACACTCAACCAAATCGTAAAATATTTCAGTAATAATTGAACTAAAACTGTTACTCATTTGAAAATTAGTTTTAGTCTGAAATGAGAAGAGATCAAACACACAAGATTTTATATATATATATAGTCTAATTCTCTACAAACAAGAGTTAAGCATCAATCAATCACATTCGAAAAACACATACAGTAGAAAAATCACACAATGAAGGGCACATGAGCAACCGAGATTAAGAATTATAAAATGGATGCTGCAGTATTATAAACATTGCTGACTTAGGACACAGCTAATATATAAAATAATTTATATAAAAGTGGGGTTGAAAATATTTTTTGGCCAGCCAACCTGCCTCCTTTATGTAAATAATACTGAGCAAAAACCTATTGAAGGTAAAGGATAGAAATATCTAAATCCATTACAAGATTACAAAGCATGTAAATGGCTGAAATGTAGCACTTAACTAAAGTATAAAAAGAATAGAAATAAAAATTACTAAGAGAGTTGAACAAATTACCATAACTTTAGAATTAAATGAATATGAATTAAACAATAAGTAATTTTATCTAATATTAGAATATGGTGGTAACTATAACTAGGAAATATGTAAATTTACAGTAATAAACTATTATTAATCTAATAATTTTTAATCCTTACTATTTCGAATAGCTTTATTCACATATAACTACTTTAATAAAATTATTTGGGTATTTCTGATTTAAGCAATATTTAGTAAAATGTTTATAAATTATTTGATTTTTTGACACTAGATATTTATATTGCATTGTATATAATTAATAACAATATTTCTAAATATAGAAACATGTACATTACTCTCCCAATGAAGAACTTTTATAATATTGAAATTAAATTCTTCTCTTTTATCATAAATATTAGAAACTATTACATTATCTTTTAATTTGATATATATATCAAGAAAATTTGCTTCATTGTTGTTACTATTTGTCTGTATTAAATTAAGATATATGCGAAAATGACTACAAAATTAGTATATGACATTAAACAAAATGAAGAATGAAATACTTAAAAATGTATTAAACACCAAGGAGAACGTCTTTCTCCTACATCCAGGGCTTAGCGTCCGTCTGAGTGATTTCCCGTGTAGTCCTTTTTTCGGGCACTATTGGCGGGGTGTGACGTCAGTGTGCATTGCTCCACTGGGAGTAACGGGGATGTGACACACACCAGTGCACATATTCAACCCTACATATATATATAAATATATGCAATAAATGTATTGAAGTAAATATATATGTAAATCAACTATACTTCTTTATTTCCAGCAAACCTTATCCTTCAAACGGCCCATTATAAAAATGTGATTGGTTTTCATATTATTGGCGAGAAAAACGGTAGATATCTCTGCTTCAACAAAAAGAGTAAACTTATAGTAAAAGTAAGTACAGTTTTAACTGTTTACACATGTTTAAGTTTTCTTCCTTTAAGTTTTAATGTTTACAATGTTTAAGAACGCGTTTCTATATGCATTTGTAAATAAACACTTTTATCTTATTTTTTCGTACTTTTCAGAATTACTGCATACGTTATGTAATACAAATTACTTGATATTTTATATTTCTTTTGTAGTTTCTAATGAGAAAATATATACTACGCAATACTAAGGTACGTAATAAGACATACGAAATTTTATCGAACTATTTCTTTTAATATGAGTAACATAAAGAGGGCTCTTTTTAATGCATATTTCTGTTATTAGGATATTAGTAAGTACTCCGAAAAGAGTCTAGCATTTTATTGTACAAATAACGTTTGTCACAGATTTTAAAATAGTGCTATTAAAATATTTTCAGGGGCACATTTTAGTTTAAATAACTTCATTAAAAATGAGGGCCTGGTTATATATTTCATATTCATAATTTTCATGCAATATTAAAAAATAAGGAGCTTTATTCTTTTTGTAACTCCTTTATAAGAAATATCAGTAAGAGTACCTATCGTGCTGTTCCAAAATAATTCCAATACAATTAAAATTGCAGATTATTAAAATTTTAAATTTTTAATTACGATTCAAAATAACTTTTCTATTTCTTACAATACCAAAGAAGAAAGAAATTGGAGTTCAAGAGTCATAACAAAGATAGATATAAAAACAGTCTTTGGACTAAAATGTGGAGACCTATTATGATTTCTAATCGTGTCGCTGAATTAAGCCAGCGATTTAGGGTTAAGCAATGCTTTATGGATCCATCTTCCCCGTACAGCAGAGATTTTTGACATAATAGAAAAAACGGAGCCATGTTGAAAAGTTAAGCCTATTTCTAACACACGTCGATGATAAGCCAGACAGTAAAGTAAAATGAAATTTTGAAAAGAGAACGATAATGTTTCTCTCATAGAGAGGAATATTAAGAAAAAATTCTATAGAAAAAGTTAGGATAATATATATATTTATATAATTTTCTGTAATTTCGCAAAATTTGAAAGCTTTAAGTTTAAAAAAAAAACACAATTACAACTTTCATGTCCATTTTTATTCACATCCCCCAATGCCAAACAAAAACTTTTAAGCTGATTTATCTCGGAAGACAAAAACAACCAGTTTATCTTCATTTAAAAGTCTAAAGCTTTTTTTTCTATTGTGTCAAATGCTTCGGTATTTTTTCTAACTATTGCTATTAGTACGCGTAACAAAAGTTACTATGCATTTTTCAATTTAATCAATACTAATTTTTTTAAAAATATGTGAATTTAAAATTTGAACATCTTTTAGGAGTTTTCTGTATAACTATTCATAAAAAAAATGTATCACCAATATCAATCATGTTAGCAGAAAAAACATATCAACTTTTTTAATATAATTTGACGAAATTGTAAATAAAATTTCATGTGAATATATCAATTATATAATAAGAGGAGTAGTATTTAAAAAAAGTGCTTCATAATTTTTAAAATTTTTCTTTAAAAAATTAAATGGTTAGCTTTTTTGTAGTATTTTGAGCACAAAAACTGTTTTACCTAATTCATATAGATATACAAGAAGAAAAATTGTAAAAACCGTTAAATCAAATATTTTTTATAAATCGTACCATGTCCTCTAAACAATTATTTGCTTTTATTATAATATAATACTTTTATAGCATAACATTTTTTATAACTATTGTTGTTTAATGTAACAATTTATATTCTTTAGTCATAAACACAACTAATCTAAAGAAAATAATTTCAAATACTTATTAGGTTTCAAAACATTTTAAATTTACTTTAACTATAATAATAAAACGTTAAGATAAAAGTTTTTTTTTTTGGTGTCATGCAAAGAATATGTAAACTGAAGAAATGAGAGAGAATTTTTCAAGGCACACACACAACAAAAAGCATAAAACCATTTTCGAGTAAAAGCAGGTTTTCATTACAATTTTATTATCACTGATTCTAGAAATTTGTCAAATACAGCAATATGACTCTCGGAGAGTAATCTTCTCGCCTTTTAATCGCGCGACTTCATTTAAAGATAGCTCTAATCTTATTCGCAGCGCATGAAAATATTTCAGCATGAAAGCCAGGTGAAAGGATCATCTAATTAGTTGCAGCTCTACTTTATTCCAATCTGTGTTCTGTGTCACCGCACTTTAAAGCCCATTAGACACGTTTCATCTGTTATCGAAAAACCTATTTACGGCTATTTCCAGCTTTTACAGGGAACTCAAGAGGGCGCGTTTTTATCTCTGTCATGGGACCTTTTCCCCTGTTGGAATAAAAATTCCACTTCAATCTGCTTCGAAAACTTTTATTAAAATAAGTAAAAATACTCAAATACTACAACTAATTTCAACAACTGACCTACTTTGTCTTTTTACAGCTGTGTGAGCTTATTTGATGTGTGAAAAAGTGTATTTATAAAGATTTAAATAGGATTAGGTTGGAGCTTTAAATAAATTTCAAAAGGAGAAAAAAAATCAATTTTTAAATTTGTATCAAGAGCTATTCGCGAAATAATTTCGAATTTTTCAGTTTGAAACGTGAAATATTTGATACAGAATCGTGTAAAAATATATAAATTATCGTAAGTTTTATTTAAATTGTATTTTTCTCACTTTTTTGGTGTATAGATTTCGTGTCTTCATAAATCTGCCTCGCACTGTTTTATTCCCGTATCTCAACTAACGGTCTCTGAAGAAAAATAGCTTCCAACTGACATAGATTTTCCCGGAAAGTAAAATTAAACCATACGGTTGAATTTCGAGTATTAACCATTGGTTAACATTTATATATTGAACTTATCAATCAAAAGCATTCTGTAATATAGAAAAACTAAAGAAAAAGCTGTGTTAAAGCAAGCCTCGCTCAACAGCTGTCAAGGTCAGCGCTCAATAGCGACACCATATATAACTGTTAATTACGACTTACGTCAAGCTTGGGATCAGCAAATGAAAGCAAAATCAGTTCCAACTGACACATACAACGGGTAGTATGAAAGTATCAGCAAATCTGATACGAGTACATCCGGTGCTTTAATTGGTGTAGCTAGAACGTACAGCGACAAGAACTCTGCTGCTTACACGGAAGCGGTTTGACCACTAAAATTATACCTTGCACGTCACTTCTTGCTACTGACGAAATTTTACTGATAGTAATCCCTACTATAAATTAAAGCATGCCGTTATGCGTGTTATCGTTAGACGTATCAAGGAACTGAAAATTGTACAAACCCCGCCATCTCAGCTTCAAGGGAAACTTCGACAGGTGGGAATTATTAGCCTCTTTTCGTTATATTTAACAAACGATGTGAATATTTTGAATTCTTGTGAGAAAGGTGATGAGGGGGCCTTAAAGATCGAATTCATAAATATGAGAAACTTGAGATAAGTTACATTCATTTGTATCAGAAGTCATGGATCAAATAGTTACACAATTATAGAATTCCTTCATGTCTTAAAAGGAAAAAAATTTTCCCTTTTCCCATACCTTTTTTGTCATTGATGTTCCATTATTCGGTGGGTAACCGATAAATGCTCCATTTCTGTATAATTTAGAGTTTTCGTTCAGAAATAAAAATGTGGAATGTAAAAAAAAACAAGTTAATTATAATTATTGAGCCAGAAATGACTTATAACTTAAATTTTATTGCGTTTTTGAATTATGCAGTCATCAGAAATTGTATCCGGTAATTTAAAAATTACTCGCATACAATTAACAAAAATGGTCGCCGAGAGATTGTTAAATAAAATTATTCTGATTTATAAGATATGTAAAACGAAAAATAAAAATATAAGATAAAAAAAAAATTCTACATAACTTGTAACAAATATTTTTGAAGGTAATTTTTGACTATTTAATTTTCAGTTGCTTACTGAATGAATATTCAATTTTTTTATAGACAAGTCACAAACTAAAATTTAATAATTATTATTTAAATCAAGAAGTTTTCTATTGCTGAGTTGCTTTGTATAAATATAGCTTTTATTTTCAAAATGCATAGTGAAAAAAGTTTTAGTATATAAATTTGTGAAGTAATTATCTTAACTAAAAGAGGTACATCTTTAGCTTACATGCAGAACTGTGTTAATCATTTTTTAATTATTTTAATCTTATAAAATGAATCATATTAGACTTTTATTACATGCGATTTAAATTTTTCCATGAAAGAAAACTTGACAAAATCTAAAGAAATGAAATAAAGAATTTTTATACTACTCCTTTTTAACCTTCAACTATAATCAAGTGGAAGAAAATAAAAAGTATTTTTTTTTCTATCCTCCATTTCTTTTTCTGTATTGTATTATTTTTTCTCAACAGATCTTGTTTCTCTTCGGAAGGGGAGGGTATAAGAAATAGAATTAGTGAAGTTGAACTGTCATTTCTTTATACTATATTTCAAAATACTCATTCATTCGAAAAGAAAACGACAATTTTAGAGTTAAAAAAAATTTGGGGGTGTTTTTCGGGGAAAGTTTAAGTTTAAATACCGCTGTCCCCACCTCTCATTTTTCCATGTTTCTGTCTTCTATAATGTACATTTCATTTTTCCTCTTGCATTTTTCCTTTTTTAAACAATAATTGAGAAAGACCTTTTCATTAGATATTTTGAAATAGGAAAGCGATAGGGTTTCTTTTAACCCGTAATCACTCGCGCGGGGTGTTCTGTACACCCCAGCAACAAGAAAAAACCCCCACAATTCTAAAAATAATGCGCAGAGCCACGATTTTTTTTTGTAGCTACCCCTTTTAGGTAATTGAACCTTCAGACCTGATGTAATCAATCTCGCTAGGACGTTGGAATGTAAAAAACTTCAAAGTTTATTTGGGGTGCTGAGAACACCCCGAGTGATTGAGTTATATTTTTGTACTCGAAGCATCTACGGGAAAAATACGTTTTACTCTTCCGTTTACGTTTTTCAAATATATTAATATGCACAAATATTTTATTTAAATTTCAATAAATGCGGTATAAAAATAATATAATTCCATAAAATATTTGTAAAATAAATTTTTTTAAAAAATTTCAAAACGTTTTCTAGAAATTATGACAAAAACTCCATGAGAAAGGGAGAAATAGCGACTTTGTCGTCTATTAGATACTGTATCAAAAAGATTGACAAAATGAACTAAGTGAATTCGATAACTGGTGATTTCGAAACCCAAAGTTGGAGATGAAACTTGAAATCATAAATTTTTTATAATACAGGTGGTGTTGATAACACTGATGAAATGTGCACAGTATATATTATGTATCGCGAATATGTAACCTTGGCCATTGGAATATTTTATCATCTACTTAATATGCAGGAATTAACCCTTTCCCAATTGTCTATCATTCGGTTCTTCCTGAAAATAAATGAGACATTCAATATTATTAAGGAGATTAGAATGGATCTTGTGCAGCCACAGTGGGATATGAGATCGGTTTTTCCCAAACCTTAAAAAAAAACACTCAAAAGAAGCTTTACTGACACAGAATATATTAAAGAGCATTAATCCCCTAAAAGGGGTGTTGCACTGGTTGTCCACGGGTAAAAGATGTAAAAATTATTTGTTTTTTTCTTCAATGTAAGAAAATATTGCTTAAAGCATATGAATACAGTCTGCTCTGAATGTTTGAAAACTGATTAAAATATTATTTTTCTACTTTTACTATCCCCTTTTCATTAATTATAAAGTATATTTATTACTGGTATATACGTTTTAAATTGTGGGTTATAAAAAAATATAAAATTGTGTACTTCAAAATGAAAATTTTGTAGGTTTAGTTAAATTAATGCTAGTCTATTTGAATGCAATAAATTTAACAATTTTGTTTGTATAATACAAAACCCTTATACTTATAAATATATATCATAATTGGCTTAAAAAATTTTTATTTAAATAACGTTTTAAAGTTTGGGTGTTTCATTGCAACGATTAATGACGGTGAAAACAGGCGCAGTGACCGCGGGTTAAATAAAATTAAATATCCATGAGAAAAACCTAAACAAAACAAAAGCTCTTAAGCTTCAAACTTAGACTGATTCATAATTTATGGTAGGCATTTCCACCAGACAGATTCTTTATTCTGTTATCGGGAGGGGTACTCTATTCTCGGTTAAAACCCCAATGGTGCTTCATTTGCGAACCGCACTCCTGCCAGTTGAAGTCTTTGTATTGTTGTCCAACAACAGCGTACTTCAAGGTGATAGGCATCTCTTTGACAACTTACTTCCTGGACGATGGGTGACCATGGCTACCTCCACCAACTGTAGGTTAAAAGAAGCACGCTTCGGACAATATCTTCTAAGCCGTGTGTGGTCACGTGGCAAGGTATCCGAAGACTGTCTAGTAGGAAACAATTTATTGGTGATGCAAGTCGGCATGAGATTTCTGTAAGGAAATGAGAAGATAGGGGTCAGCGAGAGCAAGACGTTGTGGATATATTACCGACAGAGACAAGTAAGATAGCTTACATTCTTAGAATATAACGATTTCTATAACCTGCGGTATTCTCTTTTAAACTGGTGGTGCTTCAACTTGACACTGCCCCATGCTGGCTAAAACTCGAGGTGACATGAGGTTGAAAGGCTTGATAAGACCTCCAAGCTTTAAAATATTTTATTCTTGCTTTAGAAGAAAAAATTGATAATGGAGAAAACTGACGTAATGTATAGTGATTGAATTTAATTATGTGAAGACTGCAAAAGAGCGTATCGAGAATTAATTTGTCACTGATTGAGTGAAAGATATCAATAAATTAATTTCAAAATGTATGCTTATAAAAAAAAATTTAAATAAAATCAAACTCAGACTAATATAATTAGAAATATTCCTTTTTAAGGGGAAATATTTGTGTTAATTGTAATTTTTCCGCAACTAATAGCGATATATAACTGCTTAATGAAATAACAATTTCTTATTAAAATGTTGATTATATAGCAGTTTTTCAGCCAAACTATAAATTCCACGGTGGAAATACGAGAGAAATGTTCGAAAACAAAGTGTTATGTTTTAATTCAAATGAGTTTACGTACAGGAGGCTGGAAACATTGCGTAAGCAACAATTCCTTTATCATTTACAATCTAGTGGATTGTAGGATAAGTCATGTTTCGAATCTAAAGACAATTTAGCTTAAGAAACGTATACTTTCAGACCCTATAGTTAATAATTCGTTTGACCAAGTGCAAAAAATATCACACTCAAAGCGGGTCACTTAAACGTAATTCCAAATTGTGATTTCCAAGTTTTTGTAAGTCGAGACTTATTACAAAACCAAAAAAAAAATAGCCATACCTTATCCATGCATGAAAATTATAGAAAGAAAATATATATATATATATATATATATATATATATATAGGTCAATTCTCTACTAACAAGAGATCACATCCAAACAATAAACTCGACAAACACATAGACAGCAGGAAAATCACACAATGAAGGACAAAAGAGTAATCGAGATAATAAATATAAAATGGATGCTGCAGTGCCATGAACAATACTGACTTAGGACAGTTAGTATATAAAAATTAATTTATATAAAAGTGGGGTTGAACATGTTTTTTGGCCAGCCAACCTTCCCCCTTTATTTGTAAATAACACTGAGCAAAAACCAATAGGAAATAATGGATAGAAATATCTAAATCCATTACAAGATAGAGGTAACTTACCTAAAAATTGCACTTACAAATGCAAAGCCCGCGCTAAATCTGAGTGGAAACATTCAATTTGTTGCCAGATTCTATACCCTAATACAGATTTAAATCAAAAGAGTGGCTGAAATGTAGCACTTAACAAAAGATTACAAATGGAAATAAAAATTAAAAATAGTTGCATATTATAGCATAACTATAATAACACCAGAGTAAATATGAATAAAATAATAGTAAGTAATTTCTAATCTAATATTAGACTATGGAGATAACTATATCAAAATATTTGTTTATAGTAATAAGCTATTATCAATCTCATAATTTTAATTCTAACTATTTTGAATAGTTTTTATTTATATAACTATTAATAAAATAAATTGGGTATTTCTGATTTAAGCAATATTTAGTAAAATGTGTATAGTTATTTATAATGTCTGATTTTTTTGACACAAGAAATTTATTACGTTGTATATAATTAATAACAATATTTCTGAATATAGAAACATGTACATTCCCTTCCCAATGAGGAACTTTTATAATTGAAATTAAATTTTTCTTTTTATCATAAATATTAGAAACTATTACATTTTCATATAATTTGACATGTATGTCAAGAAAATTTCCATTTGTTATTTTTGTCGTATTAATTAAGATATTGTGGATAAAAATTAATATATATATATATATATATATATATATATATATACTTATTGCTAGTGTATTCAATCTTGGCAAAAATTGTATATTTAAAGTTATCCCTTTCACTTTTGACTTAAAAAATGATGCAAAATTATAGTAAACGCAGAACACTATTTTATTTATTGATTTAAATAAAATTGGACTCTAGATAATTATTGACCAGTAAGTAAAAATGGGATCTCTTGTACTGTAAAATGCAGCTATCTGAATAAATACTAACTATGCAAAAAATATCAGCATATTTTGTTTTCTTAAAATTCGATATCAAAAACATGTAACTAGTTCAGTTAAAATCAATCAAAATATCTATGAACGCTTTCTACATTTCAAATCTCTTTTTATCTATGACATACCATGAGAAAAATAAATTAAAATCAAAGCATGTATTTGAAATATAAGCATTTATATTTATAGATCTAAGAAGAAAACCAATCAAGTTATTTGAATATATATTTCTGTATAATTTTTATAAGAAAACATCGGTTAACTTCTAATGTAGTTGAAATGTATCATTATACGCGCTTGAAATAGCAGATTTTAAAAATATACTTTTTTGCAAAGAATGATATTGAAAAAATCTATCACGGCTGCAATCCGTCTAAAAATCTTCCGAAGATGCTCTAAAAAACACCAAGCGAATGTTTCATTATATTATATATTCAACAATAAATTGTTTTTAATGAATTTTAATTACATCCTTCTATAAACTTGATCCAAAATAACTGTATGTAATGAGCAATAAATCCACATAGTTTAATCGAAGTAACTTTTAATAATACACTTATTAATTGTAAACCTCAATGTTTGTCAATAATGTATTACAATAGTCGATATAGACATTGAGGTCTAACTACAGTCGATCAGATCGAATTTATGCTGCTCTTTTTAAAATAAATACACGTTTCTAGAATGTGATTTTTGTAAACTTCAAACCATATTTATTTGACCCTTGCGAGCTTTTCAATGGGACAATATTTCTTGTGTGCGTGAAGTTAGAGCATTCCCGTACTTTTCCATTTAGTTGGTAACGCTGTCTTTAAAGCTAGTAAGAGCTGAAGAATTTTAAATTTAATATAGAATCGATAATTTCGCTAAAGATTTTTAAATAAGATCTATTTTAAGTACATTTTCATTGTATTAGTTGAATATTTATCCACCTCTTCTAGACTGTTTCAAATTTTGTTTCATAAACCCGGAGAGGCTGTTTCATCGAGTAATGTGACGAATATCTTCAATTACAAAACAACATTTTCTTGAATTCGAAACTATACCGTTTTCTAATTTTGACTAATTTTCTTAATAAGAAGGTAATACAACATTTGTCCGAGAGAGAGAATAATCAATAAACTGTAGAATACCGGGAAAGAAACAGCCACAAATCCGATTTTTCCCCACTTCTCGCCTCTTGAATGACATGTCTGTAAAATAATGAGAATATTTTGAAGGCAGGGGTATTCTGAAACAGGGAAACATCGTGGGAAGAAAAAAAGAAATATTTATGACTTCGAAAAGGAAATTTATTATTCGCTTTCTGATCTAATATTGCGTTGTTTCATGAAAAGGATCTTTATACTAACGCGCAATAACCGCAGAGAGTTTTGGAATAACGTGGATTTTCAAAAATTCACTAATTGCCTTTTTTTACGAAAAGAATTCCGTGATTAGGATAAAAATGCTTAAGTACCGAAGTTATTTTTTTTAATTCGAATTTTTTTAGTGGGCACAAAATAAGTTTATTATGACATTAATTACAATCGTTTAATCTTACCACAGTTTAAAGATGGAATACAGTTATCTATCGATGTGAATAATGAATTATTTGAAGTTTTTAAGCTACCTCGCGAAATTATCTTTTTATCCTTTGTAGAGAATCTTTTCCTTAACTGTATACTTTTTTAATATATATTATTTAAATAAAAAAAATAAAAAAAATGAAAAAGTCTCGCATAAACAATCTCATTTTCAAAAGTATTTGAATAATTAAACAATCGAAAAATTGAGTAGTTTTTAAAATTCTTGAAATTTTGTTACAGAAAGTGAAGTTCTTAGTAAAAAAAAAAAAGATTTCTTTCATTAAAATTAAATAGTACAAATCTATTTGAAATGAAGTTGAGAAGCTGAATTTCTAAAATTCAATACACACTAAAAATGATTTGACGGAACAAATGGGCTATGTTATAAAAGCTTAAATTGTATTTTTCAAAAATCTGAATGCTTGCCACATTGCAATGAAAAATTATAATGTTCGATCAATTAACATACAGCTCAACCAAAAAAAAAATTGCTTCTGAAAAGTCAGGAAATTGTTATTAAACATTTTTATCATTAATAATTAGTGATTTTAAGTGATTCATGACCTGTGTGAAACACAAATATAACCCTCCATACTTGCAACTGTTTTTTTCCTTTATTTTTCAGTATAAATACTTTGATGCTTTTAGAAATATACATAAACGTTTAAATAATTATATAATCAGAACAAGATTCAAGCGCCGCTAATTAAAAAAAAAATTAGTCTCCAAAATAAACCGTAAAGTATTGGTGGAATTAGATTTAATACATTACGTGTCAATAGAAATATCTAAACAAAAAAAATTCTCATGCCTTATGTTAACAATGCTTTCCAACATTTTAAGGGCATGTTCATTTTATAAGATTCAGTTCCTTGCCTGGATATTCATAGATGCAGCAATAGCTCTCCTGCAGAGCTTGAAAAATCAAAAATCAGTATCCTTTCTTATGCATTTTAGTGAACTTAACGTTCATGAAGAAGCAGGACGAGATGTGTAAGCGACTCCTGCCTGCAGTCTTTCTGGTTCAGATCGAACAGATCAGGTCAGAGGTGAACATTATTTTGGTCCGTACCAAGAATTGCAGTGCCATATTTCACAGAATTCTGTGAAGTGGGCAGACTAGGTAAGGTTCCTGGAGCCTAGAATATATCTATACTTTCTTTCCCTTATTTTTTACGCTTAGCTTTAACAACGGGCGGGGGTTGGACTTCTGAGGCAGATGTTTAAATGTGTGTAAACTTGGCTAATGGTGTCTCATTTGAAGTTGTTCCGCAATGTTATTTATGTCTCTGGAATCCACCTATAGATGGTTTTCTTCACAACGACGATGGGCTATTGGTCTAGTTATTCGATGACATAAATGTCATTTGGACATTGTTGAGCGTGCCACGAAGATTTATAGAAACGGAGTTAAATTCCACTGCAATTAAAAAAATAATAATAAAGCTTGGGAAATAATGTGAAGAAAATATTAAGATATCCCCAACAAATCCTAAACTGTAAATATTTTCGCATTATTATATACTTAAGGAAAATTAGATTTTAAAAATTAGTATATCCAATCATTTTACGCGTTTTCATTTTTAAATTCAGTTCGATGTTTTTGAAGATAGTTATTATTTTCGATTCTTCAGAAAAAGTTAATTATTGATGCGAGGTTAAACAATAAATGTCTTTAAGGTTGTACTTTATATATTTTAAGTTAAAATTTAATTTTAAAAAATCGTGAACAACTCCTTCGTTTTAAAAATTTTTTTATTATGTACACACCCCTAGCTAAAGGCATTCAGAACCCAATTCTTTGCATGCGTTTAATTTAACATTGTGAAAAGTCAGTGTTCTTAAATGTCATTCTAAAAGATCTTAAATTAGAAAAATGAAAGTAACAACTGAATATATTTTATAAAAATTTATTTTTTTAAATACAAGCGTTTGTGTGTTCTTATAGTTACGTTAGGAAGATTATTAATGAAATTTTTCTATTAATAATTTCAACTGAATGTCTAGTAAATTGTCATTAAAGTTATAACAAGAAATTGTATGACATATATATTCAATTTGGAATATATTTTTGAAACTCAGTCTCAACTTCCCAATATTCTTCATTAAAAGGTCCCTTTTAATGTTACACTTCATACTAAAAGCAAAGTATTTTCTACTATTCAGAAATTCAGTTAGTGAATGAAAGCATTTGGTATTTTGTAAATTTTATGCGTTTTTTTACTATTGTTTTCATTAAGATACGAAATGTCTCTCGTTTTGTTGAAAAATTCCTTTTCTTTTTATCATATTAAAGTTCAAATAATAAGCTTTCTAAATTAGTCTTCTTGATTGTACGACAATTAAGGAAAAAACAGCAGATGTCTAACACACACACCTGACAAAAGAAACCGGGGAGTGACAAAACCGGAATTAGCTATAAACAGCATATGAAGAAGCTAATTTTCGCAGTTTCATCCCATTATAAATTTAAAATCAATTGTGTTGATTTAGTTTTTTTTTCATTGATTGGTGACGATTTTGATCTTTTAATTCGACTTTTGCGATAAGAAAACTTTTAAGTTTAGAAATAATGTCAAAGTTTTGAAAAAATTGCGACAGGTTCTAAAAATTCAATTAGATATGCAAATTCTTGAAATCATTGGGGATCAAGTATATCAGATGGCTCGTGTATAGGATGTTTGAACGTTCATGTATCATGATACCCTAGAAAAATGTTGATTTTTACTGTGACGATGATTCTTAAGGATACCTTGCTGTTAAAAATGTGTATGGTGTTAACAGTATCGCTAAATATGAGTGCTTTAGACTCATCCAGAAAGGAGTGGGTGACTAACTTAAAAAATAAGTTGAAAAACCTGGATGGGAAGGAAAACTTACTGAAGTCATGCATATGATAAACTAAATTCAAAACTTATGAAATTTTTATTATAAGTAACTCATAATGTTGTAGCAATACTAAGTGCTGCAATGTTATAAGTTAAATCATGCATGGACAGTGTCCAGTTGAAATTGATAGTTGATATACACAGTCGAACCTCTCTATATTACGAATCTCTATATTGCAAATTTTTCTATAAAACGAACTTTTTCCTGGAGCCAAGAACATTTCACGATTTTCTTCATAAAATAACCTCCCAATAGCAAAGTGTATTTTCTATAGAACGAACTTTTTTTCTTTGTGATGTAATTTTTGTCCTCCCTATTTTTCAAGTATTTCTGGACATTTCAAGTTATCTCTTAACACATTTTATGTTGGTCATAAAGCTTGAGCTGGTTTTATTAGGTGCCTAACTCGGCGAGAGCAATAGAAATCTGGGAGTTTCTTTCAAGAAGTATAACCTTTAACCCCATTGTCCAGTTCACTAGAAACATCATCGAAATCCCCTTTCATCTTCAGTTGAGTTCTAATTATAAAATAATGCATGTTTTTAAAATTACTTGTATGCTTTAAATTAGAAAATGTCTTTAAAATTCATTAATTTTAATGTAAAATTATTTTAGTGTTCAAAATACAGTGTATTCCTCGACATTCTATTTTCTTGTTTCCCTTGCAGTTTTTTTTTTTTTGGTGGGTAAGATATATAAAATAGATATTAATTTACAAAAAGGTATGAATAATTACTTTTTTTAAATATATAATGCTTATGAATTTAAAATTTGTTTTATGTGGTTTATATATATAAAGCACATTGAATGATGAACCTCCATATAACGAATTTTCCATATAACGAACTTTTTTCGGGTGAGTGAGTGAATATTAACGTCACACTGTTCAGCTACACAAGGGCTTTTGGTTGACGGACCACGTAATTTTGAACCATGGTCAAGTGACGTGAGCGACACCTGAGCTGGCACCCCTCTCCTAACTACCACACTACACCATGGAACTTTTTCGGGATTTAGTAACTTCGTTATATAGATGTCCGACTGTATTTATCAGCGTGCAAAATCCATTAGAAAGGAACACGCACACACTCCTGTGAAAATTAAAAAAGTAGAAAAACTTTTATACACAAAATTGTGCGACAAAAAAGCATACCTCCAAGATGAAATGCAGAATACGAAGGAATTATTTATTGGCTATTTTTGGAAATCGTTTTGAAAGAAACCCTTATAGAGATAAAAACATTTTCTTTCGTTGCCTATATTGCTGTCATAATTTTATAACAAAAGTATGGATGGTTTTTAGTATGATGAATGTGGAGGTTAGTATACTCTGCGTGACTACAGAACTTTAGACATCATTCGAATCAATGGCGCGCGAAACGATATACCTTGTAATAAATTTCTTGGGTGAAATTTTATGCACATATTTATTAAGTTTCTAAGGAATGAGCTATAAGCTGTAAAATTGAATAATCTTTAGTAATTATTAATAATGTATTGGAAAAATTGTCTGAAATTCTTAGTTTTTAGCTTCGAATTAAAATTTGTAGTACTTTCATTAGAAAAACGTTTTTTAAAATTTGTTGCAGCGGTTTTTTTTAAATATATTTAATAAAATTAAATACATTTAAATATAAAATATATTTAAAATAAAACATTTAAAAAATTTCAAAATTTGATTAAAATTTAAATTTTCTTAAAATTATATGTTATTTCTAATTGCATTTTTACTATGCCTAAAATAAAATCAAATATGTAAGAAAAAAAAATCAGGGATTGTTGGAAAACTAAAATGCTTCGGATGATTGAACTTTCCACTCAACAACTTTCATTTTTTTTTAAGTTGATATTGGTAATTCCGATATAGCGTATGCGTCACGTAACACCTCCTTAGAAGGTTTTTTTTTATGTACTAGTCTTTTTTTATGTACTACTCATAAAGCACAATCAATCTCCCCCAATCTATTTGTCACTGATATTTGTCCTCCATGCCATGTTAGTCCTTTCAGCTGTCATTTATGAGGAAAAATTAATCTGTCCAAAAATACAAGGCGTAATATTTCACTTGAAAATAATTTCCACAAATGTCTGAGCCAAATGATAAAGATATTAATTTCCACTGCTGTACACGACATTTTTTTAGATTATGTGACTCGCACGCAAAATATCCATCTACGGTCAGGTGACTATGGAAATTGAAGGCTATTATGTTCGGAGAATAAAGATCTTTAACATTCATTTGTATGAAAAACAACCCGTCTTATTCGCCTCGATAAAATGGATTCAGCTTCATTTAGTTCATTCTATTCGTGATGTACGATTTTTGTCCTAGGCAGCGCTTCTCGAACTGTGGGGTGCGTCCCCCTTAGGGAGCCTTGATAAGTCTAAAAAGGGGTCGCGAGCATATTCAAAAGACGAAAACAAAAGATTATTTTTTTAAAAAATTATTAATTTACTGAAAGTAAAAAAACAAAATACAATTGACACAATAAAAAATAAAATACACATTTACACTGATATAATACACTTATAAATGCCTCAGTATTGCGCAATGCATTTTATAATTAATTTAACAATACTAAGTCAAGAACAAGTTTAATAGTTTAACTGTCCCTTAACTGCCAGTTAAAAGTTACGTGATTCACTCCCCAATGCCCCTATTTTCCACATAAGTGCGCATATGGGATATATTGGGTGGGGGAGAAAAGGAATAAATAAAAACAAATCCTCTGAAATAAGTAAATCCATCACAAACACCTTCAAGGTCCTTTCATTGCATTCTAAAACCTTCGGAATAATTTTATCGATACCAGTACACAGAAAAGATAGTACTTCGGAAAGACGTATATATAGGTCCGGGCAATTAACACTTTGGCTGACCGAAACGCTTACATACGCCGGGGGGAAAAAGGATAAGGTATAGTCCTTTAGCGTCAAAAGGAAATATTATTGAATTCAATACATTGTTATTGTATGGAGGGGGAGTGATAAAATTATGATTGAATATTGGGTCGCAAATATTGAAAGTTTGAGAAGCACTGGCCTGGGGTTTCAGTATGGAAATTTATACATTTCTTACTCTGAAGTATGTATCAAAAAAATGTAATCATTTACGCAGACATGCATGATCTTACTATTGTAAATAATCGCTTCGTTCTCAAAATTCGAAGTTTAAATTTGTGAATTCGTATAGTAAGGGTTCCAGATATGATATACTTAAATTTGTTTGTGTATTTATTACTGAATTGTGATACGCTGTTTGAAATTGAATTTTTGGAAAAAAAAGTATTTTGAAATACTTAAATAAAGGTTAAATTTTATTTCTTCATTAAACTTAAAAAAAGTTTGTTATAAGTAAAATTTTTTGAATATATCCAGAACTTATTGAATTTGATGTTATTCTTGTCAGTCTGATAATCTTGAAACTTTCGTATGCTTTTTATTTTTTATTGAATTTCAACTCGCATTTTCACTATAAATAGTGATGTTCTCTAAGTTGAAAGTATTCATAATATTTTAGAGAGGAAGTTTTATTCAAATATTCAGTCGCCAATAGTTTTTCTCTAGGTTGCATTTTAAGTTTACTTTGTTCTTCGCAATCTTTAATTATATGTATACAAACTTGTGGTATTTTTTTAAGCTTTTCGCAGAAAATATAGAAAAAGAAACTCCCTCTCCTTTATGAAGTTATAAGTATTATAATAACGTATACAAAATAGCCTTGCTCTGATGAATTTTGTCACAACTGTATCTACCATTTATATATTCAGAGCATCACAATCATTGTATTCTCTCTCGAGCTCAGTTGTAATTTTCATAAATTGTTTTATTAAATTAAAATGGTTCCATTATTATATTTAAATATGTATATAACTGAACCAATATATAATATAAAGCTCCTTAATCACATAACAGAAGCATCCCCCAAAATTTTTTGGCTGCGGTAACCCCAAAAGCCAAAAGTCCAGACTCGTGATTGGGGGGTATGGGTTGAAAAAATTTTACCGCCCCAAAAAGGGCAGATGCACGTTAAACATGTCGAGGCTCAAACGTCCTCCCGTTGGTGTGGTAGGGTAGTTAGAAAAGGGAGTGTGCCAACTCGGGTATCCTCGTCACTTGACCATGGTTCAAAATTATGTGATCCCTCGTCGAAAGCCCTTGAGTATCTGAATAGTTAATATTCACTCACTCACTTCAAGAAGATTTAACAAACACAACATTCTAGTTTAAATTAAATTATGGTGAAAGATAAGCAAATTTTTATGAATCACCATATTAGCCTGTTTAAAAAAAAAAAGGGGAAAAGGTGGGTTTTATCTCTTAAAAGTTTATTAAAAGTTGCGCTTTTGATCTCGGATCTTTTTAACGCGTACTTTGAAACTTTTCTATAAGCAATTTTTTCAACTTTTAAAAAAATACGAAAAGTTTTTTTTCGGAGGCGGTTGGATTGGGGAAAAGTTCCCAATAGATGTGAAAAAACCCAAAAAAATGTTTAATCTGTCGGGTTTTGGGGAAAAAAACCTAACGTTGAATGGTCAAAATTTTATTTTTTTTCCGGAAGGGCTTTAAATGTTTCAAATGTCGAAAAGAATGGAACATGATAAGTCAATAGATCACTACCAACTAGCCATACTGGGAAATCGCTTTCTTTGAGGGGCGGTGAGAAAAAAAAATAACGATTTTCAGCGGCGGGTGGGCGAAGAGAGTAAGAGAAGTGATAGGAAGAAAAATTTTCCGTATCAAAAACGGTGTGTGAAAGAAAGTGAGCCAGTAATATAACCAAAATGACTTTGTTCAAGATGAAAATAGTTTTTCAGAATATGGGTATACTTTATATATATATATATATATATATATATATATATATATATATATATATATATATATATATACAAACCACCTAATAACTTTTTGTATGAACATTTTCCTGTCCTTTATTCTTTTCATTATTAACCAGTTAAATTTTTGGGGCCCATGAAGTGAGCAACTTTTTACCACGGGAAAAAAAAGTATATTAATTCAGGTTAATTTTGCGTTGAAATAGCTGTTTTAAATTTTAAAAAAAGCTAGGTTTATTTTATAAAATTGTCAATTTTATTATTAACACTTATTCATTTGATTAACATAAACATATATTACTCGAAAAATGGAAGAAAAATTAATTACCGTATACCTGAAGGAACCATTATAAAAACAAACTTTTTCCTTTTCCCCTTTTTCCCCCTTTTTGGTTAGCAACTAAAAAACATTATCATCCCCTAAATAAACTCGTTATGCGAACTTATACGCTGTTTCAGCTGGTGCATACGGGGGCGCCATGAGTTCATTTTAACCCTTAACTTCGCAATTTTTTAAATTTCTATGAAAAAATTATATCAGCTAGTTCTCAAGTAGTAATAATAAAAGGGAAAAATATGAAGAAAAAAATTGAGCAGTTTTAAATTGAATTTCAATCATTTTTTTGTTTGTTGCAGAAGTCCAATATTTCGCAGTAGTGCTGTAAATTACAAAACTTTTTTTTGATTCATTTATATTCCTCAGAAAACGTTTAAATTTCTTACCTGGTAATTTATTTCGTCAATAAACAAGAGGAAGCATAAAATATAATGGATTCTTTTTATAGCAAAATCACAGTTCTTGAGGCATCGGAGATTTTTATAATTTTTGTGATTTCTGTAAAAAATGTACTTCCATCTAGTGACAAAATTAACATGTATTTCGTTGCAGTAATCTTTTTTTCCTCAGATAAGTGATTTGCAGGTAATTAAAAAAATATTGAGTCTGTTAAATTAAAATAAATCATATGTTGCAGAAATGCAACAGTGCGAAGTTAAGGGTTAAATGTTTCATTTTTTATTTCTTTTACTCCGGCCTGGCCTCAAAATATTCTAAGCATCTTGAAATTTAAGAATATGTTTTGTGTGTTTCTCAAATATTACAATTTAAATAGCCAATGGTCACTACTTTTTACGCATGACGACTATTCTCATCATGACAAAATCCTGCAACTTCTCCGTGATGAATATATTTGTCAATCACAGTTAACTAGTTACTGTGTGAAAATCCCTTCCAATAAATTCTGAACAGGCTATTTCCTAAAATGAAAGACGTATAGATATTCAGTCATCTACTTGTTTTAGATATTAGGCCGTCGCACATCCGGTATATTGGTTAGTGACGCTGACTGCTGTGCCATTGGGTCTGGGTTTGAATCCCGGGTAAGACATGGATGCTTATAAATGTATAGTACCTTTGCAGCATGGGGGTACTCTAAATAGCCGTTAACCCGCAAGTCCTCTCGTTACGGTATTCTTCACCAGAAGAACACAACTCACACCACCAATGCTTTACTCCACACCACTACAATGATTTCAGAGCACAAAATACCTAGGACTCATTCTAGATAAAAAGCTCACTTGGAAACAACATATTGTGCAAACGCGTGATAAATTCCGGAATGCTCTAAGGTTACTCTACCCCTGAATTGGCCAAAATTCGGAAATGCATATTTATAACAAGGTACTTCTCTACACTGCCATCTTGCATCCCATAATTACTTACGACTCGCCTGTGTGGGGCAATGCAGCAGAAGCCAATATTAAAATTCTCGAAGTTGCTCAAAACTCTCTTTCGTAACATAATTAAAGCTAATCGCTATACTAAAAACTGATATTTACGAGTCTATTAAAGTTCTTCCTCTTAAAAACTACATCCAAAAACTGGCTATTTCCTTTCTCGAAAATCTTCCTAATATTGACAGCGCGTTAATGTTCAAAATTTAAATAATTATTATCCAGAGCCAGATACTAAAAGAACTAGGAGAATTCTCCTGGGCTCTTGTAATCCCCCCTACCGATTAATTTAATCACTCACCTTGTAGCCAGCGAACCGAGTAATTTTTTAAATTTTTTATTTTAAACTTATCTTAATTTAATTCATCTTTTACTTTTTTAAAACAAGCTGATTCCAATTCCACACAGATCTTTCTGGGAAACCCAGCATCTCCCTTTGGCAAAAAAGGGTCATACCCCGTCTCCAAAATGGCAAACCGGATCCTCCCAAAATCAGGCCCCTTTTTCCTTGGATATGAAACCTTCTGTTCTGCCCCCTCAACGGGGTCCTCTCGGTTTAGGTTTTTGGTAAAAAGGGGCCTTTTAAGAAGAAAACCCGGGGGAAAAGAACGGAAACCCCACCCCGGGTTTTTCCCCAAATTGGGGGGGAACCGAGAAAAGGACTTCCTTTTTGGGGGGCCAAAGCTGCGGATACTACACCACACTTCCCCGCCCCGATGTTTTGGGACCTTGATCGGTGGGATGGGAACACAGATATTAGCCAAATACATTAACTTTATCAATTGTAAAATGGGCCTTCCCCGAAAAGACATAAAATCCTTTATGTTTTATAATCCTAATTCTTTTATCACTTAACGAATTTTGTCTGAGTTTTACTTTCTCTAGGACTCGAAGTTGCCAAATTTATCAGCACTTCTGCTTTTAGTTAGACGAAATTTTTTTTCCCCGGTTTTATTAAAAATTATCTGAACCCCTGGGTGGTTTTCTTTTTGTGAGGGTTTTGTTTTATTAAAAATTAAAACAATTTATTGCAACACTCTTACAATTGAATGGTTTGAAATCAAGCGTGAATACAAAATTTTTTAATCAGGAAAACCCTTTCCCGGATCCTCTGAAAGAATTTTGGGAAAATTTAAAATCATGCCTTTTTTTTTTTTGTTTTTAAACAAATACTCTCAATCACTTGCAAGATCGTTTTTCATTAGCATAAATTTAAAACTGATATTTATGAACAGATAAAATCGTTGATATATTTCTGTGTATTTCGAAATAATTTTATGTTCATAGACTTTCGGTTGCACCTAGAGTAGTAAAAGGATTAGTTATTTTATTTAACTGCGTGGTGTGATCATTTTTAGACAATAAAAATAGCAAAAAGCCTTGATGGAACAAACGCTATCAATAAAGATTTTTAAAGCAAAATATAGTCTCCATATACTAAAAAGTTAGCAACAAACCAGCATTGGAGAAATCAAATTTAAAAGTAATTCACATCTACTGAGTAGAAACGTGACTTAAAAATGTCTTCAAAATGGTCAAGGAAGAAACTAGGGAAACTCTGATTTTTGAGAAACTAAATATCTGTTCTTTAATCCTTGAAAATTCTGGATCTTATATTCTATTAATTTTTTTGTATACACACTTTATTGTTTTTTAAATAGTACATATATGGAGAGAGAACGTATTATGAAATGTTTTAAAGTATTGAATTCAAATAATAACTTATATTTGAACTTTAAAATATTTATTTGATCCTCAATAATTTGAGGTTGAAAAATCGGATTTGGAATAATGTACAAATTTTGACGTAACACTCACAATGTTTAAGAGTTACGTCTAGGTCTAGTTTCAGAGTTCACACCCTGTATTATGTATGAGTATACACTTCCAGATGCTGTAAAACAGTACAGTTAAGGACAGGAACCCACCGGGGGAACTGGGGGTGGATGTGTTTTAAAGTTTGTGTTTGGTTTGAGGGGGGGTGCGTAAGCAATGGAAGGCGTGTCACGTAACTAGTCAGTCAAAATGGCGGTGTCGGCAGTAGAGAAAGCTTTTTGTGTTATTGAATGAAATCTGCAACTGCTGTGCTACGGCACTTTCGATCACGGTTCGGAGAAGAAATCCCAACTAGAAAATCTATCTAACAGTGGTATGAAAAATTTAAAGCTATGGGCTATTTGTGCAGAAGTAAAAATCTTGGATGAAGCTGAAACAGCGTATCACAGCCTCTATCAATGAACTAGATACCTTAACACGCGTTTGAGCTGAAATGTGTGTGGAGTAACGAATCGATGTATGTCTTGTGACTAAGGGTCCACACATAGAACATCTGTGACTGTCTCTAACAAGACTTAAAATAGCCCCATACAATTTTGTTACAAGTGACATATAACATCTTACATTGTTCTTGATTTAGAGTGCATTGAAATAGTATACTTTATGAATCACCCTGTATATTAACAGTTAAATTTTTCAGCTTTCTTTTGTTTTAAATGTTTAGCATTAAAAAATATTTTTTATTCTATTTTCAGTTCTCAGGAGCAAGCCCACGCTGCATGTTCGAGGAACAAATGTCGCAAGATTTCTATACAGTTATCAAAAGCACTTTTCATGACTGGTATATCGGATTCAATAAAAAGGGCAAAGCAATTCTCGGGTCGGAGAAAGTCAAGGCAAACAGAAAAAGATGCTTTTATTTTACAAAACGCGGTGACCATTCCTACCTTGCCGGTCTCCATGAAATAAGGCATGGGCCAAAAATTGCCAATCCGTATAAGCTAGTGCGTCTTCTTCGTGAACAAAAAATGAGAAGGAGGAAGCGGCATAACTTGATTGGAAATAGCGAGCGAACTGAGTGTGTGTAAGAAATTGTAACTCTGGCCCTTACCTACCCAAAGGTTATGACCTGCTTACCATTTCAATCATGCAAGATCTCTCAATAAATACAATCCAATGGCAGTTATGGTTGGGCCACCAATTCCTTATATACGCTTCTTTGGGAACTATAAATCTCGCACATTTTTCAAATGCCAGTCACTGTGAAGTTTAAGTATTACCCCGGTTTCATGATTTCATTTGTTGCTTTTGTCATTCTTTTTGTTGGAACTGTCACTAGAATTTAAGTAGGCTGTAACTGCATAAGATTTATACTTTTAAACAGTCAGTGTATTTTGAAATATCATGGCTTTACTCGGTCTAAGTATCAAACTAAGATCATGTTTTACTCCAGTTTTTAATGTTAAAATGTGTCCATGTGCAAGGCGAGGCAAGACTAAAAAAATAATGTTCCTATTTGTTTGCATTTTCTTGAGGAATGTCTCAATTGTACACTTTTTTCTTGTTTTGCTTGATATCATATCGACTGAAACCTTTTATTTTTAGAAGATTATTCCCAATCTTTATTTTTTAAATTTGTACACAGTACATCTGTACAAAGGAACTAATATCTTAATTCGTGTATTTTACTTCAGATGTAGGTTTTTAAGGAAGAAACATTTGCAATACAGTGCGATTTTAGTGTATGATTGGTTTATCAGGGTAAATTGAGTATTTTTAGCTATTCTTAAATTTATGTAAAACGTTTACTAAGAATAGGTACGTTTTATATGTATATATTATACTACGTTTTTTGGCAATACCTTGAAAGTTCCATTTTTAATACGAATTTTGTGAAAACATTTTTTATGGTACAGCAATGATCGAACTTAATTGTATTTGTATACTCAAAGAGCTTGTGAAATGAGTCTTTTTATTTTAATGTTAGTATTTGACTTGATATACATAGCATCTATTGCTTAAAAATTATGTACTTTTTACAAATATCTAAAGTCTTTTATTGTTCCGTGTCTGAATAAGAATGAATTTGTCTGTGTAATCATAAGCATTCCATTTATTGAAAGAGTTTTTATAAGTGTTATACATTCCAATTTTTTTTCCTTTAGGGATATTTTATTTTAACTTTGTTGAATCTGTTTGTTTTACTTTTCAACTAGTTTTAAATTTTAATTAAAACTATTAATCTGACTTTTATAATGAATATCAAAATTTTATTCCTTAATTAAGAAAGTAAAATATTGTTTTATTCATTAATTTTTGGTTTATTGATGTGCATTCAAAGAAGTTTCAAAAGATATGAAAGATGTTAAGTTTGATTTCTAAAAAATATTGGAAGTTTGCTTTAGCTTAACATAAAAAAAAATACATACATAAAACTATTTCACATCTATTTAGCTCTGAAATGTCTGTTTAATTTGCGAATTATTTTTAAGTATGATGAATTGTTAATGACGATAATATAATTTCAAAAATCTTGCTTAATTTTTCAATTATTTTTTTCTTTTATTCATAATTAGATTTATACACATGTTATTAAGCATGCATTTCCACTACTTTTCTTCATAATCGATACATTTAAAAAAATTTTAAATTTAATATTGATTAATTAAAATTTTTATAGATTATATTTTTTAATGTCAATTAACGTTTTATAAAAATTTATAACATTAGCCTTCTATCATAGGCTTCTAAAACTAAAAATTTATTAAAATGCATTTAACCTCTTTTTCATGAAGCTAACCATAAAATGGATAAATAAAAAAGTAATTGAATTTTATTGGACATGTGTGGAAAGTGTCTTTTTTAAGGCAATTTAATGTCTTTAACCGAAGTAACCGAAAAAGGTTCTTTTTAAAATATACTAATGTGATATTCCCTAAATTTTAAAACTAATTCTGACACAGACAATAATTTAATCATACCATAAAATACTCTTACGCATTTTAAAGAAATTGAAATGTGTTGAAGCTTTATTTTGTTCAGTAAGAGGAAAGAAATACTGCGCACACAAAACACAATTATTTTTAAAGGCAAAATACTATTTTTACGCAATCTTGAATAATGATACATTATTCACATTCACAGCATCTGTTGGTAATTATTCTTAAATATTTACACATGGGTGACAAAATAATACGAACACCTATGAAAGAGGAGAAATGCTTTATTAATAGGGAGTTGGACCCCAACTGACTGAATTACACAGACTGTATGCGACGTGGGATGGACGCATAGGGTCATAATTTAATGGAATATGAAGCCATTCTTCGTGGAGCGGTCTCTAATGCTGAAATCGTAGATGGTGGGGAATCGAGCGGGTTTGGCTACGATATATACACAAGTATTCAATAATATTTTAAAATCTAGTAGTGATGAGGGGGCCAAGAAAGGGTGACCTACGTCCCCTCATGCTCTGCAAACCATTCTTGCACGATTTTAGCCCTGTGGATAGGGCGTTGTCGTCTTGATAAAATGGGCATTCTCCGGGAAATTAAAGTCTGGACAAATGGATGCCTGATTACGGGGATATCGACATAGTGGGCAGCAGACCTTGCCATGCAGAGTAACAAGTATTTAAGACCACGCCAGAATATCGCCCCCATACCATAAGGGACCCACCTCCATGCTTCACAGTCGGCATGATGCATTCAGGAGCAAATGCTTCTTTGGGTGTTCTCACACATAAACTCGTCCGGTGGTCTGGAATAGGGAGAACGTTGATTCATCTGACCAGATGACTTGTTGCCACTGTTGTGGGGTCACTGTGTCTGTGTGTTCTACACCACTGGCGTCGCTGTAAGCATGAAGAATTTTCGTGCAAAAGTTTGCGTTGCATCTTTCCATACAGTTCGAAGCAACGGTTCACTTTGGACGGATTCTTGCGCGGCCAGTTTGAATGACTATTCACCTCAGACGTTATTTGGGATAGCGATTGCTTGCGCTTTCGGGCCACTATGCGGGTTAAGACTCTTTTATCCCTCTCGGTAAGCTTTCTTTTCCGTCCACTGTTGTGCTTGCCGACGCCATTCCCGCACTTCTTGCACTGTCGCGTACGGTAACTGCGCTCAAATAATTAGCTGTTTCCGTCACCAGGTAGCCTGTTCCGTAATCGCTTTTTAGACTCTGACAGGTATGTCATTGTGGTACAGCTGGGCGCGTGCGCTTTTCTATTGCAGCTGTTGAGCGGCTGATGCATTACCTTTCGAATCCGCTAGGCGGCGGACTGCAACGCAAAATGACATGCGCGCTGTGCGTCTTTGAAATGGGCCATGCCATTTTCGCGGTGTTCGTATTATTTTGTCACCCATCTGTAAGAATACTTATAACAGTATTTTTCAATATTCTGTTTAGTATTCAAAAGATACTGCTCTCTATTTGAAGAAATATTGCAATGTTTTATGCTATAAGAAATAGTTTTATATGAACTTGCTCTTTTAACATGGCCTATTTTTGTGAATCAAATTTTAATCTAGTTTCAATTTTTTTTAAGTGGCTTTGCATGAGGCGCATTAAAACCCGTATTCCATCTAATAAATAACTTTGTATTTAAAATTACTTTTATGACTTGTGTGCCAAAATTGATCTTACTAAATATTCTAATGCCAGTCTATGTTTATCTGTGTGCCAAAGTCCTATTAAACTACCTCTTCAATATAGAGATTAATACAATGTGTGTAATATTTAGAGCTATGTTGTAAATCATAGTATGTTACTGTTATACTTTTAAGGTGCTAAATAATTAACGAGACGAGATGAAAAACCCACAAATGGCTGAATGAAAATGTCATTGATGCACACCAAGGCAAGCAAATCTATGTAAACAATCTGATCGATCTTGTCATAAAATAAATCTGTATAACATAAAGGTCTAATAAAGCTTTATATATGCAAAATGTATTTTAAAAGTTTTTGTCTTTTACCACATATTCTTTCACTCTAAATACAGGGTGTCCCCAAAATATCGTCCAAACTCTGCCCAGCTAGATTCCTCATTAGGAATACATAAAAAATGCACAAAGAACTCTAGCTATATGATCCATAATTTACAAGAAAAATATGGTAAATGATGGATCTACGACTCATTTTTATGCTCCTGTACGTGCCTGGCTGGATATGGCATACCCTGGCCATTGTTTCGGACGGAGGGGGTCTGGTTCTATGGTCATCAAGAACGCCAGATCTCACACCGTTGGATTTTTCCCCTGTAAAATCTCAAGAATTGATGTATCGAGACATAGTGACTACACAAACAGACTTAGTTGTTCGTCTGCATGCTGCTTACACTTCAGTGGTCAGCGTGCTGCTGCGTCGGACCTCAATATGCACGGCGGACACTTTGAATATATGCTTTTTTAAATATTTTTTAATACTGTTGTTGATGTGTCCAATATGGTACTTTTCCTTGCACCGGCGTACTGTTTTTCCATTTCTAATTGCCTTTGGGTTTGCCGACATTTTTATGCTTCCCAACTTGAGGTGCAGGGAGCTGTGCGGGGACAACCTGCATATACCAAAACATATTTGTTATGGATATATCTTAAAGGTATAAATCTTTGTTTTAGGTGTGTAACGGAAAAAAATGATCCAACTTTCTTTTTCAATATTACAAGAGATATTTATCATCGAGAGTCAGCTCCAGGTTATTTTAATTTGTTACATAATGTGGACTACTGTTGATGAACCTTATAATTCTGAACCTCGATCCCGAGCGGGTCCGCCTGTCATAATTGTTTGTCTTTTGCATACACACAACGTATATGGCCGTGGTAGCCGAGTGGTATAGGTATCGGATCGTGGCTGGCTTTGTCACGAGTTCGAGCCCAGTACCACTAAAGACCCGCCGGGCAGTGATGCACGCTAAATCCGTCGAGAGCTGAAACGTCCTCCCGTTGGTGTGGTGTGGTAGTTAGGAAAGGGGGTGCCAACTCAGGTGTCGTCCACGCCACTTGACCATGGTTCAAAATTACGTGATCCGTCATCAAAAGCCCTCGTGTAGCTGAACAGTGCTACGTTAATATTCATTCACTCACTACATACACAACGTGGCCGATATAGCCGAAAGGACACAGTTGCAAATTAAATATTAAATAACTAAAGATCGAGGGCGGTTTACGTCGCGTTTGCGCAAAAGAAACCCCATTGTACGCAATAATGAATGCTGATGTAAAAGTTAAATGAAACGGTGGATTTCACAGATCTTCCTAAATTTATTGTAAAATTTGAGAGAAAGAAACATATATATATATATACTCCGAAAAGAGTTAAGCACGGAGAGGAAAATGCTAATTTCCGAAAGCCAATCAGAACTGAAGAGGATGCAATTCGCTGTAGAGGTAGATGGAAGTATGCAAATACGTTAGGTAACAGCCAATCAGGCTTTTCATATGAGATATACAAGGTGATCTTAAGAAGCCAGCGGCTTTTGAAGGGTTGCAGAAGTTGATTGTAAGAGCTGATAAGTGTTTAAAACTTTCGTACAATTTGTTTTCAAGACATACGCGTGTTTCTGTGACTTCCAGAAAACGAATGGAAGAATCTGTGCGATAGCGGGATGTGCGGCGCACATTGAAGCAGGACAGTCGATCACAGATGTTGCTCTTTTCTTCGGCGTTCATCATTCTGTAATTTCACTTTTATGAAAACAATTGCAAATCACACAGACAGTTGTCCGAAGGCCCGTAGGCGGTCGCCCAAGGGTTACAACTCACGCGTAAAGATCGGTTGTTGGCGTGGCAAAGCGGAATAGCAGAGCGACCTCCACACGTGTGACATCTATGGTTACAGCGTCCATTGGTAAAGCTATATTTGCAGCTACTGTACGCCGAAGATTACATATGAATGGACTGTATGCCCTGGTACCTCGAGTTTGTGTTCCTCTATACATCCAATCAAGAGGGGCAATGTCATGTTTACTGATGAGTCAAGATTTGCTCTGGAAACAGATGACAAGCGTATAGAGATATGGCAGGAACGCGGTAGCCCCCAAAACATCACCAAACATCACGCATTTCGAGGCGGAATCATTATGAATTGTGAGCAGGGATTTCATTGGGATACCGCACCGACCTGCACATCTTTTACGGCGAGTTTCCGGCTGTCCGGTATCGAGATGAAGTCCTAGAACCCATTGTGAGATTGTATGCTGCAACAGTTGGCCCTACTTTTGTTTTAATGGACGATAACGCACGTCCCCATAGAGCTGACATCGTCGATGACTACCTGGAGAGTGAAGGGATTGCGCGTATGGCGTGGCCAGCATATTCGCCCGATTTTAACCCCATTGAAAATCTTTGGGATGCTCTCGGCCGTGCTGTATCTTCACGTTTCCCACCTCCAGCCACTGTTATTGAGCTAGAAACTGCTCTACAAGAAGAATGGCGATTGCTTAATTCTGCGGTGCTTGACCACCTAATTGAAAGCATGGTCAGAAGGTGTACACTTTGCATACAGATGAGGGGGATCACATACCCTATTAATGTCTTTTTTTTTCATTTTATGCTGTTTATTTTCACTTTATACATAATTCTGTTTAAGTCTTCAGTATAACATTATCTGATAACTTACAAAAATTTAATATTGTTTTCATTTCTGTATATAATTTTTGATTTTGGTTTTATTTATAAATATATATGCTACTTTATATACTGCCAAATTTTGTGTCAATCAAAGCAGTATTTGTTGATTTACTTACATCTTCGTGCTTAACTTTTGGAAGTGAGTTATATTGTTGTGTAACTTGATTGTGGTTAAAAACTACGATATCCATCACCAACAGCCCTCCTGAAGCTTCTAAAGTGACGATAACTGAGAAACTTCTGTTCTAAGCTGTCCTATTCAAGTCCATCTGAGGGCCACGGTAACATATTGGTTATGGATACGAATTCGTATCCAGCATGTTATGAGTTCGAGATCAGTGCTACTGAGAGGATTCGCCCTGTAGAGGGCTTTATTGAAAACAGTTATAAAATCCCCGTGCACCACAAAATACCACACGGGGCTCACAGAAGTAAGTATAAAGGCCACATTATACAAAGGGGAAAAAGAAACTTTTGATTTTATGAAGGGTTACAACTATTTACAACAAGATTCACAGACCTTTTTAGAAGTACTTCTAGTAGAAATTAGTTGAAGATTCGAAGGTCAATTTATATTAAATCAATATTTTATATTAATATTTTATATCAATTTATATTAATTAAATGAAAATCAGTCTTGGGATATTTTGTTTTCTTTCAAACTTGGAACACAGAAGGAGAACTAGTTCTGCATTTTCTTCGCCATCAATATTACAATCCCCGAAAGATGACGGAACTAAATTAAATTTGTTCAAGTAGCTTTTAAAGTTAACATGACCAGCTAGAAATTTGTTATTTTGTAATTAGTATAAAAATGATGGCAGGACAGTCTCTTATTAATGGTTGGAAAAAATTTATTTGTTAAGCTCCCTTCATTTGAAATGAGATATTCTTGGTTCCAAGACTTCACCATTCTTTCTTTCATAATCTTGTAAAATGATTTAGAAATACTAACGCGGGGAAATGTCAATTTCGTGCTTGGTGGCAGCTTTTGCAAGCCAATCGGCCCGCTCATTTACAAGAACGCCCGAGTGTCCGCGAACAAATGCAAAACTTATGGAGATCTTTTAGGCTTTTAAGTCGCGCTTTTGGATCTCGACGATTATGTTTGACGAAAAAACACACCTCAGAGAATCCAAAGATGAAGGAAGATGTCGAGGGGTTGATGCATGTTAAATCTGTCGAGGACCAATGTCCTTTTGGGGTAGTATGATAGTTTGGAGAGGGAGTGCCAGCTCAGGTATCGTCCTCAACCTTGACCGAGGTTCAAAATTGCGAAGTACGTATTTATTTTTGCAACGACAATAAACACTCGTACAAGATCATCGTGCGTAATAAGACTAATAGGACTAAATCTCCAAGCAACCAAGTGCTATGGAAGTTTTGAAATGAGACATTAATTTGGAATTTGTCTTCTTTCTTGTCTTGGTTCTTATTCAGGACATCGTGGGTTGCTGGCCATGGTTAGCCGAGTGGTCGGTTGCAAATTTCAAACCTGCGGTGGTTTTTTTAAGATTTGTCGTTTCTGCACTCAAATGTTCGAGCCCTGGTGCCACTCAAGATCCGCCGTGTAGAGGAGCTGATGCATATTTAATCTGTCGATGCTGAAAATTCACATTAGTATGGCGTGGAAATTTAAGTAGTGGGGTTCCAGCTCAGTCCTTGTCATATGACTGAGGATTAAAATTACGAGATTCGTTATCAAATCCTAGTTTTAACCATAAAATTTCTTTCTTTAAAATAGCAAAGAACTATCCCCAGCATTAAATAGGTTTTCCCTCTTTTTTATCACTGGTGTTCGGGATACAATTTTATTCCCCCATTGCAAGAATTCTTCTCTTTTCTAATTAGTCTGATGCTCCAACTGGGGTAATTCTTTCTCTTTATTTCAAAGTTTACTTTTACTGTATTTTTGGCGGGGTCAATGTATTTTGTTCTCGGGTATGCTGGTTCGGCTTTCTCTATGTTTTGTATCACATTATATAGGTATGTGCACAATTCTTCCTTATAAGTTATTTACAAATGCGTGTGTGTTCCTTACTCTTTCAAAACTCTTACGCAATTCCCGTTAGATAAATTCTACTTAAACTTGTCTAGACATATGTTGCATATGTTACATGTGTCTGTAGACAATAAATGCTGGGTACGGTAAACTGGGTTCGCCGGAGGTACTGGTATGTAGTTCTAAGCTCTTTTATGGAAGATTGGTCTTGGGCATTCCACCAGTTGCCTTTATGTTGCATGATTGAATATACACTGAAGGGCCACTGAATTAGGGATATCAAGGGCTAAGCAAATTGTGTAGCGCTGTGCATCATTTATGCGCAAGTGACTGTTCATACTGTGGAAACTGCATATACAGCGAGTACTGTGGTTCTGAATTAGTTGTTGGAATTGCCAGTATGAATAAACTGCCTGATTTATAGACGCCTTCGATTGTGGACAAATCGTAGGTGCGCGACGTATGGGCCATTCAATTTCCGAAATCGTCAGGCAGCTAGGAATTTCAAAGTCAACAGTGTCAAGAGTATACCAAGAATACATAGATGGTGAACAAAAAATAGCGACCGGGTAAAGTGTAAAGGACAATTAGCCTTGACAGTTAGAGACTTGGTGAGAGATGGCTCAGGCGTATTGTGTGTGTGTGTGAACGTAGCCAGCGAATCCAAACATTAGCTCAAATTACTATCCAGTTGAATGACTGTGCCAGAGTCGTAGAGTCAGTAAATGGACTGTGCAACGCTCCCTTCACCGTATTCAAATCATATCTGGTACTCCTCCAATTCACCTTTCTGTTTAAAAAGCTTTTCTTAAATACCAAATCTGGAAACTTCGAAACCCTGAATTTAATAATTTTATTGACTGTTATTCCATTGAAAATTTTATTCCTCCTCACTCTGTGGAAGCTCGTAATAGAATTATTAATTTTAATCAATTGTAGGGGCCTAATGAGTGGGTGGTATACACCGACGGATCCAAAATTGGGACTGAGACCGGGTTCGCGGTGTGCATTTTTTATCGGGGGTCCCTTTATGGGACCTATTCTTTTAAATTAAAGCCCTACAATACTGTTTTCCAAGCGGAGGTATCGGCAATCCGATTCTCCGTTCTATGGGCTGTTGCTAAAAATGTTAAAGTTAATATTTATACTGATAGTTTATCATCCATGCTTTTTCTAAAAAGTCCTAACAATATAAATCTGCCTATCTTAATTTAATAAAGAATAAACTCTCTATGTGCTGCAACTTTTATATTTTCTGGGTTAAGGCTCATAATTTTTTTTAATAATGTTGCAGATAATTTTGCTAAAGTCGTTACTACTATGGTATAGAGGTGAGTGTCCCCCACCCCTCGCTCTTATGTCATCAAAACACTTCAAAATGAATTGAGGACTGGGAGAGTTGGTGGTCAAACTCTAATACTGGCTTACGAGTCAAATCCTTCTTTCCCAAACCCCAAATTTTAAATTATCAATCCCATTCCAGTTTTTGTTATCATTTAACAAACGGCCCCATTTGTTTCTTATTTGACCGCTTCAAATAAAAACACCCCATGGTTGGTTTTTGTTGGGGACGCTGACCATTATGTGTTCGCATGTCCTCTGACTAAGGATTTCTATTTGGTTTCTCCATTTCAGAATGCTAAAAAATCCTGGTTCCAATCTATTAGAAATCCTTCCATCCACTCTAAACTAAAATCATGTATTAAAATTACCTATTCAATCCGGGATCAAATTTCCCTTAGGTGGGGAATGGATTTTTTTCTCTTCAACTTTAAACCTTATTTTTTTTTCCCATATAATATATGCAACTTCTTGGTTTAACTCTTAGTCAACATTTTGATAACTTTAGTAATACTTTTCCCGGAACCATGTTTTAAAAAAAGGAAATGGAAAATTTTCATGATATTTATGTCCTTAGATTAGAATAGATGTATAAATTGTTTTAAGGAATTTTGACAAAATTAAAAAATATTTTGGAAAAAATTAACTTAAATTTAATCTTTTTCAAAATGTTCCTTTTTGTGAAAAATGTTTAATATTTTATGTTTTGCTATTATCATTTGAGGCTCAACTAGAATTTTTAAAAAATTCACATTATTTTTGGAGTTACCACCAACTGAAATAATTATCGGCATTTTTTTTCTTAAAATTGCTCCCCTTTGTTGTCGTAAAATATGGATAAATCCACTTCTAAATTATATATTTCAAAAATTCTAGTTGAGCCTCTGTAGAGAGGTCTTAGCTATATACAGGCGAAACATTATTATAATAGAAGCATTTTTCAGAAGAGAACATTTTGAAAAAAGATTATTCTAAGTTAATTTTTTGCCAAAATATTGTATTTAAATAATTTTTTTTTCAAAATGTCCTTATATAAAACAATTTTATACATGTATTCTAATCTAAGTAACACTAAATATCATGAAAATTATCCATTTATGCGCGATTACAAAATTACGGTTCCGAACGTAGTCGGATACCTTAAGGTTAATTTCTTGTCCCCCCCCTTAGCAAAAATGATATCTTCAATTAAATTCAATAATTTCTCTTTTTTTCTCCCTTTCTTTCTCTTTCTCTTTTTTTTTTTTTTTAACCCAGCTCCTTCTTCCTTTGTTTCTATAAAATATAAAATATATTCAAAAAAATAATCCTCTTTCTGGCTTTTTTTAAACTGAAGAACCAATTAAGGGAAAAGAAAAATATCAACAGGAAGTCAAAATATGAATATGATTCTGATGACTGTGTGTGAAAATATGACTCAAAAAGCATTTTATTTTTTTGCTTCCTGTCTTTCTTTTTTTATTCTTTTGGTCTGTTTGGTGCATTTTATTATTATTATTATTTTTGAATTAGTAAGAAAGATGGAATATGTATATTCCTTCTTCCGTCTCCTATACTTTTTTTGTTACTATTACTTTTACTATATTTTGCTTTATGTATTTGTATTTCGTTCACGCACATGTATGCACATAGTGCGGTTACCTTTAAATTTGTATTTTGTCATTTTACTATCTTCTAATGTTTATAAAATGTAAACTTTGATTTTTTCTTTCAATAAAAACTGGACGTGGGAGCGATTGTTTCCCGAGGGATCAGTTTGTAGCTCTAAACCGTCTTCGGGTGAGCTCGGTTCCTTTGGGCATTCCTCCTCACCGTATGGGCTTTGGGAGCCATCGACCTACGAGATTACCATTGCTCAATGCTCGCCATCGGACCGCACGTCTTGCCTGGGCAAGAGAGTACAGAGACTGGAGTGTAGAGGACTGGAAACTAGCAGTATGTCGTGATGAATCTCGATTCGGACTACTTAACGCCAACGGGAAGTTGAGAATATGGCGTCACAGGCTCATGAAGCCATGGATCCTGCATGCCAAAATGAAACTGTACTAGAGCATGGCGGCTCAATCATAATCTGGGGTGTTTTGGGGTGGCACTGTTTGGGATGTTTGGTGCGTGTGCCAACCTATACCTCAATGCAATTCGGTAAGTACAGTTGCTGGGTGATCACCTCCAACCGTTTATGCTGTTCTGTTATCCGAACGGTAATGGAGTTTTACTGCAAGACAACTCTACCTCTCACAAGTCCCGATTGGCTACTGGTTGGTTGGATGAGCATTTCTCTGACTTTTCTGTCATAAATTAGCCACCAAGAAGCCCAGACTTAAATCCAGTTGAAAATCTTTGGGATGTTTTGGAACAAGGCGTGAAAGGCCATTACACAGCACCAACGAACCTTACTGAATTATGGACAGCTTTAGCCAATATTTGGCAAGTCATCTCCGTGAAACGTTTCTAGAAACTTGTTGAATCTATGCCTCGTCGTGTGACAGCCATTATCATAGCCAGAGGAGGCCCAACTCATTACTAGGTAGGTATCCCTAATTCAGTGGCAATTCAGTGTATAATCAGAATATCGTGGGGTTTAGTTTGATTTCTATTAACATCGCCTTTTGAAGCTAAACTATCTCTATTAGTGACGAGCCTTTTATAATTTTGAACCACGGTTAACGGATGAGGATATCTGACCTGGCTACCTGCTCACACACACACACCAAACTTTCCCATCCAGCGTAAGGAATTTGAGCCTTGATAATTTTAATGTGTATCAGTCCCTCTGCACGATGGGTCTTCAGTGGTGCCTTAACTACGAAAATGTAACACCGGCCCGAAGTTCATGACCGTGACAACTCAATCATTCAGGACATCGTGGTAGCTTAGTGGCCTGCCTGGTTTAGAGTCCTGATTCCACCAAAAGTCACCATGGAGGAAAAAATTGGGAGACTTTGAATCAACCCGAGGCACAAAATCTGTGTAGAATGTAGTATGGAGTGATGCAAAGCAGAGTGCTATATTCTCGTAGTTTGTGTGACTTGAAACCAGGAGAACCTTTACAGTTAGCACACCTATTATGAAACGTCATTAATTGAAGCAAATCAAGCCTTAAAGCCTCTTTGGTAAGCAGGGGCGTAGCTACTGACGTATCAGCCGTATCAATGATACGAGGCCCCAAGCTATAGGGGCCCCAACATGTGTAACTACAGTCCCACTAACAGGGCTTCCATATCTAAAAAGGGCTGCGGTAGCCCAGTGGTCAAGGTATCGGATCATGGCAGGCATGTCATGAGTTCGAACCCAGTGCCACTAAAGACCCGTCGTGTAGGGAAGAGATGCACGTTAAATCTGACGAGAGCTGAAACGTCCTCCCGTTGGTATGGTGTGGTAGTTAGGAGAGGGGGTTCCAGCTCAGGTGTCGTCCACGTCACTTGACCATGGCTCAAAATTACGTGGTCCGTCGCCAAAAGCCCTCATGTAGCTGAACAGTGCGACGTTAATATTCATTCACTCACTCCATATCTAAAAAAGGGCCCCAAAAGGAATTTTGTTACAGGGTCCCCTCAGAGCTAGCTACGCCAGTGATGGTAAGTTAAATAACCTCGAGGGGGGCTATGCTAACAAATAACTTAGTAAATAAAATGAAAAGCATTTGCTGTACTTAAATTACTATATAACTCGTTTAATTTATTCAATTATAATATTAAGTGCAAAAAAGAATTTTCTAAATGTAAATGGAAGAAAGTAACTTTTACTTTTCTGGAAAAATTTGATGAATGATTGGAGTATTTTTGTTCCTCTCCATCAACAGATGCTTCGAGATTAATGCTTGAGAGAAAATGGAAGATTTATATAATATGAAGAAGCAAAGAATTTTAACTTAGCCCGACTGACGAGAGATGAGAATAAAAGTTTATATTTAAAAAAAAATCGTAAAATTTAAGTACGAGTGCTTTTTCTTTATGATAAGGCTGAAATTGTACCTTACCCCGGTTCGCTCTTTAGTTGATTTGTATATGTGAACTGCGTACTCCTCCTCACTGTACGCAGTTCATATTCCAGAAGTGCTATCAAGGAAAAGTATGCTTTTATTCAGAGAAAAGGTGTGGGGACGGTAGTCTATTGGTTATAGTCATGTGAGGTCCGTCATCAATAACCCTTATTTTGCTTGAAAGTGCGATGCTAATAACCACTCTTTCTCCCAGCGAAGAGGCTTAAATGTATATATTTTAAGATCTAAATCTGAAAAATGTGTGCGAGAGACAAGATTTATATTAACATCGCACTATAAAGCTGCACGAAGGCTGTTGGCGACAGACCTCGTAATTTTGAGCCATGGTCAAGTGGCGAGGACGACACCTGAGCTAACACCACCCTCTTCTAACTTCCACAATAATGAGAGGACGTTTGAGCCTCGACAGATTTAACATGCATTGGTCCTTCTACACGGTGGGTCTTCAGTGGCACTAAGCTCGAACTCAAGACACGCCAGCCCCGAGTCCGTGACCCTGACCACTAGGCTACTGCGGCCACAATATTTTAAAAAGATAGTATCTGTAAAAGGTGAATGGATGCCCTTTACCGCATGTTCACCTCAAAACGGCAAAGCACGTGAGCTGTGAATAGGTCTACTATTTATGATTATTATCCACTACAATTTTTCGTAGGTTTTTTCCCCTCTTCATTGGTTTTTCAGTTCAGAGTTTTGTTCACTACCGAACACAGTGGCTTAACGTATATCCCCGCAACACCCACATTCAGGGGCACAGAACTCTAGGAGGTCCAAAGCCTATGTTTTGTTATGATTTTGGAATCTTTAAAGTCCTGCTAGGGGCCCAAAACTTGACTTTGCAGGGGGGGCAGCGTTCTCCGTTACGCCACTGACCGAACAGTAAAGTGTATATAATTTGCATAAACAGAAAATGTCTGTACCGGTTCATTTAAAATTAATGTGACCAATTTTAAAAGTATATAACTAAAAATGGTAAATTTTTACCGCTTTTACTGCCAGTTATATTTTAGTGCTGCGGTAGCCCAGTGGTCTAGGTATAGGATCAGGCAGTCATGCCATGAGTTTGAGCCCAGTACCGCTAAAGACCCACCGAGTAGGGCAGCGATGCACGTTAAATCTGTCTAGAGTTGAAACGTCCTCCCGTTGGTGTGGTGTGGTAGTTAGGAGAGGGGGTTCCAGCTCAGGTGTCGTCCACGTCACTTGACCATGGCTCAAAATTACGTGATCCGTCACCAAAAGCCCTCGTGTAGCTGAACAGTGCGACGTTAATATTCACTCACTCACTCGCCAGTTTTATGTTTTAAAAATGAACCTTGAAATTACCAATCAAACTTCTTTTATTAGTGGGAGTAAATTATGGCTCCGAAATTAGATCCTCAAACCGGAAACAAAATTTAAAAGCTTTTGAAAGATATTTGCTCAAATTCTGTTATTAATAAAGTATTTAAAAAGCAGAAAAGACATTTTGCAAATGGATTACTATCTAAACTTCGAAAAGAAATATAATTTGGCTGACAATCAAAAGCTCTAGGTGAAAAATGTGGACAAAAGGAATTCCTTATGAAAAAAGAAAAAAAAGAAGCTGAAAAGACTTATTGCTGTAGAAAATCCTCTGACTCAAAAAACTTCAGCAAAGAAACTATAGGTATCGCAATCGACAATTTGTCGTCATAAAAAGAAAATTGGGTATAAAAAAGTGAATAAACCAGTCTGTCTTCAAATGTCTGTTAAGACCGTAGAAAAACGAAGAAAACGTTCTGTCTCTATATTTAATATTACGAAAAGGTAGATACAAAGCATGGATAACTTTGGATGAAGCACTGTTTCATCTGTCATTCACAAGTGACAAAGCGAAGATACAGTATATTTAACGCAAAAAACGTCGAACCAGACGCAGCTGTTTTGAAATATGCAAGTTGGTCATCAGGTGTTATGGTATGGATGGGAATGTTCTCTCAAGGCTTAACAAAGCCTTTTTTTGGAGAACCAAAGACTAAAGTTTATGCTTAATACTATCAGAATAAAGTTTTGAAACACTTGATCAAAAAAAGTAAACGTCTTTAACCTCAAGGAAACTTTGTTTTGCACAAAGATTCTGCACCAAGTCATAATGTAGAATCAACTATAAAATGGCTGAAAGGCTTTAAATTTTTTGCCTCCTGAGAAATGGCTACCATCATCCTCTGACTGTTCATTGCGATTCTTTTTTATGGGGATACTTATACCCCCCCCCAAAAAAAAATGGTCAAAAAACCTTTTTGGCTTGGCGAAAACGTTTTGCAAAATGTAGAAGAAACCACATTGAAAATTTCATGTAAATAACTTAATTCGAAAAAAAAAATTTACTATGCTCTGAAATTGGTCCCACTATTTTTGAATCAACCGGTGTTTAATGAATTATGTGATAAACCTTATGTAATTCTGAAGATGCTCATCCAAAAAGAACAAACAGTTTAAAGAATAAGTAGTTTTAATTTAGCTGAGGAAAAGGCGGATTATTGAAATAAAAGAAAAAATAAAAAAAGAAAGAGTTATCACGTTACTTCTAGAGAAATTCTTTTTTTCAACATAAAAATTTTCGAAGACCGTGGTAGCATAGTAGAGTCATAGCTACGGACTCGTAGACGTAGACGGCGCGTCATGCGTCCGAGTCTAGTGCCGCTGAAGATTCACAGAGCTGTTGCACATTACATCTGTCCTCTTGTAGAAGTTCAGAGAGAGGTTTCCACCTCAGGTGTCGTTCTCGTCACTTGACCCTGGTTCACAATCACAAGCTCCGTCATCAATAGCCCTTGTGTTGCTTCTGAGTGCGACGTTAATAAACACTCACTTAAGAAAACATTCGTTTCCTAAATATTTAATATGGTGTTGCAACTTCTGTCAAATGAAAAGAGGGCGCTATTGCACCAAGCAAGTGCTTCAGTATACAGTTGAAGACGAGATAAGGAAACACTTTTTGGGACGATGGCAACGATTTTTGTTTTGTTACGATTCACACCTTTATTGAATCAGTTATTGTCTATTACGTATTATCTGTTTTGTGTGCTTTTGTTGTTTTGAAGTGGCTGTCAATATACAATTAAACAGGTGGAAAGGCAAAGCCTTAAATCAAATTAGTCGATATTTTTCGTTAAAAATAGCGGTTCAGTGGTGCATTGGCCTATGGAACTTTTTCATTTCGTCTTTGAAGAACGACGAATGGTGGGTGAGTTACCTGCATGAAATTAATCAAGTAAGCAATTGATATCATATTTACTAAATTTTCTAAACATGTATGAATTAAATTATTCAGTTTTACAACAAATTCTTTACAACAGTTTCGTTATAAAATTTAAATCCAATGCCTTATTTTCAAAAAACTGAATATATAAAAATGAATGAATTATTAAATTTAACAAAGCAATCATATTCAAACATGTAATTTAAAAAAAATAACGAAACCTTTATCCACTTTTTTTTATAAGATGCTTTTTCCGTAGAACTCTCATCGCCAAACTTTCTTTTAATGCCGTCTTCACGTAATGTTAAAGAATAGGATCCGAATTTGGAATGGTCTTTTTTTTATATAAAAGTGTTCCAACATTAATATTATATTCTGTATTCGCAATCGTACAGAGAACAGTGTATTTTATTATGCTACTCATTTTTATCTGAGTAGATTCATTGTTTCTGGTAAATATCCTCCCTTTTTCTCTTATACAGCAATGCTAAATAAGCTAAAGTGTTAAAATTAAAAATATAATTTTAAAAGTGAGAAACTTTAAAAATGTTTCATTGTAGACAGAAGTATGAATTACAATGTTTCAAATCTTCAATAAAAATGTGTTCCGTTTTTAATTCAGGTTCTCGTACAATTGGCAAAGACAACCTGAAATAATTCCCCAAAGTTATCAGCTGACTCTTAAGACAATTTCAAAAATGGTACAGACTATCATAAATAACTTGGTTAAAATACTTTCCCACACACTTTAAGATTAAAAAGTGTATCGATGGGGAAAAGAAAGAACTGGAAAGGAAATTAAAAAAAGCACCCCGACAGTCCTAAAAACAGGTGAATTTATTTCATAATATCGAAATAAACCTTCCATGTCCTTTGTTGACAGTTAATTATTTGCTCGTTTCTTCATATCAAGGAAAAAATTAGGAAGACAAAGTGTAACCCAATGTTTAGATTCGTGACTCATACCATTTATCTAGACCCGATTTCCTACAACGAACGTAGTTCATTACCTCTGGGTATCATCATTTGTAAAAGTAGTTTGTCAAACCTACAAGTCGTGGTCTACTAAGACCAGAAGTGAAGAATAATTGGAGATCGATTCAGCACCTCAACAATCCAACCTTGACGTCTCCATTGGGCTGCTGTTAATTACTAAGGTCGATTAAAAAGCGTAGCACGTTTTTTGGCAGGCCTGCAGCGGCTTTTTTGCTGTGGACCTCTAATTAAGAATTTTACAGGAAAGACCTGAGTGCTTGTGCGGTAGTTACTTCAGCCCACCCATGATGGCCTTTTGATGTACCATAGTTCCTTATAATTCCCATAACTATCAACCCTGCTTCCTCTAAGAGTCAACTGTACAGAAACAGTCGCGTTGAAGTGAGTGGAGGGAGGAACTTGTGAAATAGCGAGGTGGTCAAAATTCTGAGTGTTTTCGTTGTTGGATTCATTACTTCAAATTAATGATCAAGGTCGTTAGTTCATTGATTTGTCTCGTTTGGAGGATTGTTCGTATTGAAATTGAATTGAGCATTGGCATTTCAAAAATATGTTCGAAGATACAAGTATTTCAAAATTTACGAACAGAAAAATGGATTTAAAAAATATCGAAATATTTATACTTGTAATTTATATATGCTATCCTCTCTTTATGTATTTGCATGCTATTCTATCCTCTTTCTTTGGGATGAATAAGAAATTCCTCATTCTCTAATTAATTTTTGAAAGATAATCTCAGTAATATTAGTTCTTAACATATACAACTGAGAAGAAAATTTATGTCTGAATGTCATTACAGCTTTACAATTTTATCCTCGGATACTTATTAAACATAGTAACATTTTATAGGGAAATTTTCGTTCATTCAAATTAGAAAAGGTCGGTTCTCTGTTGCTCTGAATTCAGTGATCGAATTCAACCATGTTTAATCATAATAGTAGACATAACCATAGTCAACGACAGCAGAATTTTAACTATAACATGTTAAAAAAATACTTTTAATGAAAATGTCTACTTTTTTCGAGTGTCTTATTTAATATAATTTAAAAATTCCCAAACTTTCATTTGTCATTCGGAATGTTCAGCTTTGCACTTTAGTCAAAATAAAACACACAAAAAATGTTATTTGCTATAGAGTTAACAGTATTTTCACCACATATTTTATGAAAATTGTATATTTTAAATGCGCACTGATACACACAGATATGGGCAACTTATGAAGCAAACCATACACGCACTCTGAATTCCATTGCAATTAGTTTTCGCCTGGTTTGCTTAGGATGAATTGATTGATTGCTTATAAATGTCCCATTCCGAAAGTACTCAAGATCTAATGGAGACGGACTTCGTCATTTTGAACCGTAAGCAAGGGAAGTGAGGACACCTGAGCTGGCAACCCTACCAAATTTTCACACGCCGCCGACGTATGAACGTTGAGCCTCGGCATTTTTAATGGGCATCAAACCTTCCTCCCTCACACGATTGCTCTTTAGTGGCATCAGGATTCGAACCCATGATTGGACAGAAAGTCACCAGACATGTATTTATGACTATGGTCACTGGGTTACCGCGGTCTTTTTTAGGTTGGAGTTGCATTATATCACCTTGGAACTAGTTTGATATCACAGGGCCAAGCGCTGCTTAGCGCCAAAAAGGAATCACGTCAAGCAGCGCTTGTCGCTGGAATGGAATCCAAGATGGCGGCCTAGCTGTATCAAATCATCAGGAAGATAATTTTAAAGAATTGTTTTGAAATACATTGAAATAAATAAATAAATAAATATATAATTTCAAAAGAAGAATATGAAAAGAGATCGAGAATAACCAAGATCAATCAATAAATAATGAATAACAATATAATAAAAGGTAACGTGTACTAATAATATTATATGCAGTACATAATAATCTTATAATTTAATAGTAATTATATATAATATTCATATAGTATATGATATAATAATAATTAGATGTAATATATAATAATCATATAATATAATTTAATAGTAATTATAAAAAAGAATAATCGTATTGTAATATAAAAATTATACATAACAATGCTCATATAACGTAATAATTATAAATAAATAACATATATTAATAATTATAAATGAAAGAACAAAATAATAATTGTAAATGAAAGAACAAAATAATAATCATAAGTAAATAAAATATGAATAATATTTATAAATATAATAAAAACAATTATAAATAACGAATATTATGATTACATATAATTGTATTTTTATATATTAAAATAATTACATAAAATTAATAATGAATATCAATTAAAAAGTAATGAAAACTTGCAATATTCCAAAAACTGTAAAAGGGTAAACTGTCAAGGTAACCATATTGTAATGTTATCGCCCATCTTGGCGAACATAACTAAACAACTTGGCGCGTGCCCCGTGATATCAATTGTTTGCATTATCAGCTTTATTTATAAGGAATTTCTCTAAGAGTATCTTTATCTTTTAACTAACAGAATTTCTCTAAGTATCTTTATCTTTTAACCAAAGAATGTATCTATTTTAACCAATATTTCATTAAATATTTTCATTAATGAATTTATATCAAGAATTTTATGTTATCCAAAGTTTCCGCATACTCAAAATACTTACTTGACTACATATAACGATCCATTGTTAGTTATTAAATGTTCTGCGTGTAGTAAATCTTATTTTTTTTTCTCTTAAAATTTATATTAAATTTTCTTTTTTTCTAAAATTTATTTAAGTCACTCTTTAAATAAATCGCAAGTAATTAAAATTTTTCTGTTATTAATATACATCGACTGTAAATATATTAATGTTCAATTTTATGAACTGATTAATTTTTGATTATCACACACAAAATGCATATCAATGAGGATTTAGTATCTTTTTTTTAAAAGAAAAAAAATATTCGAAGCATACACCAATTTGTTTTGTATTGAAATTCTTTGTGAAAAAGGTGAAATAAAATAATTGTAAAACTATTTTTTTCCAACTCAGTTTAATATTGTCACCAAGCATGATTCCATTACTCAATTTCCATTCTTTAGAGAATTTTCCCTCTGATCTCTAATTAATGAATTTCTACAAAGAAAAATCTGTGGTACTCATTACTGCTTAATTTTTTTCACGAAGTGTGTGATTAAATATTTAAGTAGCGACAAATGAAACAAACCTATAATAGTGGCAAGGGAATTGGCTTTTCCGGTAATTAAACTAGGAGGGTAAGTGTAGGTTTTAGACACTCCCATCTTCAATTCTTACCACACAGGAGGTGTCAATATTCATCCATAAGATATAATTATGGTAGCGGATTTTAACCTTAACAACTTAATTAGGAGATGTTTTTTTTTTTTACTGTTCAAAAAATTTCTCCGTAAAAGAAGGTGCTTAAGAAGATAATGCGAGAACCATCTTTTATTAAAACAAATGAAGCACTAAAAAACTTTGATTAAAAATGACATATTTGCACTTCATCATTTTAAAGTAATTTGCATAAACTGCTTATGTGTACAGATTATACTTGAGTAATTGCTTAGTGACTACCATATAAAGATTATGTGCAGAATTTATTAAAAGGACTGAGTTTCTTGATTGATTATATAATCTAGTCACTACAAACACCACTTTTACCGTAATAAGAATTAAATTGAGTTGAATTTTCATAATTTCGTAATTGTCTATTGTACGATTTAAGTGTCGCCCATCTAGTATGGTGGTTAGTGACGCTGACTACAGTGCTATAGAGCCTGGGTTCGAATCCCGGAGAAGACATGGATGTTTGTAAATGCATAGTACCTTCGCGACAAAGAAGTACTTTAAAATAGCCGTCGAGCCGCCAGCCCTCTCGTGAGGTTGCTGGAAGGCCCCAGACCACTTCCAGGGTGTTCTCCCCCAAAAATAGGGTGAAACCGATAAATTGTTCTTTTTTAATTATTTTTCCGCTGGGTAACGTAGGCGTCATTAGCCCCTTTGCCATGATGAATTTCGTGGACCCAGATCTGACCTTTGCCGATCAGGTGGCATTAGTAACAAAAACAACATAAGAATGTAAGTTTCTTTATAATAAAGTTAATGTGAAAATTTTTTAAAATAGCTTACTATATTAGCAAAACAAAATTAAATTTCTTAATCAATTACCTTTTTCCTGTTGCTACTTATGCCACCTTTCTGACGTTGTCAGATCGAGACCCATGAAATTCATCGCCGTAAAGGGCTAGATGTACGCCTTTCGTTAGACGTAGCTTTGAGCACCATGCAGGTGATAGTACGTTTGGCTCGGTTCCACCACAATTTTGAGGGAGAACACCCTGGAGGTGGCTAGGGGCCTCCCGCCTCTCTACCCCTTCCATCAACCTCCCGAGTGGATTTGCGGCTAGACGGCAATTTAGAGTAACACCATGCCGCGAAGGCACTTATACTTTAAACATCCATGCCCCCCGGGGATTTAATTTGGGGCCCCGATTTGGGTAGTCAGCATCACTAACAACTATACCGGATAAGTGACACCTTTATCCTTTGAATATTAACGAGCAAAAAAACCCTTTATTAACTTTTTTTTGATATTCAAAGGGGGGCCGCGGTATAGTGGCGGAAACTACTGCCGGCGTGTCATGAGTTCGAGTCTAGTACCACTGAAGACCCCCCCGTGGGGGGTGCATGTTAAATCCGTCGAGACTCAAACGTCCTCCCGTTGGTGTGGGGGTAAATTTGGGAGGGGGGAGGTACAGCTCAGGGTCCCCTCGTCACTTGACCAGGTTCAAAATGATGAGGCCCGCGGCCAAAAGCCCTTAGTGGGGAATGGGGCACTTTAAATATTCAACTACATTCCAAATTAGAGCTCTAAAACAAACGTTTTTGTTATATTTTATCTATAATTTATAAATTTTTGTCATTTCGTATATTATGGGTGCTCTCTATGATATGCTGTATGATAAAAAGTGATTTCAATGCAGAACTTTCAACCCACAAGTTTATGAGTAAGTGTTTTTTTATAAATAAGAATTATTGTGCTCTTTTACTGGGTAGCTTAAATAAGGACATTTTGCTTTCTGAAGTCCATTAAAAGGCACTTTTAAAAAAAGAAATGTAAAACATCTTCAGATCGGAATCGTAAACCTTTTTAAAAGTAGATCGGGATTGATATACGAATGCTGTTTTTTCCTTGAATGGATAAATTATTATTTTTTTAAAAAAAAGACAAAAGAATCTACTTTTATTCTAGCTTTAAAAGGATGTATTTGTTTATCGTCGATGAAATTCAAACGAGTTGTTGATAGCAGAAATGTTTTACTTCAGTTTTTTCATAAATGGACATTGTAGTTCTTTTAACCCTAGCATTACGTTTATACTTTGCCTTCAAACAAACAAAAACACTTTTTGAATTATTTATGCAATAGCTTGACTCATTGTTTTGTATAAAGAATGTTTTTAAACATTTCTGTAATTAAACATATTAATTCTTCAATTCGAAATCTAATAGAATTTTCTGATGTTTCGATTAATATTTGTCTAAAATTATTCTGTTCATGCTTATTTGCTGTATTCGAACACAAGCACGAGAGTGTTGATTCAATTCTGGATTACAAAGCTAAACAATGATGTATAAACGCTTGAAAGAAAAATACCGAAAGTGTTGCTTGTAAAGAAAATTTTACATGTGTAGCATTCAAGAATAAGGGATCTTTTATTTATGTTGACATTTATTTTTACGATTATATAGAATAAATTATAAAAGTAAATTTCATAACTAGTTGAATAAGTCTCATTGGAAGTTGCAGACTGAGAATGAGTTTCGCTCTTATTGGAAGTTGCAGATTGAGAATGTGAGTTTCGCTTTTTTTGGAAGGTGTAAATTGAGAATGAATTTTGTTTTATTTTGATTATATGCACAGAGATCACAACTTATTACAGTATAATCAATCGTTTTGCTATTTTTAATTAAATCTAGAAAATTTTCCGTATAAAATATTGTGCCATTTTTGATATTTCTTAGAAATGTTATATTTAATTTGTCAAACTATGTTTTCCTGTTCGAGGACATGTCTTCTAAACTAAATACACCCAAAATTATTGTTATATATTTGATGGGGAACAGTTTTAATTTAATTAAAAAAAATAAAAAAAATTTTGAGCTCCTGATTATTTATAGCTGTAAAAAAATGTTTTCTTAAATGAAGTGGCAGCTTTCTACACATTCTCGTTACCTCAAACTCATACGTTTCTTACTCTTTTGATTTGAATTGATTTTAATTCCAAATGAGATTTTCTATCTCATTTTCTGAAATTATGAATCAAAGAACATGCCAAAAAAAAAATATAGCACTAACATATTATTCTTATTCCCAAAATCGTATTCGAATTCGAATTCATATCCGCGGATTTTTTTTTACTTCATATCCAGCTCCGGTAAACTGTCGTGGCAATAAAGCAAAATATTCTATTTCAATAATGACAAAAAGGTGGCACTTTAGCATAAACACTGTCCTATCAGAAGCCTCATCTGAAAGATAAGCAGCATTATTTCGAAAGACGGTCGTAAAATTGATCGCAAAAAGTGTGGTAACCCTCGCGAAGATGATGCTGATAACAGCAAACAACCAGCATCGCATTGGTTTTATCACCATTATCACTGGTCCCCAATTCCTTGATACATCTCATCATCCATCGTGCAAGTTTTCAACCTACAGCAGGAATCCCCTTTCGATCGTAAATATCTTCCAAAGACCAACTCTGGAAGTCCCCCGACATCCTTTTCAAAGGGACGACATACTTCTAGGCTGTTGAATCTTTATTTCCCTAAAACGTTCATGCGGACAGCAAAGATAAACTAATAGCATACGACGGACACGGCCGAACAATAGAAAGAACTTTATGATTGTCGTATAAAATGCCTGTCGTAGCAGTAATCCGAAACCATGTATTATCTTCCTGTCTTCGAACAAATTGTGTGTATGGCCTGCGTTCTTCAGTTCAGTTCATGAGGGGCTCCTATTGGTAGGATAAAATTTAACAAATAATTCAGCACTATCTTAAGTTTTTTTATACTCGTATTTTAAATGAAGATGAAGTTGAATTGGTATATATGTTCAAAACGAATATAAATTCAATATATATTGAATATTCACTCAACGTATAGTGAACTGATTGTATTTTTTGTATATATATAGAACATATTTCTAACTACGAGTAAATTTCATTGGCGTACTCTTTAAAGTAGTGATGTCTGTAATAATAGAATTTCAACAATATATCAAAGAAATTGACATGCACTCACATTTTCAAGTAATACATATCAAAATTAAATAAGAACATTGAATGACTTATTACTTATAAATATTCTAATTTAAAATTTACATTCGACATTTAAAATTAATTTTTTATAAAACAACCATAGAGTAATTTTTTGTCATAACGAATTTAAAAGTTACTGAAAGTAACAGTTTATATCATTGAGATTAAAATGTTGAATAAAATGTTGAAATAAGTTCTTCGTATTCACAATTTTCGTAATATTTTAAATTAAATGTGAAGTATGTTCTTAAAGTTAGCACAAAAGTATGTATACATATATTTTGAAAATTTCTAAATAAATTATGATCAAGTAAATATAATAAGTTTTTTGGTCAAATATTTTATAATAAACAGATTTTAAGTCTAAAGTTCGGTTGTGGTTCAACAATAATAAGAAATCTATTGAGAACACGTTAATAAAATAGCTTATTTTTCTTTCTTTGACCCTCTGTATCAGAATTTTTTACTTATCCCATATTTTTAAGACTGATAACGTTTAACTATCACTACATTCTAAAAAAAGAGGTGAGTCAGATGCGAAAAAACTACATCACCGAAGTAAAAAATTATAGATAATCTGTTTCTGATAAAGATCTTTAAAAATTTCTAAATCCTTTAAGACAAAGTAATTTCTGTACATTTAAAAAACTGTTATACCCGTTGTTGCATTTTGGTGTCATATTTTTAATTTCAATCCAATTACCGTCGTATAACGCGCACTTTTATCACGGAAAAATAAGATCGAAATTTACGGGTGCGCGGTATACACGGATATAAAAATGGCAGCTTTAAAATTTTTTTTAAAAATGAGCATAAAAATATATTTAATTTCTACATATATCTGAATATCGTTTATCATCCATTTTATCTAGATTGTCAAATATACAGCATTTTTTAAATGTCTTTTGAATTGCATCAGATTAAATTTCATTAAATGCTTTTATTTCCACTTTCTAGACCAGGGGTGGACATTAAATCAACTGGTGGACCACCAAACAAATTTGGGGGATCGCCTGAACATTAGTAGTTAGTAATTATATACCGGAATACTTAAGTTTGGTTGACAGTAAGCAGACTAAGACTAATTTCGATGAAAATGTTTTATTTTTTAAAGTATTTTAGGTGCGTCGTAACAAATAAAAATCATTTAATAATTATTATATTTTTAGGTTTTATGTTTGAATATCGTTTTATCTTTTAACAGGTTTAAAATATAAGTTTATTTTAATTGTAGTTTTGGAAATACATATCATATTTATTATTAAGTTGATAAATATTGTAGACCTTTTTCTTAGTCACCAACACCATAACCAACTGGGTGGACCACATTAATACCTTATTAAAAAATTGGGGAAGTAGCCTGTACCCTAGTAAATGTTTCTCATGTTTTAAACTATGTTTTGAATTTTTTGTAAATGTTTTTTTCACCTTTTAGCTCCTCTTTTGTAGTGTTTTTGTTCTAGAAGAATACCGTTGTTCAAAAGCTTGAAATAATACTTGAAATAAATTGCTTCACAAAAGATAAGCGCATTGCCCATGTACGTTTAAAGTTTTTCTGTAAAAATAGGGTGCGTGTTATACGGTGAATGTACCTAAAAATTAAAAAATGCAGTTTGATAGTATATATATAAGCCGGAATATAATCGGTATATATATTTTTTAATTTTCAGTAACTGAATATTATACAAATAATTGTGTGTAGAACATTTGACTTAAATTAAAATTTCCTAAAATTGTGATTCTTTCTTCCTCTCTAAATAAAAACATAATCCCATGGAAATTGTACATCCGTAGATTTAAAGGGGAAAGTACTACTCTTTATAAGGTAACACAAAACAAAGCTCATCAGTCACTATAGTAAAACACGTGCTTCATTACTAAGATTTTTTTTTACTAAATTAATAGAAAAACAAATTTTATGTCAAAGATTTTATTTTATGTGATCCTATTTTGAGATTGTCCCATATTTTTCACGGTAATTATATTTTCTTAGCATCAAAACTAATTTATTTATTAAATGCGTAGTTAAGATTCCGAGTCTTTTATAAAAACAAATGCACTTAAGAGAAATAAATAAAAACTCATCATTTAAATGAAAAGATGACAGAAGGAAAACTTATTCTTTCCATTATAAAGAAAAATTTGTTCACTTGAAATAAACAATGAGCTTAACATGAAGTGGAAAAGAGGAATTTAAAGAAAATACTAAACATTCTTCGCATAAAATATTCAAAACTCATCGCATGTATTCAAATTAGATTAACCTCTTTGAAAAATGCATGCCCTTTTCCAGGTGTTTGTGACACAAAAAGAACAAAAAAACATCAAATATTTTTCCCATTCATGCTAATTCACTCGTAATGAGTTTCTATCACAAAAACAGTAAAACAAATATTTTAGTGCTAAGAAATGATTATCTTCGGGATAGTATTAAGGAGAATTGTGTAATTCAATTGTGTTGCACGTCAATTCCTTCAATGGGATTTTATAACCACGTGTATTTAAGATTGATCATGAATATTTAAAACCATGTGCTTGTTTCTTATCACAAACACAAGTCGAAAGCTTTTTCCGATGTTATTCTTAAACCTTTCAACTTTTATTTTTGTATTTCCCCTACATAATCCAAACCTAACACGTTTCAATGAATTGGAATTATATAAGATATTCAACGCATGGTTTCTTATTTTCAACTATCATGAATCAATCAGAACTGTTGACTAGAGCTAAATTCTTATGTTTTACGTCAGCAAAATCTTAGATCATGATATTTATAAAACGATTTATATTTTTAATTTCATCTTATGTTATAGAAAAAATTTTTAAAAATTTAAAAAATCATTGACTATCCGAATGCGTTTTTATTTTTTCATAAATAAAATATACGAAATATTTTTTATGTTTCTGCCTCAATTTTTAAATAAAATTTAGTAATTTTTCTAAATGAGAAACCTTATTTTTAAAAATTCTATTTCACTGTTTTCAAGAGTTTTATGTTTAGGTCATGCCTATCTAACGCATCATGAAACCACCATCAAATTTTAAGTGCTTACTTTAGATATTACGATGTAATAATGGGAATCACAGTCATTAATTGTAACGTTTAAAAATGTACTGATAGAAACTGAAAAAAAAACTGAATTATTTATCATCCATTTCAAAAATTAGAAATTATTTGAACAAATACGAACTTGTATATTTACTAAAACATACATGCTAGTTAACTAGAACATGTAGAATCAGTGGCACACACAAGGGGGTGTCCTAGGGGTCCGGACCCCTCCCAAAGCCCTTGGATTTTTTTTCCGATTGATTATAATTCTAAGTATATAGTACGTAAAATTTAATTAAATATTTGTTAATGATTAATTTTATTAATTAATGCTAATTATTTATTCAAGTATTAGTTTTTACTGTTTTTTGTTCCCGAAAATCGACAAAATCAAAAGGATCATGATATAAGAATGGTGGACTTTCAACCCTGGACACCCCCCTTGAAAAATTCCTGTGTGCGCTACTGTGTAGAATATATATGTTCTATAACATGTATATTTCTTTCCGACGTGAAAAGCGACGTATGTCGTAAAGTCATATTAATGTGATTAACTTTTCCGCTTTTTTAAGTTTCAAAAAGGATACCCGAATTCCTGATCCATGAACTAATTACTGATATAGGACTATAAGGTTACTAAGCATAAATATAACTACGCAACTGTTTTAGTTAGCTTAGACGTAAAACAAATAAAAATCATAAAAATACATAATGTGTAGTTTTTTGGACCATTGTGTTAATTCAATTTGGATCATTGAGTAGTTTTATCAAGCATTTGTTTCCGTTGTTCAGATATGCTTTATTATTGCTCAAAATTATACTTACCGAATGACATAAAACATGTGAGGAAAACAATAATATATTACTGCACCACAATAAACTGAAATATATGTAATAAGAATACAGCCCCCCTCCCCCGCGAACGCTTTATCATTGGCGCCAATGGATTTGGCATTTTTTTTAAGCGTTCCTGTTTCCGTAATTGCGTTCGGCATACATTCTACTTTGACATTCTGTATAAAAATGCAGATAAGGTTATAACTATAATTACGACAATCACTAATTTTAAAATGGGGAAAAATATTTCCCCTTATAGGTCTTGCAAAAGGTTCATGACAATTTAAAAATATGCATTTGTTTTCCCCGTATAACACAGAGCATATAAAAAAAAGGTTCTTAATGAAGAGAAACAAATCTTTTTTCCGTAACAAAATTTTAAGAAATAAAGTAATCTTGCCTAAAATGCTAGCGGTCTTCAGTTTTTAATGAATATAATAAAGTAAAAAAAAATTCAATAAAATAAATCTCTAAATTTTTTTTTCGAGGAAGAAAATTATTATCAAGCAAAAAAAAAATCTGAAAATCTTGCCTATCAAAATACAGCAACTTATTTTAACATGGCTTTCTATTACTTTATTTTTTTATATATAAGGTAATTCATTAAATGACTTACAGAACAGACAAGTGAAGACGCAGGTTTTAATGAATACGAATGAGTTAATTTAGAATGCTCAAATATATATCAGGAAAATAATGGACAAGTTCTTGATCATGATTTAGTGTCTGTACTTCGTGAAGTCGAAATTATCTAGCTTGAGAAGAGTACTACATTTCCTTCACACACTTTAAGAACTATCACTTGGCAAATCCCAGACTTTTATACTGGATCTGTCAAAATAACGTGCAGTGAGTAGGTTGTGGTTGTGGCATTTGATCGTTTGACCTTACAATCATTAGTTGCGCATAGCGGAGCTTGTACAGAGTTCGCTGCAATGGAACATCCCCAACGCGGCAAATTCACTTTGCACTTTATAAATATAAAGCATGATCTAAAGTTGGAGGAGGGCAGGAAAAATTGTTCAGAAAATACTTCCATTGTCTTGTCTATTCCCCCCTTTATTCCAGTAGGGAATATCACGTTTATTTTAACATTCCAACAGACTCTGGTTTATGACTTTTTTTACACTCGATGAGGGGATATTTAGGGAAATAAAACTACGAGCATGTTAGAGTTGGTTGAAAAATGAACCCAGGTTATATACATAAAACTTTACTTACAACTCAGATTTCGAGAGATAAGTTTTTATAGCGCTTTGAGCAATCTGGATCCTGTGTGATTGTATTTGGAAGAAAAGACAGATATCCTAAGAATAAGATCATAGTACTGAACTCGGAAAAGGTCATTTCCAAGGAATTACTTAAAAGATGAATACATAATTGTCAAAGCATTTGAATGTGTTTAACATTTACATATCTTTTGTAAGAAATTCGTTGAAAAAAGAATGATAGGGAATTTATCAAAAAATTAATTATATATGAAAGATCTCTTATTTCGAATATGGTATTGTTTGAAGTAGGGGTCTTCAACCCGTAGCCCACGGGCCTCGAATGACCCACTGAAGGCATTTTAGTCGCCTCTCATTTGAATTGGAGGTAATTTTAAAAATTGCCTTGTCTGCTTTTTTCGTAAGAAAACATCTCATTTTTCTGTTATTGATATTTATAACATTTCATGTATCTGTTTGATATCCATTTAAGATAAAAAATTTCTAAAAATGTTTAATTTTTCGAAAATTTCACTGTATTTTAAATAATTTAAAATATAAAAATTTAACTTTGCATAAAAGTCTCAGAAATTTTCTTAAAAAAGGACTAATACAGGTTTCCAAAGTATTTTATATATAATTCAACTTTCATTTAACTTTTTTTAAACCGATATATATGCACAAATCTATGTACTCCATCTCTTCCCTTCGAATCAGTTGTAGTCTTGTAAAGCCAATTCCCCCCACACACATCTTTTTTAATAAAATTCCCTGACTACAATATTTTTTGACAGTTGTGTGGCCGGAGGATCATTGTAAATTTATTAATTTGATCCTGAGCATGAAAGGTTGAAGACCCCTAGTTTAAAGCATGCTCATAATGCTATAAAATTTCAGAAATAATTTGTCAATGGTTGCAAAAGGAAGAATATCAAATAAAGTGTTTTCAGTTGCAATTTTTTTGTTTTGAACTCTTATAAATCTCTGCTAATTATATAAATACTTATTCTTATCAGTAATTAACGTTTGAAGACTAGAAGAAAAGCTAATTATAATGAATATGGAAGGAAAAAGACGCTATATCATTGGTTATGTGTATAATCCTTAAAAGGATTATACCGTTCTACTAAATTACGTTCTACTAAATTAACCGACTCGGTATATTAATTTTGACAAGAAATTTTAAAAAATGAAATAAAATTTATAAATTACAGAAACAATTCTTATTATTTAATTTTTTTAATGTAACACTTCAAATCTAACAATTTCCATCTCTGAATAATTTCCATTAATTTTAAAATGCATGATTATTTTCAATGGTTGATTTACAAGTCACTCAATAATATGCAATAAACATATTTGCTGATAAGAGCAAAATATTTGCTAAATATAGAAAATAATTTGAAATTTTAAAAAAAAATAAGAATTAATTCAAAAGAATTAAATTTGGTAACCCCTAACCCCGCACTTTTCAATCAACAATTTTTTTAAGTTTATTTAAACTGAAATATATGCGATCCAATTTTCAGTCATAATTTTCATCGCGATCCCTTCATACGACAACAATGAATTGAATGCAATATATAATGTATTTGGACACTAAAACTTCAATACAACCTTAATTATAAACCGAGCAAATTATCAAGATAAATATTAAATTTTGTACATGTGTTACTTTTTAATAGATATTTTAAGTAAGTTACTTTTAAGTAATATAAGTATCATGTTGCTTTTTCTTTCTAATTTTAGAATTGGAACAGATAAAATATAAATATAGAAAAAGAACTTATATAGATTATGTCAATTTCTAATATTAAATCTTCATTTGAAAAATTTTGCTCTGCAAGATAAGTTCATGGAAGTCGCTAGTAATTATTAAACTTGCTCTTAATTTAATATTGATAAATTAATTATCAAATACATTGTACAGTCCTGATACACTTATACTATCAGTATAAATGAGTATTTTATTTTTTATTATGTCAGGATGTATTTTGCTCCTATTCCTTAATGTAAGTTATTAATTTTTTTAAACCTTTTATTTTCGACTTTTCATTATGCCCGTATGTTAAAACTTAACTAAAAATATATATTTATCCCTGAAAAGAACTGATAAAAAATATTACATTATAATATTATTTTAATATGAATGTGACAAAAATCTAAATGCAGTCAACTCAGTTGAAAGTAGTATGCTAAAAATTTCAGACCTAACTCCGAACTATTACATCAGAAAATTTGTCGAGTAAAAATTTAAAAATTTAATGCTTGGCATTTCATATAACAAAGTTATATATGCTAATATAGTACCATAATAAAGCTATCAAATACAAAATATATTCTACATAGAGTTCTCAATGCATCACTCAGGATGAAAATCTAAGTATTCTTAGGTTTAAGGAGATTACCGATGTATGTATAACAATTGCAGATTTCTCACACACTCACACACATCTCCAAATAAATACAAGATATGTTACTACACACAGATATGTCCAGATTCCGAAACTGGAACGGCTTCTAAATTTTGGGATCTAAAGAAAAAAACATAGTTAACACCTCCTGTGACCACCCTCATTGCTAGACAACTTCAAAAACGCCTTACTCCCTAATAAAAAGCAATGAAAAATACTTCTGGGCTGTGTGAACTGCACTTGTTAAGAAATTCGCGGTCGACTCTTAACAAGGCGGCCGTGACGACCTATTATCCTAAGTCGTGTTGGGTACTGATGATGCAATTCTTCGTACCACAGATGGGGGAAGTATATATGTGGTTAGAATAAACCAGAATTTAGATCTCCTTTATTTTCGTATAAATTATAACCATGAAGCTTTTGGGAATCGAAAAATTAAGAGATAGGAAGAGGTCTTAAATTACTGGCATGTGTCACACTTGTTGTAGGACCACCCTCGAATGGTGAAATCCGTGACACAGCAATTATGCAGGAAAGTGTGAAAATATTTTCAGTTTATGAAAAGAGATCTGTTCATATTATAGCATTATGAGTGAATTTTCAGGACTTTTTGCAGATTAAGTGCTGAAAGTATGTAAAAGGATAACCATTTAATTTGAATGATCATAAAAATTTTAACTTTAAAACATGTTTGCGAAAACATAAGGAATAAAAATTACTTTTTCACGACTGCAATCTTGTTAGTTTATGAATTCATAACTTGTTTAGTTCCATCATGACAGTAACAGATGCAAATATAATAAAAAGCAAGTATATTATGTTATATAAATCAAATTTTCAGAGAACTGACAATTATCACAATGTGCTCTCCTTAGATTATGTTATTCAAATGAGAATAGAATTTTTAGTGTAACATTATTATGGAAAGTTGGTTTAGTTTTGAAATTCATCCATGTGAATGTATCTCGTATAACTATTATATAATATAACAAAATTATATAATAGCTATATTCTAATTATAGAATACATCCATAGAATATACACGTATAAAAATTACTCGTTAAACTCATAGATATTGTGTCAAGAACAAAACAGATTCCGAACAACATTAATAACCTCAAGTATGACAACTTGAAAAGGTGATAGTTAAATATACTATATATTGATTCTAAATAATTTATATTAAACTGTCTTACAAAAATTATTTTACTGAATCAAAAGTATTGTTTTTAGAGTGATGCAATGCATATAAATGAATCTTTTTGTTTCTTAATACACATATTTTTAAACTGAAAATATTTAAAGTGATTTAAACTTAGAATAATGATTATTTTACATTATAATTAGCTTTGAATTCAAATATCTCTTTATACGTTCGATGCGATTGTATAATTTTTAGTTAACATTTCGTCAAGATATTCATTATGAAGTAATTTATTCATAATACACAGCTAACAATTTTTTGATTTACTCCCACACTTATATATACTGATAATATATATTATCAGTAGCGCACACAGAAATTTTTCAAGGTTGGTCCAGGGTCAAAAGTTCACTATTCTTGTATCATGCTCCAATACACCGCCCAGCCTATTCTTTTGATTTTGTCGAAAAACAGTAAAAAATTAATTATTGACTGAATAATTAGCATTAATAAAATTATTAATAACGGTTAATTTTTACGTACTATATGCATAGGATTGTAATCAATCGGAAAAATCAAGGGCTTTAGGGGGGAGGGAGGTCCGATCCCCCTTGTGTGCGCCATTGTATATTAGAGATGCATAAACCAAGGGTCAAATAAATTTTTTTCGCGACTTATGAAACTTCATATATTTTCTGTGACTTTCTAAAAAGAGAGAGGGGTGCTCCAAAAGCTTGGAAATTTTAATTAAATAACTGTTTTAATTATATTTTTAAATGTTATGAAAAAATTGTTTTCTGCTCGGCATAACACTGAAGCATCAGTACTTGAGTGACATCGAAGTTGAAACATTCAAAACTTTATTAGTCAATTCATTTTTCTCAATTTGTAAATGTACAGAATTCAACAAATTTATTCAAAGGTATTTGCTGAACCGAAGAAAATATATTACATTATACAGTAAATATAAATATTTATAATTTTATCATTTTGTAATAGAGGTCCTGTTTGAGAGCTCGTGGCTGGCGCTATTTTTGTCGGTACGTAACTTTGTGTCATGGTGCTACGAAAGACGTGTAACGAGGCTCGAAGTCCTCACGTTGTCGTCGTATGGAAGTTTGGAGAATGGGGTGCCAGCTTGAGTATCATTCTCATTACTAGACCATGGTTTAAAACTAGGAGGTACCTCATCAATATAACCCTTATGTTGCTTCAAAGTGCTATGTTAATACATAATCAATCATTACTTTATGAGATATAATTTTAATCAAGTGACTTTATTAAGCTTAATTTGCTAGTTCTCAATATATTTTGTTTGTATTCAACGATTTCGGAGAACACTTTCATGTGAAATGCAAAAGAAAAAAGGAACAGAAAATGACTAGGCAGAAAAATACTAGGAGTTACTTGATTTTAAAAAGTTTCAAACCGAATTAGCATTGAAGAGAAAAAAGCTCTCTAAATAAAATGAGGCATAGTGATGCGGGCCATGGGATGCTCTTCCTTGATTTAGAACTTACCTGAAAATGATAGTTCTATATTAGTATGATTACATCAGATTCGATAAGAATAAGGAAAAAATGTAATTTTTAAATATTTTTCTGAATAGAATACAATCAGTAATATGGGATTAAAAGTTACATTTGAGAGAGAAATTTGATTTACACACAAGAAGTAAAAACAATATTGGTACTCAAGACTTCATGAAATAAAAAGGTTAAGTAAGTGTTTGTGCAAATATAGCAAATTTAAATACTTTTTTTTTCATATTTTTCAACTTGTGGTTGACTAAGCAGAAAAGTTCCTTATTTCTGATTTCAAGCTTTGAATATTAATTTTTGGCTTGTGTGAATGGTAGCAAAATTAAAAAGATGCTTATTGAATTCTATGGAAAATATTAAATTTAAATAGTTAATATAATATTTTAATATTTTTTATTCACTTAAATAATTCCAAGCGCTTGTGCATTCATTTTCAACGTGAGGTGTGATAATTTAATAATCTGAACTGATACTTAATTCAATGAACAACAGTATTCATATGCAAAGACATTTAACTATAACATAATCGAAATTATATTTCTCATATAATTCTTTTTCCACCGTAGATATTCACGTATAAAATTAAACAGCTAATACTTTTTAACATCCTTTTATAAGCTTCACTTGTAGGTAACGGAATCTTTGAACTCAATTTTTACCCTCTTTAAAAGGTCAGATTAATTCGAAATTTTGATCACTTGTCCAAGATCGATGACAATACAATATTTTAATAATTTTGTTCTATTGTCCTGATCAGGAACATCAGGATTAACGATTTCCCATTATCAGATCCCATCCCGCATCTGGTGACTAATTTCAGATCCCATTTTCAGATTTGGCGACGAAAAGATACAACTTGGTTCGATTAACTATAAAAGAGTTTTTCAGTTGTTTAGTTTATGAAAAAATCCTCCAAACTTTTTAAATTCCAATCCTATATGATTTCTTTTTATAGTCACATAAGCCGTACTTTCCCACGCATTACTCTCCTTTTGAAACCTAAATTAAAAGCTAATTTAGGAATTGTTGAAATAAATATATAATGTAACTCAAAATCAGGGACAGTTAGTGTTGGTTTGCATCACTGAAAGGTTATTGAAAGCTATCTTCGTGTATGAATAAAAAAAGAGCTATTTCCCGAAAAATCTTTATGCTTACTTCGAAAAATTATATATACACTACCGGCCATTAAAATTGCTACACCAAGAAGGCGACATGCTGCAAACGTGAAATTTAAACTACAGGAAGAAGGCGTTGTATGCAAATGACTAGCATTTCAGCACATTCAGACAAAGCAGGCTCTGTAGTGACACCTACAATATGTATAAATGAGGAAATTGTTCAGCCCGTTTCTCATATATAAACCTGTATTAGAATATTGTTGCCTGGGGAATATTTGTTGTGATGCCTCGTGCAAGAAGCAGAAATGCGTACCAGCACGTTTCTGACTTTGATAAGGGTCGAATTGCAGCGTACTGGGATTGCGGTTTATCGTATCGCAGTATTGCTGCTCGCGTCGGTCGAAATCCAATGACTGTTAGCAGAATATGGAATCCATGGGCTCAGGATGCTAATACGGAATGCCGTGGTGGATCTCAACGGCCCTCTTTCACTAGCAGCCGAGAAGACAGGCATGTTATCCGCATAGGCTTATTGGATCGTGCAGCCCCGTCACGAGCCCTGAGTCAAGAATGGGGACGCAAGACCACGCGTTCACCGAACAGTTCTATTTCTGGGTAAACAGCATGGACTCAGCTCGCGACCATGGTTTCGGCTACCTGAAAGCTGCATCAGCCGTATTGCAGGAGCGTCTTCAAAGGTGTGATCAACTACGAACCTGGGTGCACGAATGGCAAGACGTCGTTTTTTTTAGATAAATCCAGGTTCTGTTTACAGCATCAAGATATCGCATCCGTGTTTGGTGGTATCGTGGTGAACGTACATTGGCAGTGTGCATTCGTCATCGTCATACTGGCCCATCACCTGGCGTGATGGTATGGGGTGCTATTGGACACATGTATTGGTCACCTCTTGTTCGCTCTGACAGCATTTTGAACAGTTCACGTTACATTTCTAGTGTGTTACGTTCCGTGTCTCTACCCTTCATTCGAGGCCGGAGAAACCCTACGTTTCAGTAGAATAATACACGACCGCATATTTCCGGTATTGTACGGATCTTTCTTGATACGAAAAACGTTCGGCTGTTGCCCTGGTCTGCACTTTCACCAGATCTCTCGCCAATAGAAAACATCTGGTCCATGCTTGCTGAGCTACTGACTCGTCACCATACGCCAATCACTACGGTTGATGAGCTGTGGCATCGCGTTGAAGCTGCATTGGCATCTGAACCTGTACGTGCTATCCGATCTCTGTGTTACCCAATGCCTAGGCGTATAAGTGCTGTTATTACTGCCAGAGGGGGCTGTTCTGGGTACTGATTTCTCAGGATCTATGCACCCAAATGTCTTGAAAATTTAATCACTTGCTATTTCCAGTATAATACATTTGTCCAATAGATATCATTTTGTTATCTGCATTTCTTCCTGGTATAGCAATTTTAATGGCCAGTAGTGTATATACAAGTAGATTAGTATACGGATTTGTAACACGACGAAACAGCATGGATTTGTCCAGGTCGCTAAGAAACCTCGAACATTGCTTCTTGAAGAAATTTTGGAAAATATTCTGGAAGATATTTATTAAATATCAGAATATTAAATATTTCAAGGCAAAAAATTTCTGGTTCAATCAAAAGCTTTTTAATCAGTTATGTGTATTTGAGAGATTTATTTTAATATACCAACCTTTAATTCGAGAACTCTATAAAATAATAAGTAAGCTATACATCTAGGACGTGGAATAAACAGAATTTTGCTTTAAGATGGTATTTTACCTTCAATTAACATAATTATACAAATAATATTTTAAATCACATTACTTCATAAAATTAAATATAGTTAAGTATGGTTTTTTCTTCCCTAACTATACATGCTTTGTAAAATTATTAAATTTGTATTATCTATTATCATTTTACCTACTTAAGTATGAGTTTTAAAATATTTTTAAAATGCTCCATTCTAAAAATTTCAGAAGTTAGCGGTTTGTTGAAATTATGTTTCGATCATTCTAATTCTCCATTTAATATTATGTAATGTTAATACAAAATTCTAGTTCTTAATAAATTTCGAATACTTGCTTTTTTAGCTTTACTTTTGAAACTTTTTATTGCAAAACAATTGATACATTCAATTTTTAAATTCACAAATTTTTTCAGAACTCAAATTTGCTTATTGTGATTTACATAATTAACAAATGCCTAAAATTCGGCGTATAACGTGCACCTTTACTTTCAAAATACATTTTTTAATTTTTAGGTATATTCGCCGTATAACACCCACCCCCTTTTCTTCGAATAAATCTGAAATATAGCGTACACAATGCTCTTAAGTTTTGAAATAATTTGAGGTATTATTTCAAACTCCCTTTATACTAAAAATAGTATTCGTCAAGAGCTACAATCCTTTAAGTTCATAAGGAATATCATTTCTTTTAAATAAGCAGTATTTCGATACATATAGTCTAATTTTTTTCTATTCTAGTCCCCCTTTTTTCCCTTCAATTTTAGAACTCTCATTTTTATACCCGGCGTATAACACACACCCGTAAATTTCAATCTTATTTTTTGTGTTAAAAGTACGTGTTATATGCCAGATTTCACAGTAAGTAGATGTACATTAAACAAAACACTCGTATTTAAATTTTTGATTTGCAGATAGCATGAGCATTAATATCAAAATTGCGTTTATTTTAATAAAGGTTAAATTAAAGATAAAAGCATTCGATAAAATAATTGATATTGTCTTCAATAAATTTACTTAAAACATTTTTTATAGTAGATCATGGAATCCAAATATTAATATAATCTTAATTGGAAAAAACTGATTAAATAAAGGTGAAAATTGTTCCTTTCGAAATTAAAGGCAAACAAATTAAGAAAAATCTCAATTAAAATAAGAAAAATAAAGAGCTAGAATTATTCTGAACCACTTACAAAACGGATTTTGCTTTAGAATTTGTACAACAAAATGATGATATGTGAAAGAGTAATTTTAATAGATAACCTTATAAAATCAACTTAATGCAAATTTAATTACACAAAATTAACATTTAAAAATCATACTGTCATAAAAGACAAAGAGGAATATTTTTAGAATTGTTTTAAAAATTCTATTTGCTTGGAAAAAGCCCCTCCCCCACCACACACACACATACACTAAAAGAAAAGAGTGAAAAAGGAAAGGAGTAAATAATATTTTTTGGCTAGCGAAATAATTAAACATCTTCAACAGTGTTGAGAAGATTAAAAAACAGGAGTTGTGTAGAGTAATAAAATTACATTCTCTATCGTTAGAAATCAACGCTAATAGCTTGAATTTTTGCTCCTAACTTAACAATGGACTCAAATAGTTAAATATACCAGGAAATATGTATAATTCGACTATAAAATAACAAACAAGTGTTAACTCTATATAATGATTGAATAATGAAATCATTTATGTTAAAAGAATTTCATCAAGACAATAAGAAATAAAAGAAAACATTTTTGTTGGACAAATAAGCATAAAAATAAATATGCATTTTTAAATGGCTTTATTCAGCTTTATATCATAAAATAATAAAAAAACAATGAAAATAGGATTCAAAAAGAATAAAATGTACATCTCAATGAAGTCAATATAGTTTTAATTAAAAAAAAAAACCATTTTCACTAAAATAAACATGAAATGGAAAATTAAATTTTTATGATCCTGTAAAGCAAACTTCTTAACCCTACTTCACTGCCCTAAGTCACTAAAAGCTTTAGAAATCATAAATTTTCAATTTTGGTCAATTAATTTTTCTTTATATATTGGTTGGCTTACAGTTTCCGAATTTGGGCCTTCTGTTTTGTAGGATACTTAATTTGTCCATCATTGTTCTTACTTATTAGTATAGTATATGTGTACACACACATATATATATAAGCATTTATTTAACGTATTTAAAATATACTAAAGAGGCAAGTGTTATAATATTTTAGTTATGTATTTTCTCTCTCATTCTTAAAATCCAGGAAGCCTATTTTTATAATTTTTAGCTATACTTCCTAAACAAAAAAAAGTACATCATAACTTATGATTTACAAATGAAATGTCTTTTCCAAGTATAACTTTAATCCCTTCCCCGTTAGAAAAAAATATTGTTCTTAAATACCAGAAAAGCTTTATTTCAGTTACTACGGTGTCAGAAATGTCCATTTCTTAAAAGGCAGCCTTGCGGGAGCTCCAAGCAACCACCAAAAAATTATTATTTTTTCTGTCTTTTTTCTTTTTCCCAACTTCGAGTAAAGTGGCAAACAAACGAAAGCGCAATATTGCATTCTTTAGATTTGCTGTCGTACATAAGTCATTTGCTGTGGACGTGCCCCGTGTCCCCCCACCTGCGCACCTGTTTAACCTTCGTGTCAGAGGGGTGACGATCTTTGAACGCACAGGTAAGGCTAACTAGACGTCGGATAAAAAGACGAAGGCATGCCCACCCCCTCGACATAGACATCTATTTCATTCATCCGTTTCGAAGATGGGGTGGAAACTGTGTGTGGTGCACACTTTTCATTAAAGTTCCGATATTTTTAACGGAAGATGGCGTGATAAGTGTAGTTTTGATACAAAGAATTCTTTTGTGTTGAAATCAAAGTATTGGGACGCTCGAAGTACTGAGATGATGGTAAGTTTTGATATTGGTATGGTAACATACTCAGTTCTGATGGTAAGCTTTCACATTGTGGTACTCAGTTTTGATGGCAAGTACAGTGAAAATTGTTTAACACGAAACTGAAGGGACTGAACAATTCTTTCGTGTTAAAAAAATTTTATGTTAAAGGATATTTAAAAAAACCCTACATCGACAAAATTAAGTTTATTAGATTTTTTTTATTTACATAGATACATATATATTGAATAAAAATCAATGAAACAAAAACATTTTCAAGAACTTAAAGAAATTTAACGTGAAATATTTTCAAATTTCTCAAAAAAGAAAACATTTGTTGAGTTTTTGGAAAATAATTGATATTTTCCTTTGCATTGTTTTTTTTTAGCATTTAATTGTCAACAAATTGTTCGATATCGTTCATTTCGTTATTCATTTCACCATTGAAATGCTCGTCTAAATAACTGCGTATACGTCTCGCATTTCGGATGATGTGGGAACGGGAACTGCATCGTTCATTTCATTTTCATCGTTGGAATCTGCATCAATGATATTTTTTGAGCTTTGAATAAACTCCAAAATGTCTTTGTCTGCCATCATTGGGGCTATGTACACTATACATCATCTACTGCAAGGAAATTCTTCCGATAATACAATTGGACAGTTCAATCCAGTTGGTTTTTTCCCTTATTTTGTTCATTCCCAGATGGAAATTCTTCTCGTATTAAGCGATTTTCGTTTCATTTTAAGAGAAAAAATGCATGAAAATACGCAATAATTTGTCAGGACCTTTGTATTATATCGTGCTAGCTGATATTTCGTCTTAAGCGTTTTCGCGTTAAATGTATTTCACTGCATTGATATCGGTGCGCGCTCAGTTTTGTGCAGTAATGTAGAGTGTGGCAGGTTTCAAAGTGTATTTTGATATTGGCATTGAATTCTTATAGTGGGATGTTATTTTGAAAAAGGAAATTGCACACAACACAAAAGAAAAAAAATTGTTAATAATTAACGACAAAGATATATAAAGGGCTTGAAGTGGGAAAGAAATTATATTCATATATCAATCATTCATTTTGAAGATGAGAAGAAATTTATATACAAAAAAGATTTATGAGTAAGTTAATATTGTTGCTGAAAAATGATGGATTACTTGTGTGTGTTTTGATGTTAAAATAGGATTCAAGTTTTTATGGAGGCTAATTTAAGGAAGAAAAAGATGAAGTGGCGCACACAAAAGGGGTCATGGGGGTCCGCACCTCCCACCCAAAGCCCTTGATTTTTTTCCGATTGGTTATAATTCTAAGTATATAATACGTAAAATTTAATCAAATATTTGTTATTAATGATTAATTTTATTAATAATTGCTAATTATTTATTCAATAATTAGTTTTTTACTGTGTTTTGTTCCTGAAAATCGACAAAATCAAAAATAGCATGATACAAGAATGGTGAACTTTCAACCCCCCCTTGAAAAATTTCTGTGTACGCTACTGAAAAGATGCATTATATATATATATATATATATATATATATATATATATATATATATTTTACATTATTTGAAAATAGAAAGAAAATCAATATGGTAAGAACAGAAATGAAGCAAGAAAGTAATGACTGAAGTGAACGATTTTTATACTTTGTGAATATACGTATGTTTATTTTATATGTAAATAAAAACTTTTTAACAAAAGAGAAAGAAAAATAAGAAATTTGAGATTTATTTCAAAGAAATAGTTGGAAATGTATAATGTGTAATTGTGTAATAATGAACTGATATTGCTGTTCAATTTATATATATATATATAGGTTATTATTTTGTTCTGACCGAAAGATGAGCATACTTTCACTCACTATGAGTTAAAAGAGAATACAAAATCACTGCATATATAAAAAAATTTTTTAAATAAGCTCAAAGTATAAAAAGTTTTAGTACAATTAACAAATGCAGAAAGAAAATTGCTATATTTAAAGTTAGAGCAGTAAAATAGACTTAAACTGTAAATGAAAGGAAAAAGAGAATCTCACAAACATAGTGTATATATAAAAGGAAAAGATTCAAAAAAGTAAGATTAGAAAAAAAAGCAGTCATCTGTCTTAAAGAATAAAATAAAAAGTAGCGTATCTTTGTTTAATTTACCATTCTAAAAAAATAAAAATTTTGTTCTTAAAAAGAATTTTAATTATTTTCACATTTCACTATTCTAAGAGTAAACAGTTATTATAGCTATTCTAAGCACAAAGGCAATTAATTTATTTATAATAATGAAAGCAATTTTTTTCACGCGTTACATTGAAATCAAACAAAACAAATCACAATTTGATTAAGGCTGTCTTCGGTAAAAGTACGAGAGCTCTAACTAAAGGCGAAGCACATTTTCAGACAGAAAAATGACCCAATTTCCATGGAAATTTGCAGTATTATAACTCGTACCTCTGTTAACAATATAGTGATATTATAAAAATTTCAAAATATTCCCTGAATACTTTCTTTTTTTCTTTAAATACGTGAAGGCAAAGCCCATTTAACATTACGGTATAGAATAAAAAATGCAAAACACACTTTATACCAGAAAAAAGGAATCAGCTCGGTTAAAAATGGGAAGTATGATAAAAAATGCTGCTCTCTAAAGGATTGTGAAGCCAGAATATCATAATTTTTCATTTCTTTTACATCTAAAAAAAATGTTCCCCAAATTCGGGTCCTATTCTTTAACATTAACCGAAAACAGCCTTAAAAAATGAAGATAGAATACGCATATCCATTGAATAAACTGTCGAAAAATGTTTATTCCCTCTAAGATATAAGTTCTAGTCCATTTCTCATTAAATTCACTTAAAATGTACAAGATAAAGATAGTTTGATTCCGATTTTTATCAACTAGCTTTAAAAATTAATTTCATGAATATGTTCTTCAGTCGACTCCTGTTTTGCTTTTGAAAAATCTAATGAATCTATATTATTTATCTAAGTATATTTGAAAGTTGATTTAACAGTGGAAACAACAATTGGAACAGCTTACGTGAGTTTAGAGATTTTTTTGCAATATGCATTTCTCTAACGAACATTCAATTTAGTACTGCAAGCTGACTTTCTGAATTTAAAAAAATAAAAGAATTGCTTGATGAATAATATTCTTAGTTTTCTAAATATTACTTTGAAAAAAAAGTCTGTAATTAAAGGAAGCACAGTTAAGCATTATGCTTTGATATCTCAAAATAAAATTTAGTTCCTAAATATGTTTCATAATTGTGATATTTTATTCTGATTAAGAATTCTTTAAAATGTTATTTAACCAAATTAGATTTCTTAAATTTGGACGTTCGTGCATGGAACTGTATGTTCTGTTAACTCTTGACAATTTTGAACGCTTTTGAGTAATGTAAATTAACGTACCAGTAGTTTACCAAATTATTTTTCACTCGGGTATTTCAAACAAGAAAAAGAAAAAAAAATGTTTTTTATGACTTTGAATTCAGGTCAAGTAAAAAAGTTTTAACTATCTTGAATTTTGTTAAAAATAATTTAACTTTCTCATAAATCTAAAAAATAAATCACTATCGTTAACACATTCCCATCAGTGTAATTCATTTCAAAAGTATTATGAAGTCGATGATAAGGTATTTTATAAATGCATATAATATAATGCAAATTTCTCAAAACTTTATGGCATATTCCGTAATAATCAAATGAATTTTTTTCTCGAGAAATAGTACACATACACACAAAATATTTTAGAGTACTTTCCATAGAAATAAATTTCTTATTGTTGTAAAGAACTAGCTGTGAAAATAAAATCAAGCAAAATGTTCATGAAAATAGGGAACATTATATCTTCAAATCCATTATTCATTTGCGATAAATTTATCATTATATTCCTGTACTCCTAATTTAATAGGTTCTAAGGATCTGAACACTTTCTCGCAAAAATGAAGCATTATTAATTTAATCTCGTGTGGCTTTAAAACATACCCATTCATCATATCGAGCTTCCATTATTTAGAAATATTTGATAAATATGGAATTTCTCTCTTAATACAGTTAAATTTGTAATAGTTAATCTGTTATATATACAGTCAAATGATTTGTTAAATACAGTATTATATATATATATATATATTAACAAAAGATAAATACAATAATTAATCCGTAATTCAGTTAAAATCTGTTTTGAATTTAAGACGAAGTCTTAATCATATTGCTTATTTAAAAGAAAAAAATGTATTGATTCACGTAAAATGAAGCAATATGTTCAAATACATGGATAGTTGTATGTTAGTAGAGCCGGAATATAATTGAAAAAGTGTAGCTTGTTTGAGAAGATTCTATAATTCAGTTATTTTTCCGTTGATACTAGTTGAAAGTAAAGCTTTATCAAGTGTCAAAGGAATTATTATCCTATTAAATGAAACAGCTCGAATTCCTGTTAAAAAATGCATGCAAACATTGTTTCTTTAGTATTTTTTTTCTAACGAAAGCATACCAATACGCTATTTCCATATTTTATTTTTCTTCCAGCGATAAAGCCGACTGCTGTTCTTAAATGGAAAGATAATTTTTACCTGTAACTCTCTAATTAATAATTAATTACTCGTATAAAACAAAATTACTCCTTTATTAAGACCTCTCTCGATCCAATTTCTACATAAGGCATGCATGGAATTTCGTTAAAAGTACTTTTTATGTTTGCTCAGGCCGTCGTTAACAAGGCCACGCGAGTTGCATCATCAATACCTTTCATTTCAGCAAAGAAAACATCCAAAGATTGGACAAGAAAGTATAAGCTTCGAAAAACAAATCTACCTGGTCACATTTCAGCCACCTTTTTATCTCCACCCAAAGAACAGCGAAGCAAATCTACTTAAACGTAATTATCCAGGTACAGTTGCTTATAACCGCATGCTGAGAACAAGGGGGAAGAGATTTGTAACAATTTACCCTTTAAGCGCCCAGCATGGCTCCTTTTTGACATCCCCCTCACCCCTCGAAATCGTTTGACGGAATTGGACTAATCGATTCACTGACTTCAGAGAAGATATTACAAAGGTCTGTAACATTCTCGACTCACCTGCTGCTTTCGATATGGTAAAAAACTTATTTATTTCTTGTTGATTTTGATTTACGCAGCTTGTTTTGGGGATGTTACATAGGTTAAGGTTCCTAAGTTATATGTGATGAGGGGTCGATACTCTCCTAATTTATTTTATAATAGATTCTCAAGTTCATGGAATTTTTAGATACTTGTAATCTACATACAAATAAAGTATTTATTTTGATAATAAAGTTTTTGGAAAAGGCTAATTTGTTATTCAGTAACATGAGTTGCGTTAAATTGTAATGATCAACAATACGAAGGTTTGAAAAATAAATCTTTGGTTGAAGATCATGATGGGAAAAAAGGGCAATAACCTTTTACCTCACATTTTCAAGAAAATTATATTCAGAATTTATTAATTGATTTTTTTTTTCCTCATGGAAGAGCGCCATTGTGGTGTGGTTTTCTTTTCAATAAACAATTGGTTGAATTTTTAACGTTGTTTAAAGTTTTTTTATAAGTTCATATATTTGTATCAAGAAGAAATTTATTACTTGCAAACAAAAGTTGCTAGAATAGCAAACAGTTGTAGCACTTAATATATTGCGGGCTTTTTTCTTTTCATACCAGTTATTTCAAAAGTTTACTAATGGAAAATTCTCCTCGTCGTATTTAGCAAATTCGTTTTCCTTATATTAGTGACCTTTAATGTATACTTACATTGATATTATAATTTTTGTTTGTACAATATTCATAAAACATAAACAGTGTTCATTTTTACTAAACAAAGGTAATTCTTTATTTTAAAATTCGGTAAACAGTAGTTTAAGTATTTGCTTAAAAAATGTTCAAAAATAATTTATTCTATAAACCCTTACTTGTGTGTGTTTTTGGCTGCTCAAATTCTTTTGAAGAATTGAATGTTTCTGCTCGAATATCTGTGAATTAATTATATAATAACTATATAATTCCTTCGGGAAATTTACTAACTATGCGCTTTTTGCTATCGGTAAAAAGCTCTATAGAGCAGTACTGTGTTGTTTGTATCTGAAAAGAATGATTAAGATCGGTCTCTTCATATAGTAAATACTTATTAAATTTTTATAAAATGCCGTCCTATTATGCTATAAGAGAAAGACTGTAAAAAGAAAAAAAATATATTTTTACTCAAAAATTCCAAATTTTATAAGATGAAAAAATCCTATTTTTTCATAGAATAAATTCCATGAACAATGTAAATATATATTAATTTCTTATACGATGCATTCGAAAAACGTTCAAAAGAATGCTGCTTCTTACAAAGATCTTTGAACTCTTATTTTATCGCCTGAAGTTATAATTGAACTGTCAAGTTTTTTGCCAATTTTTAATGTGGATTCTTAGAATCGCGCTACGTGATGAAAATGCCTTTCTGGAAATGATAATCATTCGAAATATTTTGGTGTATCGCATCAAGAAAGTGAATGTGTCTAAGAGACCGCCGTGCACGTTAAACTTGTCGACACGAAGTCCTCAATTTGTCTAGAAGTGGAAGAAAAGCTTGGTGCCAACTGAGGTGTAAACTTCGTCTTTTGACTATGGTTCAAAATTATGAGGGTCGTCGCCGTACTGCTTTTCTAGAGTGATGCGCGTAAGTCAAGCAATCAAATACAGTCGGACCCCGATTTAACGAATTTATCGAAACCGAACGTTTTCGTTAAATGGGGGTTAAACAAAATTTGAATTATTTGCACTTTCCTTTCGGAAATTTTATAATAAGCAGCTACACAAGAAAATATCCGTACTTAAAATTACACACTACTTATTTAACAGCTTAACAAACTATACGTGAATTATTGGGCACCACAGTTAATAAGAAATTTTAAGATACTGACTATCAGATTTTTGACAATCTTTTTTTATTTCTGGCTCGAGAGTGCTTTTTCAACTTCATGCAAGGAAGAAAATACTACGTCATTTGCATCCTGCTGCATAAGGGGGCTGCGGTAGCCCAGTGGTTAAGGTATCTGACCATGGCAGGCATGTCATGAGTTCGAGCCCAATACCACTGAAGACCCGCCGTGTAGGGCAGCGATGCACGTTAAATCTGTCGAGAGCTGAAACGTCCTCCCGTTGGTGTGGTGTGGTAGTTAGGAGAGGGGTGCCAGCTCAGGTGTCGTCCACGTCACTTGACCATGGTTCAAAATTACGTGGTCCGTCGCCAAAAGCCCTCGTGTAGCTGAACAGTGCGACGTTAATATTAACTCAAACTCAAACTCCCTGCTGCATAAGGTATGTTTTCAAAATTTCCAAACAATGTAAAGCATTAGAAAATTTAAGTTTTGATAAGAGTTTTATTATCAATTTCTGCATCAGAATCGCTATTTATTGGGTCCGATAAATCAATTTCCTCAACTTCAGCTTCAACTTCACAGATAGGCAGTTCGTCATCAAATGTAACATAATATAGTTAAATCTCAAAATATCCCCTTCATTTTGGTGTGGGATAAATAAGTAAGGAATTTTCTATCCTATTCAAAACTCGCACTATAGGTTACATTCATGACTCATCTGATCCTGTAAAGTCTAATAATGATCGGCAACCTTTCCCATCGAAATTTTCTACGTATAAAAATAAAAAATAGTCTTTACCAGTTCCGGACAAAAGGACGAAATGCTTTCTAATACAAGCTAATAAAACTTTTTTCGCTGTTGAAATAATTTGTTAATTCGAGGTTTATTTTATTCGTTAAATAGAGGTTTTTGCCTTCATTTTAGTTGGGGAATGAGAAATTCCGTTAAATCGGGGCTCGGTAAATCGGGGTCCGACAGTTTTTTAAAAATCAAAAATTGATTCAAATGCATGAAAAGGTTTCAAAAATTAAAAATTTAAAGAATATTTCTTTGTGTAAGAATCATTATAGAAGGTTTATAATGTTACTCAGGTAGTGAAGTAACACACACTTCAGGAAAGTCCCTGTATTAGTTTTGACTGCTTTTTTTATCTATGTCTTGTTTAATAATAATAAATATCTGTTATGTTTACCTTTGTTGGTGAGTCTTTTCGTGGTGAATTCCAAATGTTACGTAACAATACAGTTAGGAGTTTGTTTCCTTCCACTTAGCATTTTATCTTTCATAATGTATTAACAACATTAACCCAGTTAGAGATTAAAGTTAATTAAATATATTTGCAAATTGATAAATGATTAATTGACGTTATAAAAATTTAAATTGAAGTTAACATTTTACACTATGAAATAAATAAAATTTTAATTCTATAAAATCTCGTATGATGCTACATACATTAAAAATGCAAGCATTGCTGTTTATGTTTTGCTCGTAGCACTTTTAAGATGTTACACGTAGCGTTATGAATTAAATATTAAATATGTATTGGGACTACCTAAACTAGAGTTTTTATTTTATCTATAAATTGTTATTGCCTGAATATAAGTACTGTGTGCGCGCGACAGATAATGACATTCAAAATCCTGTGCTTCCACAGGAAAATGAGTGGCCGCGGTACCCTAGTGGTCAAGGTAACGGAACTCGTGAATAATGTGGGAACCATCTTTTATTAAAACAAATGAAGCACTGAAAAAGTTTGATTAAAAATAATGTATTTGCACCTCATCATTTTAAAGTAAGGCATAAATTCATACACGGGTTATGCTTGAGTAATTTCTTAACTCTCTGCTTTGACTCTCATATAAAGAATGTGTACAGATATTTATTAAAAGGACTGAGTTCCTCGATTGATTATATAACCTCTTTAATTACAAACACAATTTTTACAGCAATAAGAATTAAATCTAGTTTAATTTCCAAAATTTAGTATTTGTTTATTGTACAATGTGAATATATTTTTTTTGTATTAAAAAATAATTGTACGTGTGAAGTTTTTAAATAGCCCACTGTTAGCGAAACAATATTAAATTTCTTAATCAATTACCTTTTATCCCTTGAATATTAATGAGTAAAACATCCTGATATAATTCTCTTCATATTCAAAGTTAGAGGGCCACGGTAGTCTAGTGGTCAAAATAACAGACTCGTCACCGGTGTGTCATGAGTTCGAGCCTAGTACCACTGAATACCCGCGATGTACATTAAATCTGTCGATTTTCAAACGTCCTAACGTTGGTGTGGTGTGGAAATTTGACCATGGTTCAAAATGATGGGGTCCGTTGCCAAAAGCCCCCTAGTAACTGAATAGTGCGACGTTAACATTCACTCATTCCACAGGAAAATTCATACTCCTACTCGTCTAGAATACAACTCGTACTGCTATTTTTTGAAGTACATCATAATCCATAAATTCGAATTTAAAATCATACTCATATTCTTCCAGAATGAAATTCATACTTTATTTTTTGAAACATAAAAAAAAAGCCCCTTTATTCTATTGATTTTTAATTTTAATATAAGTTTATGTGACAGAAAAGAATATTTTATATATCTTTCAATCTTACTTCCCATTAATCTCCATTCACATATCTATGTGTGCATTTAGTTCCATAAAATGAATATTTAAAAAAATTCAATGAATCATTTTTTTAAATTAATGGCCAATGAAAGAAAATTTTCATAAAATAATTGTTTTATAATGGTAAATTTTTTGGGAAAAAATTAATATAGGGTATATTTAAAATTTTTAGAAAATTGAAAAGTAAAACTGGCGAAAAAGGGGAATGTTAGTGAATATTAGTGGGAGAAACGTTGTGGCAAGTAAAAAAAAATCACAATATTTGAGCCCATTTTACAGAAAAAAGTTATTAATAAATAAAAGAGTTGAGGCAATTCCATTAGATATTGTTGACAATCACATCACTAAGTATTTTTTTTTTATTTACTTTGCCGTCATTCTTAATATGTTTAAGCTAAAATGAGAATACTAGCTTTAAAACTACTATAGCGCATGTGATAAGGTTTTGCTTCGTAAGAAAATAATTCTTTCCAGCTCGATATCAATTAACAAATAAAGTATGCAAATTATTACATAGTAGTATATATAATATTGTGCTGTCCTCGTTCTAATCATAAACAATATACGATTAAGATTTAAACAACTGTTTGAACATTTCTCATCGAGATAGACCGTTCATGCAGCAAACACTCAAGTATGAATTCTGCTTAAGTACGATTCTTATTTCAAGATGCACAGATAGCCCCCTTGTGTTACTCGTAAGTAAATCTTTAATAAATCCTTAATCAACTCAAAATCCATCGTAAATAAAAAAAAATGCTATGAAGTAATTTTTCATTAAAAAAAAATATGATTCCCTTAAAATATCTCAATCATTTTTTTTAAAGTAATTTTAAGAGTTTGTCGAGGAAGTTTGTAATCTTCTTGTGAAGATACTTATTTCAAACAAGCAAAATCATAGTTTAAAATCCCATTAATTTGGAGACTTTTTGACGAAACTGCATAACTTGTTTATCTTATGTTCCAATTAATAATTTTGACCATTTAAGTCTAGCATAATAAGCCCTTGGTCAACTCGGTCGTCAAAATCACGGTACGTAAAAACATTATATCAAAGCATTCATAACCAATAATGTTCAATAATGCCGAAATATTAAAAAGGAATCAATACCTTCACTAAAGAACGAGTCATATTTGAAAGCATAATTCATACTCGCTATGCTACCTTTGTTGACATGCTTACATTTTATTAATGTTTATAAACCAGGATTGAAAATACTCTGAAAATTTCGTATGCTGTTATTAGCAATTTTAAGTACTTTCGGAGCAAACAATTATTTTCAGTCACAAAAATAGAATGTTTACATATAATAAAAAAATTTTTTACAAAATAAACACGTAAAGAAATCAATATTGGGTGATTTGATGTTTGTTCTGAACTGAAAGCTCATCCTCAAAAGTATGTTTTGAAACAGCTGAAATTTTTTTGTGTTTGTTTTAAAATAGTGTATTGATAATTTAGCAAATTCGTTTTAAACTGACAGATTTGATTCCCAATTTGGAATATGAAGGTTTAATCTGATATCACATTTCGGAATAAAAGGCAAAAGGGTGAGATCAGTGGCATCGCGGGGGTGCCCAGGGTTCTAGGGGGCACAAAGCCTGACTGACGCCAAGTACTTACCATTTTTGAGATCCAGTTTGGGGCCCAAAACCTGACTCTGAATGGGGGCCCTAATATTCTCGGTTACGCCACAGGGTGAGATCCAGTACTAATTACAAAAAGAAGTAATGTTTCGAATTTTGAAATAATGACAAAATTTAAGTTTGTGTTTTAAGATTCCAAGTGATATTTCTAATGTGCACCACATTTTATTATTGAAAAAAAATTCTTTTGAATTTTTGGTAATTTTGTAAGGAATTTAGCAGAAACTAATTTAACGTTCGTAAAGTCAACAAACTGTTTTTTTTTCTTCATATATTTGCGAACATAAATCACAGGCTTCCATGATTTTATAATACGGCGATGGCAGAACGGAGATCCCCACACCCCCCACACCCCAATAACTCAGATTTTAAACAAGGTAATGTTTACTTTCGGTTTTTAGTTCTTAATATGTTCCATAGATGGCAGCACGGAATTTTTCTTTTTGTGATTCGATTCTACATAAGAGTGTACTGCCGCTGAAGATCCCCGAGTGGAAAGGGCCGTTGCACGTTGTATATATAGAGGTTCCAAAAACCTCCTCCTGTTAGCGTGGTCTGGAAGTTAGGAGACAGGGTGCCAGCCAATGTGTCATCCTCGTCACTTGACCATGGTTCAAAAGTACGAGGTTCATCTCAATAGCTTTCGAGCAGCTTTATCGGGCGACGAAAACATAAAGAACACACTCACTCCAAATAGAAGTGTTGATTTGCGGCATATTTCAAAGCTACGCTGGGGCTATTGGTGATGGACCTCACATTTTAAACCAGGATCAAGCGACGAGGATGACACTTGAGCTGGACTATTCAAACTTGCACACCATGCCAATGCGAGAAATTTGAACCACGACAGATTTAACGAGCATCAGCCGCTCTACACAACGTTTCTATTACGGCATCACTACTCAAATCCGCGATTTAACAACGCCGGTCACGAATTCGTGTTCATGGCTACTATGCTACCTTGGCTACATTACCGAAACTTTTTCTTTTATAAATCTTACAACCCAAAGTGGCCGCGGTAGCCGAGTGGTATAGGTATCGGAGCGTGGCTTGCCTTGTCACGAGTTCGAGCCCAGTACCACTAAAGACCCGCCGTGTAGGGCAGCGATGCACGCTAAATCTGTCGAGGGCTGAAACGTCCACCCGTTGGTGTGGTGTGGTAGTTAGGAGAGGGGGTGCCTGCTCAGGTGTCGTCCACGTCACTTGACCATGGTTCAAAATTACGTGGTCCGTCGCCAAAAGCCCTCGTGTAGCTGAACAATGCGACGTTAATACTCAATCAATCAATCTTACACCCCAAATATGAGTTTGAATATCAGATATCGATATTTAAATTCGTATTTAAATGAAATGTTCTTAGGGATAAAAAAATAATTGAAAAAAAATAAATAATGATAAGCAAATTCTTAAATGAATCTCTAGTAATCTTCTCCAAAGGTAACATTTATGTACTCTAAATTCTAAAACGCATATATGTACACATTTTCAAAAAGAAAAAAAAAACCAACTTTTGTATTGGATGAAAGTAAATTAAAATTTGTACAAGTATTCATTTTGCATCTTTCCAAAAGAAAGAATTTTAACAACCCCACACACACACATATTTCAAATTTTTATCACCTGTTGTAAAAGAATGATGCTTCTAACTTTCAAGCCTCATGCATTTAGCCTTTTTTTTAATTTAAAGCAAACATTTTAATATCAGTGAAACAGATCGAATACATAGGGTAAATTGTAAATTTCAGATTGCAAAGAAGCTCTTAAGGTATCCGACTACGTTCGGAACCGTGATTTTAAAAATGCGCACAAATGGATAATTTTCATGATATTTAGTGTCACTTAGATTAGAATACATGTATAAAATTGTTTTAAGGACATTTTAACAAAAAGATTTATTTAAATACAATATTTTGGCAAAAAAATTAACTTAGAATAACCTTTTTTCAAAATCTCCTTTTGTGAAAAATGCTTCTATTATAATAATATTTTGCCTGTATATAGCTGAGACGTCTGTATAGAGGCTCAACTACTATTTTTGAAAAATTCACATTATTTTCAGAGTTACCACGAATTGAAATAATTATCCGTGTTTTTTTCTTAAAATTCCTCCCCTCTGTTGTCGTAAAACATGGATAAACCCACTTCTAAGCTATATATTTCAAAAATTTTAGTTGAGCCTCTGTACAGAGGTCTGAGCTATATACAGGCAAAGTATTATTATAACAGGAGCATTTTCCACAAAAGGAGAATATTTTGAAAATGGGTCATTCCATGTTCATTTTTTGTCAAAATATTGTACTTGAATAATTTTTTATTGTAATACTACTCTTAAGACAATTTTATATACATTTTCTAATCTAAGTGACACTAAATACCATAAATATTATCCATTTGCACGCTTTTGCAAAATCACGGTTCCGAACGTAGTCGGATTTATCTTCTCTTGGAAATTCGAGACTTCTAGGTACCCGTTTACTCTTTTCTCTCATGGGATTTATTTTTTTTCTAAACTCGGAAGATACATACCTCGGATACTCTAGTGATCCATCCCTTCTTCATTGTATCTCCCTCTTTTTTTTCATTTACATTTTGTATAAATCATAGATGCCTCTCAATCCCTCAAACTGACTTGTAGCTTCGCCAAATATGGTTCTTGCATCAGTAAAACTGATCAACCAACCTACATGTTAGTAGAAAGGAAAACTATTTAACAATTTGAAATATGTCAAATTTATGAATCATTCTCAATCGAATGAGAAAACAATAATTGAAATTGATAATAGTTCATCGTTAAAAGATAGTCGGATGCGTTTTCAGACTCTAACAAATCTAAATATTCACCAAAATGAATTAAAGAGAAAAGACACAGAGATTTGCCAAAGCTGAACAAACCAGATAAGATATCTTACTATTGATTATTTCCACTAAATAATAATTTCTAAGAAGTATGTAATCCTTTTTATATATAAAATTCTCATTAATCTCTCTCATAAATAGTTCTTAAGTAAATAAACAATTATTTTTCAACTGGACATGTATTATCAAGCTACTTTTTGTTGCAAGAACTATGTTAAATTCTCTGCTGGGTGATTGTCTGTATTAGAGAATTTTTGGGAGAATCTTTTAATCTTATATACATTGCTGAGAAAGGTTAATTTAATATATGATTATAATTTATAAGCAAAAATATATTTACATAATTGGATTTCTTGAATATATTTTAATCCTACTTACGATATTTTATTCATTTTTACCACTTTTACGTTGTTATCAAAGGATTTTTTGTTGTTCAAATAATTAAATATTTGTTAAAAGATTTGAAGCATTTTTTTTTCAAGCTCATATATGATCTCTTTAACAAGAAGTAATAAAATTAAGTTAAAAATTTATTAATTATCAGGAAAATATCAAAATTTATAGTTTCAAGAAGTATTTTTAAGTTATTGAAGATGAATCTGTCATAAAAACTGATAATCATTTAAAAAAATATAGCACTGAAAATGAATTTTCATAATTTCTATTAGTCTGAAAAAACAACATAACGGCGTTCGTACAAATTTTCTTGTTGGTGGTGTAGAATGTCTCATCAATCACTTGGAGAAAGGTATTTATAAGAAAATAAATGGCTATAATTTGCTCCACATTTCTTTCAAGAGAGAGGGAGGAGAAATGGATGGATTAAGGCTATCTTCGACTAATGTTAAAGACTAGAATCCGAATTCGGAATATTTTTTCAGATATAAAAGTACTCAAACATTAATATTATATTCTGGCTACATTATCTTGTAGAGAACCGCTTATTTTATCATACTACTCATTTTTATCCGAGTTGTGACACATTTTTTTCTTTTATAAAATGTGTTTTGCATTTTTTTCCCCAATACCGTAATGCTAAATGAGTTATCCCTTCACATGTTAAAAGGAATAACTGATTATTTATGAAATATTTTAAAATTTTAAAAACACCATATTATAAACAAATGCATGAGTTACAATGTCATACATTTTTATAAAAATTGAGGCATTTTTTCTGTCTGAAAATGTGCTCCGCGTCAAGTTCACGCTTAATGAATGTTATAAGGAGCATCGCGCGCGCAAAACGAACAAAATGTACCTGAAACAGAGGGAAAGTGGAAGAAAAACTGCATTTAAAAGTGCATAGAGTTTTCGGCGATTTTCAAAGGGTTGTTTAACACATAATGTAGAATTTCTAAGAATTGCCGAAAGTGAATGAGAAAGAAAAATATTTTGATTAATAAGCATATTTTGAAGCAAACTTTGAGTAGCTTATGCAAAAAAGATTAAGAACATTGCAAAAACTCATGCAGAATTTAAAAGCATTTCGAGGTTTTAAAATTAATGCACAAAGGAATGTATTGGCCCATTAAAAACTCGAAATCTTGAATCGGTAAGCTTTTCCTTTTTTAAATACACCCAAAATCCTTGCTATATTAGTTGCATTTTTTTCTTCGTATTTTTTTTAACCTAAGCGTGTCAAGCCCCGGCGATTTGAGTTTTTTTAAGGCTGTTTTCGGCATATGTACGAGAACGTGTGACTTGACGTGGAGCACATTTTCGGACAGAAAAAATGCCTCAATTTTTATAAAATTTTGTGACACTGTACCTCTTGCATTTATTTATAATATAGTTATCTTAAAATTTCAAAATATCTTATAAATAATTGGTTTTTCCTTTTAACATGTAAAGGGATAGCTCATTTAGTATTACGGTGTAGGGAAAAAAAATGCGAAACACATTTTATAAAAGAAAAAATGTGTCAAAACTCGAATAAAAATGAATAGTATGATAAAATAAGTGATTCTCTACAGGATAGTAAAGTTAAAATGTAATATTAATGTTCGAGTACTTTTTTATATGTGAAAAAAGTCCGAATTTGGTCCCTATTCTGTAACAGCCGAAGACAGCCTAAATTTTTTATTTACCCATTTTCTTGTTGTGTATTTTAGTCAGATAGTGCTGCCATCTTTAGCTCATTTTTGTAACTAAATTTAGTGTTTCTACATCCCCTCCCCTCTTGATTTAACAATAGTAAAATCATGAATTGTCAAATCTCGGATTCATAGTGGGAACAATTTAAAATTTGAAGTTTCAAATCAAATATTTCAATATGTTTCAATAAATCAAAAATTTCTTAAGTACTGGCCTAAAACTGAAATTTGCAGCAGGAAATTTATTTCTAACCTCGAGAAAACATTCCCCCTTCAGATGAAAAGAGAAAAATAAACATATAAACTATCAATACCTTTTTTCCCGTCTCAAAATGTTCAAACGAGAAATAAAATTCTGTCAAATTTTAATAATGATGAATAAATGCTCTCTCTCTCTCTCTTTAAGTTTTTCTGTTAAAAATTGTTCGTAAAGCGATCATGTTTTAGAGCGCCCTCTATACATTTTGTTCATAACAGAATTTTATTCAGATTAAAAGTATTAAAAGAGTATATTGAATTTTTTTTTTTCAAACTTATTTATTTCTTACTATATGAACTGCAAACAATAGAAAAGTAACAAGTATAAGCATAAAGGAACTGCAATAAGAGCCTGAACTCATTAAAACAATACAAATTTTGTTCATTTAAATATGAAAAACATTTTACTTTGCCAAGAAAGAGTTTTAACAGAAAATAGAAGTAACATAACGAATTGAGGTGAATGAAACTAGCTATTATATACAAAATGAATATGCTCCTTATTAAAAATATTCTGAATAAAATAAGTAAACTGAAAATCATGATCTGATTAAATTTTTGTCTGTCTTCCCTCTTCATTTACATTCTTAGAATAAATTTTACTAAATCTAAACTATTTCCTCCTCAGTCGGTACATACACAGAGGGATTATTTACTTCCCTATTTTATTTGAAAAACGTAAGTGCTTGGGTATACCAGTTTTGCCGTTCTTTGCATTTTGCTGGGTCAAGGACCAAGACGTCGAAGTTACTGAATGTAATGCATTGTTAGTTTTAGTACCATTGAAGGAAAAGAGTTTCATCATCATTAAGAACTGTTTCAAATACTGCCGTTTTAGGATTTAAGAGGAACGACAAAAGGGAAAAATAATAAATGATTTAAATATTTGCCGGGATCGTGTTGACCCTAATTTGGTGTACTCCTACCGAATTTGTTGGAGGGCTTTTGCCAATTTGTTCAGTTTTTGATTAAATTCGTCATTTTGATTGAAATCTACATTGTTGGAATTTGTAATGATTAATTTCGTATCCATTTGTGAGCCTTGCATCATAATAATTGCATAGTTAAAAAGGTTTAATTAAATAGTATGCAGTTCATTTATATTGTGCTCCAAAAGAAGAATTTCGATTTCGTTTTTCTCTTCAACGAACAGTAACCGAAATTTAAGCAATGAATGTTAGTATCAAAAAATACAATTGTCATTGATAAAACCACATGATAATGAAAACAATTTTCTCCCTGTGAAATAAGGATTCGTTCGAAATGACGTACTTCACAGCTCAAGAAACAGCATTTGTCCTTAAAGCTGTGAATATTCTACACCTGGTCCTATAAAACAGTGCTTCCCAACCTTTTTATCGCCGCGGACCGGTCAACCAGTAGCGAACACAGGAATTTTTCAAGGGGGAAGGTCCGGGGTTGAAAGTTCACCATTCTTGTATCATGCTTCTTTTGATTTTGTCGATTTTCGGAAACAAAACACAGTAAAAAACTAATTATTGAATAAATAATTAGAATTAATAAAATTAATCATTAAAAAAAATAGCAAATACTTAATTAAATTTTACGTACTATATACTTCGAATTATAATCAATCGGAAAAAAAATCAAGGGCTTTGGAGGACCCCCTTTGATGCCCACTGCGGTCAACGTTTTTTAATTTTACCGTGACCCACTGGGAAAGTTGATTGTTTATATTTTAGATTGTTTTGATTTAATAAATTTAATTCTATTTAAATATGCCTTCAGAATAAAACATAATTACACCTAAAAATGAATATAAAGCGATTTAACATGAGATATAAAGTGATTTTCATGTGGGAAGTCGCATGAACCCGAAAGAAATACTCTACAGCAGTGCTCCTCAACGTTTTTATCGCTGCGGACTGGTCAAAGTTTCATAATTTTACCGGGGCCCGCTGAGGGTGGGACGCGTTGGTTGCTTACATTTTAGATTGTTTTGATTTAACAATTTTAATTTAGTTACATTTATATATATATATATAAATATGCCTTCAGAATAAAATATAATTACACCAAAAACGAATAAAAGTGATTTAACATGGAATATTAAGTGATTTCCGTGGAAAGTTGCGCAAATCCGAGAGAAATGCACCACTTTAAATAAAATGGCAATAGTTTAATGTTATTTAGGCAGCCCGGCGCCATTTGATCCACGATCCGGTACCAGTCCGCGGACCGGGGGTTGCGGATCACTGCTCTACAGCAAATAAAATGGAAATTTTTTAGATTCACTGGGTGGCCCGATGCTATTTAATCCATGGATCGAAACAGGTCTACGGCTCGGGGGTTAGGGACCAATGCTGTAAAACAAGGAGAATCTCTTTACATACCTTTTATCTCTCTTATATTTATTTAATAGATTTCCCGTGCAATACTTATAAGATTCATTTTGCTCTAAAATACGTACATTGATGCTCATCGATGTAAAGTTTCATTTCTTGCGTAGCTTATTTAACAAATTAATTTTTAAAGGTTTGAAAATACAATTAAAAGGCTCAAAATAAAATTTTTAAGAAGCTAACTTCGGATGGAATGTATTTTATATTGTAGATAACAATTTTTTTTTTTTCTTAATTTGCGATGCGTTTCATTTGGAGAAAATCGACATATTTTCAGGATTATATGGTAGTCTTAAAAGATATACAAATTAGGAAAAACTAATGCACATTCTTATCGAGTAAAAGCAATATTAAAAACAAGGATACTCAAAAATGGATATCTGATGTAAATATCTTATAGATGCTTTTTTACATTTCAGTAGTTTTAAATGTAGCTAATAATTTAAATTCGCTGAAAAATTAAAAATATTAACAAAAAAAAAAAAAAGAAAAGGAAAAAAAAACAGAAAGGGAAGGGGGGGGAAGAGAAGAAAAGAGCATGTTGATAGTAATTAAAAAACTGTTTCTCAGAATTTGAATTTATTTACTCTTCACTGCCAAAAATACAATTCCTTTTTCTTAATAGAGAATAAATGACAAAAAATAACATTTTTAAATTTATTTTCTTCTTACCCAAAAGTAGTTTACTGCCTCTCTTTTCCATAAAAACGTTAAACATTATTAGGGAATTTTTTATTGGAATACATCTAGCTAATTTATTTTCAATCTTAAACAGTGAATGATTTCGATGTTTTTGATATTAATGCGTTGGCGTAACTAGTCCTAAGGGAGTCCTGTTTCAAAATTTCTTGGTTGGCCCTTTTTGGGAGGCCCTAACATTTTTATAACTTTTCTTGCACCTGTTTGGGCCTATGAAGCTTGTAGGCCCCATATCATTGATACAGGTGATTCGGTGGTAGCTACGCCCCCTGTATTAATGTCAAGATTTGAATCCCATCTGCCTTGAACACTGAATTAAATGATTATGACATGAAAGATCAACTTTTTCTAGTCTTTATTCCCGTTTGCATTCATCAGCCATAACAATGTACATTCTCGAGGATGTTAAATATTATAAGAGACATTCTATTCATTCTTATTTTTGAATAGTATTGAAATATCAAAAACTGATAGTGAAAAATCAGATTTTGTGATATTTTCTTATATTTCAGAGCGATAATGAATCTAACAAAAGTTTTGACACGTTTTTTTAAGATGAAAATGTCTTCTAATATGTAAAAGTCGTCAAATAGTACTCAAACATATATCTTAGATTTTTTTTTAGTTTATTTTGATATTTTTAACAAAAATAAATATATAAAAAAAAATCACGCAGCCACATGCCATATAGATGTAGTAATCAGTTTTGAATTCATAAATAAAAAAGAGCTCGATGTGTTATAAATATATATGCACTATATATATTACGTGTTACGCGGAGATCCTTAGATTTACCTATAAAAAGCAATTTTATTGCACTCTGTACAAATAAGGTAAGTAATTTAAAATGAAACTTAGAGAAGTTTATAAGAAACTTTAATATACGATTTCTAAAGTCTTCGAAGTTAATAAAGACTTCCCTTTTTAACGATTTTGAATTTTTGTGCAAGTTATCTGTAATCCCAACAATCAATTTTTACAACTATATTAATTTCAAATATAGATAAATATTAAGATAGCAGTTTTCTAAATTTCAGGACTTCCAACAAAGTGTTGGAATTTAAAACTTACAAATACCAGTAACACAAATAAATAAATAATAAAATAAGAAATATAAAACAAAATCTTTAAAATAATTTGCATATTTAGTTGAAGACGGAATTTTCGATACGAAAGAATGATAGTTCAACCTTCGCACCCAGAAATTAGAAGAAAAAATTATCGACTACTGAAAAATTATTTTTTAATAGAACTCCTTTTTAAAAAAAAAATCTTCTTCACTTGATACCGATTTAATGATTCATTTCATACCTGCAAATACATAAAACTATAAAAAAAGATCTGAAAAAGTTGTACAGAGTAATATTTAACGCTCATTAATCACTTTTATCTTTAATCGGTATTGTGCGATTATATTCTTAAAATTAAATCTAATTTTTGATACTCGAACTTATTAATGCCAGGAGCTTTTGAAGAAAAGCGAAAGATGGATGTTTTGTAAATATGCTCAATTCAATAAAATATGCCCCATGTTTTATATGCTTTCAGTGCTTAGTGATACAAATCGGCCTTGTCACAAAAGTGAGCATCAAATGACAAAATGTTTTCACAAAGTTCCCGAACATATGTTTTATTACTTTTTTCATGTACTTACAGTAGATTTTGATTCACACACCTGTGTGAGCGCACGTGTGTGTAGTTGGTCTTTTTCCTTAGAATGGTATTCCTTTTTCGTAAAATAGTAATACCTTTTTTTAAAATAAAGGTATTGCCATTTTTTTAAAAAATATATAATAATCCTTTTTAAAAAATAATCCTTTAAAAAAAAGGGGGGAGGACTATTTCTTATACTTTTTTCTTTTTGCTTATGCAAAGAGCTGATTTTAAGTTAAAAACGTCCTTTAAAATAATTATAATCCATGGAGGACACTGAATATTTACAGCATAAATTATTTTCACCTTTGCAGTTTAATCCTAATTATTTCCTCTAGATTTCACAGGAATAATAAATTCAAAATTTGTAAAAGTTTCAAATTTATTTTTGTCATAAATATAAATACAGATTGGGAAACCTTTTTAATTTGTCATCACATAATTGGTTAGTCAGGTAACAGAATGACTTGATAAGTCATATTAAATAAATTAAGAACTAATAACTATAATAGGTGATAGTTGTACTGAGTTGAACAGAGTGTATATGCTCCTAAGCCGAGCTATACAGACATCACAGCTACTACTTGTCTACTACTTATATAATCAGGTAAGAAGTTATTGTCCGATAAAAGTTGATCACTTGTATATTCTGTCTTAAGGTATGTGCATGCGCAATATAGTTCTAATCGGATAACTCCTTTATATAGTGTTGCCTTTTGTATCACCGTTCAAATGTAGTTTGGCTAACCTTAAATCTCTCTGGTTTAATCCCACTAGAAAAAACAGCCCTATGTCTGCTATGTTTATAGACACTGCAGCAACCATCATTTTTAATTTCCAAAATTTAAATTGTCACGTGTGTGTGGCGAGGTGTTGCTCAGTATCCTTTTCGCCTAATGTTTAAAATAAATTAACAAAGCCCTGGTTTTTGGACTCTGCTATTTTTCTTGCCATGACTACAAAATCTCTATTAACAAAATGAATCTTGCATTTTCTATTCAAGTTTCAATTCAGTTAATGATAACAAAAACTCAGTTAAATAAAAGATGATGGATGATACGTTTGTAAATAAACATTTATTTTAAATTTTATAAAAGAATTCTTTTTTGTTCTAAATATTTTCATGCAGATTCAGTGACTGAGTAGTGCGTTTGCTTAAGTCTTGTGAACCAGCAAGTTTGACAGCTTTACTTTCTTAAAAGGTATTAAATTTATCACAGGTTTCGGTGAAATCTCGGTTTGCTTCAACAATATATATATATATATAAATAGTATAGTTTTAATATTTATTAACAAAAGTCAAATTTAAAGTTAACAATTAAAACAATATATATATATATATAAAATATTTTAAAATTGTAACAACGAAATTAAAATTAAAATTCTTTAAAGATATTTAAATTTATTATTTTCCTTTTAATATAATTTTACATAAAATCAGACATTTGTGCTTGATGATTCTTAAGAACATCTTTATAGATTCGAAAACTTGAGAGTGCGCACGGTAGCCTAGTGGTCAAGGTCACGAACTCGTAGCTGGCGAATCATGAGTTCGAGCTTAGTGCCGCTGAAGACCCACCGTATAGGGGCTGATGCACGTTAACTGTGTCAGGGCTCAAATATCCTCCCGTTGGTGAGGTGTGGGTTAGTAGAGGGGGCGCCAGCTCAGGTGTTGACCTCGTCACTTGACCAAGGTTTGTCCATCGCCAAAAACCTTCGTGTAGCTGACTAGGGTGATGTTACTATTCACTCACTGGAAAAGTTGAGACACTGACATACTCATTTATCTTCAATGATTCCGCTCGGGTGATTAGTTTTATTTTTAATTTTATTCACTACACAGAAAAGTTTAATCCCTTCCATTCTTAAAATTCGATGCAATGTTGTGGAAGTAATCTACAGTTTTGTGTTCCTTCAATGATACGTTCACCAATGATTAACCAACATGTGTTAAAACAATAATATATATGCTTTAATTTTTATATGTAGTACATGTACATTTCTTGTAGCGTAATCTGAAAATAATTTCATTTATGGTTTAATAGTTTTTACTTCAAATCTGTCCTGTCAAGGTTACTAACCTGTTATGGTACTCTGGCTGGCCTTTTCCTCCGGTGGAGAACTGTAGGTCGGGGTAACCTAGAGGCCACTGTCGCGAACTCGTGGCCGGCGTGTCATGAGTTCGAGCCCTAGTACCACTGAAGATACTTCTTGTTGAGGGGTGGATGCCTGTTAAATCTGTCGAGGTTCAAAGTCTTGGGGTGGAAGCTCGGAGGGGTGTGTGCCATCTCAGGTGTCGTCCTCGTCACTTGACCATGGTTCAAAATGACGAAGTCCGTCACCCAAAGTCCTCGTGTTGCTTTATAATGAGACGTTAATCGCTCCCTCACTACCAAGGAGCCACTTAATCTAGAAACTGTTCTGTAACTTCGGATGTTCCTTGTAGGAAATTAATACCCTCTTATATATATATTACCATAAAATCCGACGTATAACTCGCATGTTCAACACAAAAAATAAGATCGAAATTTATGGGTGTGCGTTATTGCCGGTATAAAATGGTAGTTTAAAACAAAAAATAGGAAGGTGAAATAAAAAAGTTAGTTTTAGTATTCAAAATACTGTTTATTTTAAAGAAATGACATACCTTATGGACTTAAAGGGTTATAGTTCTAGAAGTATACTATTTTTTAAAAGGCCTGGGATAGTTCTCGAATAAATTACTTCAAAGAATAAGAGCATGGTACACGATCATTTCAGATTTCTTCGAAAAAAAGGGGGGGTGCGTTATACGGCGAATATACCCAAAAATTTAAAAAAATCAGCTGAAAGTATAGGTGTGCGTCGGATTTTACGGTATATATTTGAACTAAGTTTCAACTGGTATATTGCGTATCTTATCGTTGACAAATGTTATAGTTTTACACTATTTCTAATAATTGAAATCATTCATGAAAAAGATGTTGCTTAGCTGGGAGCATTTAGATTTAAATGCATCGAACAAAATTCTGTTTCATTGCGTTACTTTTTAAAATTCTCTTTGTGTGTAGCGTTTTTCCGTCGTTATCTATCCACTTATGCTAAACAGAAACATTATTTTTGAATTGAAAGCAACAGCCGGGAATAGAAATATTAAATTCTATCTCTTTTTACTTCGGCATTTCGTAATAAATCAATAAAGGACCTTCAGTTTATCGCGGAAAGAAAGATCATCAAACAAATAAAAATTTCAACCTTGAAAATATCTTAAAATAGGAAGAATAAAAAGAGTAAGACGTAAGACGAAAACATATTGCACTCAGTCACCAAAAGACGAAAAGAAAAAAAATGTGCCGGAAGCACAGTGTGAAGAAAACTGGGTGGATAAGGGAGGTGAAGAGAAAGGAGGGAGGAAAAATGATAACAAAGGCGCAAAAAGCGCCAAAATTATTCCAGATAAGAAAGCGGCTGCGCCTTATGAATGAGTGACTGAAAAGGGTAAAGAGAAATGTACTCAAGAAAGCATAATTATTGGGTTAGTGTAAAAAGCAATTTTCGTTTCTGAAATTAAATAACACAGCATTTTTTCGCTTGCTGCTTTTATTATTTTTTTTCAAAAGCGCATGCTACTGATCAGTAGCGCAAACAGGAATTTTCAAGGTCCGGGGTTGAAAGTTCCCCATTCTTGTATCATGCTATTTTTTGATTTTGTCGATTTTCAGGAAAAAAACACAGTAAAAACTAATTATTGAATAAATAATTAGCATTAATTAATAAAATTAATCATTAAACAAATTTTTAAATTTAAAATTTTTTCGTATTATATACTTAGAATTATAACCAATCGAAAAAATCAAGGGTTTTGGGGAGGGAGGGCCCGGGACTCCCAGGACCCCTTGGTGCGCCACGCTACTGATTTTTCAATTGTGGTAGTCTATATATACCAGTGAAGTTTTTTAAATTTTCGTTGAAACATACCAATATAGGTGAGAAGGATTCTCCTACGATCCCATGGCTTAAAAATTAATCATTTGAAACTACGTAAATTTCAGTAAATTTATGCTTATTTCCAAAAGAGAACGTTGACCCACGTTCTTAAATAATTGTCAGTTTTTTTTAAATGAAAACCTCTTATAAAGGAATTCAGATGGGACTACTTAATCATTTTTTGAATGGAATTTTTTCATTTACATTTACACATGCTTTGCTTTTATCCGTTGTTGTTGAATAATTACTTGAATAATTTTCCAAGAATTAAAAAATCCGTTTAGTTAAATTCTTTTTATCGGAAATTTAATTATTTGAAAGATATTCTTTTGACATCGTACTGACTTGTTATTATATTAAAAGAGTAACAATTTCATATTTGGGTTATTTTTTGGTATTAAGTTCTTCTATGGATAGACTTAAAAAAAATTTCAAACTACAACGAAGTTTATACTAACTTATTTATTCTTCACAACGTAAAACTTCATATCTTGTCAAAATCCTTCAAATCTTCAGAGGTAATAAATTGTAATACAATATATAGACATTAAGGTATCCGACTGGGTTCTGAGACAATTTTCTAAAATATAACTTAATTAAAAAATAACAAATAATTATTTAAGTATGTTGCAAAATTATGAAAATACAGCAAGAAGAATTTTTTGAAAGCTTATTTTTCAAAATATTCAGAAATTTTTAAAAAAATTTAAAAATTCCTTTTTTGCTAACAACTCTAAAAAAATATATATCACAAAAAAAATTTTTGGGGGATACAATTTTCTCAACGATTAACTATGCTATATAAAAAAAAACCTCAATTTTACAATAAAATTATGAAATACCGGTTTGACATAAAAAAACACAGAATATTTCTGAAAAATTTTTTTGTTTTCATATAAAGTTACATTAAAAAAAAACTTTTTTTTAAAAAATTTCCCTTAACTTTTAGCAAAAGCATTCTTTTTTAATAAAAAAGAACAAATTTAAAAAAAACAAGAATTTTCGTTTTCTTTTAAGAAATATTACTTTTACCGTTAACCAATTTATGTTCAAAAAAAACATTCTTCAAAAAACCAAAAAAAAATTTATATTTGAATAAATTTTTAAAAGATTTAGGGTTTTAAAACTCACCAGATTTGTACGTGCCCCTAAACCCCTCATACTTAAATTTTTTACATTTTTTAAGGGCCCTTTTTTCGAGACAATTTTTATCTGGGTTTAAAAATGCCTGTAGAACCAACAATTTCGTTTTGTCAAGGTACCAAAAAAAATCCTTTCATTTCGGAACATAATTTCATTCCAATTTTTTTAATAGAGGTAATAGACCACAAATCCAAAATAAAAAAATATTGCGATATAATTCCTTTAAAAGGGGTTTGGCTCAACAAAGTTGTCTTTCGGACTCCCCAGACATTGTTAAGACCATTGCAGTTCTGAGCTTTCCCGTGAAGACAATTTTTAGAAGATTTTGATCCCCAAAATTCTTATGTCTTTTTTAAAAGAATTAAAAGTTTAAAAGATGTTGATGTGTTTCTTTCAACGTCTCCCCAAAAAATTTTCCTCGAAAACCTTTTTTTTTTCATTGATCTTGTTTTTTTCATGTCAACTTTAATTAAAAGTAACGATAATTATATATAAAAGTACAATAAAAAATTATAAAGAGATTAATTTTGAACACAAATGATAAAAAAAATAGAACTCTTTAAATAAAGCAAAAATTGAATCGTTAACCTTGCCTATTTTCAACAAAATATCTATTAAAAAATTTTTAAAGCGAAATAAAGTTTACTAAACATAAAAAGAATTCGTTAAAATGTTTTAAATGAATAAAAATCTCATTTTGCCGGTGAAAATCAACTGAAAACTCACACTTCCGGTTTCGATTTGGGCTTACTACCTCAAATAAAAACAGCTATAACTTTTTTTTAATTGACTCAGATTTAAAAGTACGACATTTTTAGAAAGCTTATTAAATAGGCTACAAAATTGGGCTATAAAATAAATTTCGATTTTTTTGATGAAAATGATGATTTTAAACCAGTCGGATACCTTAATTGCTGAAAGAAACTTATTTTCCTGCTCATTAGTTCTATAAAGGAACACATAACTTTATATTTTTTTATAATATTCACTTTCATATTT